>PVIU01000505.1:0-311525 GCA_004026605.1 Ondatra zibethicus | reverse complement strand
GCGCTTTCTTACAGCTGAAGACAGGAGACCCAGCTCACCGAGATCGGCGAGCTTATATAGTAAAATTCTCTCGCCTCTGAGGTGTCACTCAGCAATTGGTCAGCTCATGGCGCCAGATCGACAGGTCGTCAGGGATAGGCTAGATCTGACATCGCCTGTTCGGGAGAGGCGCATGCGCAAAGCACTTGTTTTGGAGCACGGAACGGCGGCCACCTCTGCATATGGTCGCCAGCAACAATGTTGCAGCCCGCAACAGTGTAGAATGTTCCTATTTGGGTTGGTGGAAGCATGAGTTTAATCTATAGACTGTATTCCTAGAGATGGAATTTTGGGGTAAGGGAGGTCAGTATTGTAAAGATCACCCTACAGCCCTTGGCAGGTTTGCAGCTCGGCTACTCAGTCCTTCGTGTGTACAGTCTCACGCACATACCATATTGAGTTTAGCCCAAATAGCATTATTTGTTTAAGGTGAACAGATTACTTTAAAACAAGAAATGACTTTTTATCTCTGAGTTATGTTTAAAATATTAACAGCAAATAGCATGTGAAATTCAGTGAAGGCTATGTGTTTTGAATCATCATTGTTTTGTTAGCTAAATTTGTTGTTTTCCATAATAAAAATGGAAAATTCATTTTTATCATGCCCATGTGTGAGTCCCGTGTGTCTGTCTCTGGAGTTTTGTAGCTTATATGCAGTTTTGTTTGTCTTCCAGTGGAATTCACCATCAAAATCAGTGATTAAAAATCGTTGTTATTGGGCTGGAGAGATGGCTCAGAGGTTATGCGCACTGACTTTTCTTCCAAAGTAGAATGTTGTATACATAATTAATAAATAAATCTGGAGAGATGGCTCAGTGGTTAGGAGCACTGGCTGCTGTTTCAGAGGTTCTGCTTTCAATTCTTAACAATCACATGGTGGCTCACAACTGTCTAGAAGAGATCTAGCTCCCTCTTCTGGCCTGCAGGCATAATACCGTATACATAATAAATAAAAATAAAGTTTGTAAGTGACTAAGACCTTCTGCAGCTGACTTGTCTTCATTACCTTGCACTGCTAGCAGGTTATTAGCATATAAAGTTCGTTGAAACACTAAGCTACAGAAATCTGAATATTCGTCTATGGTTCTTATGAACTTGGACAGTATACAGGGAGTGCTGTGTATTCTTTTTGGGAGACTAAATCACTGTGATGATTCTGATGTGTGCTACAGTTTTTTTCTGTATTGTAGTGTCAGATTCTAAATCTGAGGGCCTTGTATGTGCTAAGCAGTTGACCTATCACAGAGTTCCAGCTGCAGCCTGGAAAGGCTTTGAAAGTAATTTTAAAGGGAGAGTTGTTAAAACCATTGGTAATTCTTGAAATGTTACTTCATCAACTTATCCCTTGCCCTCTATGCATTTGATGTTATGCAGCCAGGTCAAAGAATCTTTGCACTGATACTGGCAAGATGGCTTAGTGGGTAAAGCCATTCACCACCAAGCTTGATGGCTGGAATTTCATTTCCAGGGTTCACAGGGAGGAAAGAGAGAACTTGCTCCTGACCTCTACATACACGAAGTGACACATGAACATGTGCAGGAAGAGCACTCACACCAAGAATAAAGAAATACAATATAAAAACTAAGAAAAGGATGTTTTGAGCTGAAGCGATAGATTAGTGGTTAAGCATATGTACTCTTGCATAGTACCCCATGTTCAATTTTTAGGACCCACATTGGGTGGCTCACAACTATCTGTAACTCCAGCGCCAGGGTACTCAACACATGCACATACCACACACAGACACATATTCACATGGTGAAAAATAAATATTAAACAGAATGTTTTTTGTTGAAGTGTTTGCGTAATTTTTAGTAAAACACTGTAGTAAGTTAAGTCCATCAAGAACTTAATGTGGTTAGTCATTCTTTACGTGTAGGAAAGGAGTAAAGGCTTTGGAGGCATCTGCTCCTTACACTGCTTAGAGCACAACAGGACAAATGCCCAGCGAGAGAGCTATTGGCAGAATTCCTTACCCAGCGCACTGATGAAGAGCATATGTTGCTGAGGGCACAGTAGCTTATACTGTAACGGAACAGTTTGTGTGCTTGCATCAGACACTGTGCGTTGTGTGTCTCTGCACCAGATACTGTGTGTTGTATGTGTGTTTCTGCCCCAGATACTGTGTGTTGTGTGTTCCTGTACCAGACACTGTGTTTTGTGTGTGTGTGTTCCTGCACAGACACTGTGTTTTGTGTCCATTTGTGTTCCTACACCAGGTGCTGTATGTTGTGTGTGTTCCTGTATCAGGCACTGTGTGTTGTGTGTGAGTGTCTTCCTGCACCAGGCACTGTGCTTTATATGTGTATGTGCCTGTACCAGACACTATGCTCTGTATGTTGTAACAGTGAAAATACTTCAAAAGGAAAAGGATTTTTTTATTTTTAAATGTATGCTAGAGCAGATGCTTAAACTACAGGCAAATAAAATTCTTGGTGGTGTATTGCTATAATAGTTTGGGAGCGGTGATATGGTTTTGAAAACATTGTAAACAGCATTGACTGTACTCTGGCTAGATATGTGCTGTTCTACTGAATAGAAAAGCCTTGTGCCTGAATGCTAATTTGTTTTGTTCTCCATTGGCTACGTGTGTGGCCTTTGTTGGTCAATGTGTTGAAGACATACTAAAAATTTGACTTGCCAGTCACTGTTGCTTCAAGTCACTATGGCTACCAGTATCTTTCCAGCGTGGTCCATGAAAAAGCAATTTCAGAGCCGGGTGGTGGTGGCACACGCCTTTAATCCCAGCACTAGGGAGGCAGAGGCAGGTGGACCTCTGTGAGGTCGAGGCCAGCCTGGTCTACAAGAGCTAGTTCCAGGACAGGCTCCAAAAGCTACAGAGAAACTCTGTCTTGAAAAACCAAAAAAAAAAAAAGAAAAAGCAATGTCAACTGCTCTGAAGGGTCTGAGGTTGAGCAAGAGAATGTTTCTTTATATTTATACACAGCATCTTAAGTCTTTTGAGACAGGGTTTGCTATTTAGTTCTTGTTGGTCTCAGACTCCCAATTCTTGCACCTACACCCCTCAAGTTCCAGGATTTAAGATGTTTGCTTTGATTTATGTTTTCAAATTTTTGAAGAATACTTTTGGTTCTATTAACCAAAATTGGTAAGAAATCCACATGCCTTTTGAAAAAGTTGATATGGACAAGTTTTTTTGTGCAGTATGTGATGAAAATATTTTTGGTAAGATAAAATAAAACCTTGAATTGGCTTGTTCAGTTCCATCTAATTATTGACTATGTGTAATAATTATGACTAGGTAACTTACTGTCCTGTTGTTCAATTTGTGGCTAGACTTAATAGGATTGAAGTAAGGAAAGAACTCAAGACAGTCTTTGGTCTTCTGTCTGCTGTGGAACTGGCTGTGTGGAGTGGGGTTACTGTTGAAGCATTGCCCATCACCCTCTAGCCTCACATCCATAGCTCCCCCCCACCAACATGCACACAGAAGAACTACATGGAATTTCAGCAGGTTTTCTGCACTCCTGGTTTGAAAAATTTGTGCCTAGATTTGGGTTGCTGATAGCACTGTCAGGAGGTGTACACTAACTCTGAAATCTCCATTGACTAAGTTACAACTTTAAAAACAGAGCTGCAGACCACAGTGCAAACCACTTCTGTGAACTTTAAAAAAAAATGTGTTGGATTTGAGTTGCTGTGTCATATATATTTTTTAAATGTTGTTTTTGCCATTCTCTGACAGACCCCTTATCCCTCTGGACAGAATGCAGGTCCAACCACACTGGTCTACCCTCAAGCCCCTCAGACAATGAATTCACAGCCTCAGACCCGGTCTCCGGTAAGTGTTCAGCTTTCTCCTCTGTGTAGCTGCTGGGATCTTTTTGAGAATCCTCACTGTGCTCTGGAAAGACTTCTCACGAATGTCATCACTACTGCCACTACACTGTCAGTGCTGGGGACGGCAGCGTCTGCATCTGCACCAGCTTAGATGCAGTGGTAGTTTACATTTCCTAGGGAGGAGAAGGTGGAGCTGTGTGTGTCGTGAGCTTCCTTCTGCACAATCCAGTACACTCAGGGTTTTCTCCTTCACGTCCTTCATGTCTTATTTGTATTGTTCAAAATTTTAAAAAGTGAAACATACTAATGTTAGAAGCGGATTGGATTTTACTGGTTTGCCTCAGACTTGAGTGCTGTGGGAAGTAGGGTTTCTGAACACGTGCCACCAGATCGTTCTAACCACTCGACAGTATGATCACGTGCATGACATTCACCCAGGTGTATTCATTTCTTCAGTAGTAGATTTATTGTCATACAGATGTAAATGCAGTCATCCTCCTTGTTTACCCCTCATGTGGATTGCAGCACTTACTAAGATGGACTCCGGGTCATCCTCCTGTTTCACAGTGCACAGTGGCTTCAGCTGTCCAACTGTTAGCGTCGTTCCCTACCCTGCATGAGTAGCTTTGGGCAGAAGGTGTCTGTAACATCTCATTGTACCCCACATCCCTCTTTGTACTTGAGCTCTGTGTATTCTTGGAATACAGGGATCTTCTTTTTGCACCCCAACCCTGCTTTTTTGCTTATAGCATAGGAAGGTCATTGCATTAGCTCCTGCTCATTTGATTTTATGCATGAAGTTTGAATTGTTAAAATTTTCTGGAGACCTGCTTAAAGAACTAGGAGAGTCTAGACTGCACACAGTGGCCTGTCTTTCTCACCTCTTCCTGCCTTCCTCTCCCTTGGTGCATTTTCCAATACCTGTTCTTAGATCCTGGTCCTCCCCAGAGGTCAGAGGAACCGTTTCTAGAGTTGTAGGACTTCAGTCCTTGTTGCCTGCTTGCTTGTCTCCTTTTTCACTGAAATGGTGAACCTAATGTCTGGTGCAAGTTTTGTTCTGAGAGTGGTTTGGGGATGTGGATACTTGTCTATTGGATGGGCCTGAGATCTCAACAGATCGTTTTCCATAGGCCCCGGTTCTGATTGTTAAGCATGGAATGTTATGGTAAGCTCTTACTTCAGAGAACTCTCTGGCCCTCTCCCCTCTCCCATTTTAATGATTGGGGAAGATATTCAGAGTGAAATTACATGGTTAGAGCTTGGCGCAAAACCCAACTGAAGAGCTGCATCTCTAAACCAGTTTTCTTGACAGCCCAGCAGAACAGTGCCAATACATTGCACAGACAACTGGAAGAGGAGGAAGGTTTTGGAACAGACTCCCGTTTACAGGTCCTTGGCTGGAAGAGGCTGGATAAAATACTGCATTGTAAGCAATATAACAAACTGTACTTCTTGCAGGCAGCAGTGCCTCTGGCACGCATTATTTCTGACCACATCCACATATTGGCTGATGAACAGAAATGCATTGATCACTTCTTCTTTGGAAGTCCAGCCTGGCATGCAAGTTTCTGCCAGGCACAGTGGGAAAACCATAACAAATTGGGTGGGTCTTCTATTGGGAATCAGACAGGAATAATTTGTGTTTTACATTTTTTCCACTTATTTTAAATGTAAAGTGGAATATCCCTTTCTGATTTAAATCTAAAAGATAATTTGAATTTAAAAGATAAATTTCAAGGCTTCTTGTCTACCCTTTCTACTGTATAACTGATTATCAAGGGGCAATTGTCTGCAGTTATCAGCCATTTTTTCCCTGTGGTCATAAACTCTTCAGATGCCATCCTTTATGCAATTTTTTTGCCATTTCCTCTGGTAGTGACTGTTACCACCCACATTACCAAAACCCACAGGTAACACATTCCATTACATGCCCCAAAGCAAGTGCAAGACTAGCAGAGCACAGACTACTCTTGCTTATTGTTTTGGGTCTAATATCTTTTTTATTTCATTTGTCTTCGTGCTGGGAGGGTAGAGTTGCAGTGAAACTTGGCAGGATTGTATTTTCTGTTTCCATCCCAAGTTGCCATGGTCTAGTCTCATTCATTCTCCAGCTGCTTGGACTGGAAAGGAAAGGCGTGGGGCTGTGTGGAGGGGCCCTGCAGCTTGTTGAGCAATGAGAGTGTCTTCCATTCTATCTCTGCTTTAATAGACCATTGGCAATGCCTAGTATAGCCTTTCCATTCTTCCTGACCATCTGCTTTTTCAATCCTGCTGGCTCCAAATGCCCCTCCCTCCCTCCCTCAGGATCTCTTCCTGTCTATATTTCTAGTTGATACATACTCTCTTAGCTAAGTTCAGAATATGGAGAATCTTGTTCCACATTTAAAAATGTTGCCTGTCTGCCCCACTTTCTTGATTGAGCTCTTTAAACTGCAGTCTATTTTTAAATGGTCTAAGAAAAAATAGTGAAGTTATTAGAAGTCTATTTGGAGTGGGGACAATTTGGCTTTTGTAGTAATCTTTTTTTGTTCATTGGCCATATTCAGTTACCAACTGGGCACAGCAGGGTGAGGGCATGGGTAAGTGGCACTAGCATTGGATTCTAGTTCACATAAGGCTGTTTTCTTTTATATCTATAATCCTCACCATCTCAAAGTTCTACCTTTTAAGAGAAAAGTTTCTATTTTTAACATGGGCCAGCAGCGACTACAGTTTGTTCTGTTGCTTACAGCCATCCATAGGATCAGACTGGTAGCACTCCGCATGGAAACTCCCTCCACCAGCAGGAACCAGGCCAGAGCAGTCCAGGGTTTAGCCAGGACTTCAGACTGACTTGAGTTAGGGTTTTCTTATACACACACACACACACACTTTTGTTCTCTCTTGAGTGGAACTTTGCACTTATCTAAAGTTGGGTTTTCTTGTTAGAATCTTGGAATTGGGGCCTTTCTGCAGAGCATTGAGAAGACTGGCCCTCACTCAGCTTGGTGTCTGAAGTGGCTCTTCTCTCTCCTGTTTTCTTCAGATATCATGCAGCGATCTCTCCTTCTCCCCTCTACATTTTAGCTTATGAATGGTATGACCTGATCTCGAAACTTGATGCCCATAGTGGAGGAACGATGTATTCTGTTCTCATAAATGAAAATCTTAAAATTCAAAACCTCAATTTGGATAGGAGAAATTTCTAGAAGATTCTTAATTGCCACCTTCCATCATTCTGGAAAACTGATCTGCCAAAATTGGCAGCTTTTCTCACACCCTGAGCAAGCACAGACCATCAAGTCACTTTTCTAAACACTTGGTGACATATCTTCAGAGGCAGGATTTCTTGGCAGAAATGTGTTCAGAGGTTGTGTGTTCCATGGTACTTTTGGATATTTTGAGTACAGGCTAGCTCAGTTGGGAGAGTTACAAAGTGGCGTGTTCCTGATGTAGATGAAGTGCTGAGCAGAGAAGAGTGATCTCAGTCTGCAGCCTGATTCCTCGGGGCTGTGAAGGCGCAGATAGTTGGTCCTTACATATTGTAAATAAAAGCCTGTGCGGTTTGCGTTCAGAATGGCTTTTGTAGTGGTTTTCTCTTCACTGAAGAATAAAGTAGCCTGCATTGGAACCAGGGAGGTTTGAGCTTCTAGGAGCCAAATTTTGCTCTGAAAAATTGTTTAATTATAGAGGTTTGACTTTTTTTTTTTTTTTTTTAAATCCTGACTGGGAAATTGTTTTGAGAGAGGCCAAATGGACATGCATGTCAACTGCTGGAAATCCCAGAGGACTTAAGTTTCCTCTCATGGCCAGTGTGTGGTATCTGGGCAAGCAGGCCCCACAGTGGGGCTTCTAGTGTTTGCTCCAAGTTGCACATAGGGTTGAAATCTTGTACTTTTTGCCCATGTTCCTCCAGCTTATGATAATGCCATTTTGACTAATCATGTTAGAGACCATTGTTATTTGCTGGCTGTTTGCTTTACTGGCTATTCAGCTTTACTAGTTAATTGCATTTCAGCACATGTGCACGCGCACACATGTCGAGCTTGTGTATCAGACACCCATTACATTTAAAGAAATTTTTAATCTAATCTTTGACATCCATTTAATGTGCTTTTGCAATCTAAAAGCATTTCTGGTGTCCTCCAGCTGTATAGTTTCATGCCACATACTTGATTTTCATGTTTGTTTTAATAGAACCACCTAGTGTTTCATAATTCCCTTTGTTTTTTTGCGGTGGGTATTCATGCTATTCCTGTGAGTGAGCACCCAGGTGCTAGTAGCTTAATAACTTTCCCCCAGCTTCTGAATGAGGAGATCTGGGTGGTGGTGTTGACCTGTTGGATCTTGGTGCCTCTCTGTCACTGTCCTGCAGCAAAGCCTTTAATGTTTTGTGTTTTTATTTTTTTCTCTTGTGGGTTTTTAACTTTTATTTTGTTGTATATTGTGTAACTTTGGTTTCTGTTGTGTTTCTGACTCTTTGTGCCTTTCCTTTTGTGTCTGTTCTCCCTTTTTCTCTCAGTTTGCAGCGGGGCCTCGACCTGCCCATCATCAGGTACTGTACCCTTGCCCCTCACTGTTACCCTGACTAATATGTGGGGCTTAGGAGCTGCTGGCCCTTAGAATGCTGCCACCCCATGTGCTATCCTAATGACCCCTCAAGGGCAGCCTTTGTCCAGTCAGAGTCAGTTGGCCTTGTTTTTCATGAGTTTCACCATATTTTGTTTTTAATAAGCCCCTTTGCCTATGTTTATAGCAAGGGTAAAAACTTTACTTTCTTTCTTTGAAAAGATTCCTTTGAATTTAGATAACTGTAGAACATTAAGTGTATTAAGTCCTCACAGGCCTTGTAATAAATTTAACCTAGTGGAGCAGGCACCATTCTAAGGGTTTTTGTTAACCTTCTACTGTAACTGATACCAATGTATAGAGCAGAATTAAGATCTCTAAAGCTACCGTGAATTACTTAGACCTCATAATAAACTAACATAACAATAAGGTGCTCTCATTTGCTGCATAGAATTCTTCCTATACCATACTTAATCTGAATGAATGATTTAGATTAATTCTGAAAGATGAGAATGTAATAGGAATTAAAGTTTAAAAAAAATAAGAAGCCGGTCCTATGTACCTTTATAGGTGTGTAGTAAAGGAGCCGGTCCTATGTAACTTCATAGGTGTGTAGTAAAGGGGCTGGTCTTATGTAACTTCGTAGGTGTGTAGTAAAGGAGCCGGTCCTATGTAACTTCATAGGTGTGTAGTAACGGAGCCGGTCCTATGTAACTTCGTAGGTGTGTAGTAAAGGAGCCGGTCCTGTGTAACTTCGTAGGTGTGTAGTAAAGGTGACCTTATGCAAGAAAGAAAGACTCCAGTTATCTCCTTGCTCCCACACCAACACTTCATGGAGTGTTCTGAGGCTTTTTCTCTTTGGGGAAATAGGAAGAACCAAGATTAGAGTCTAACATATTGGGGTTCATATTTACCAGTGACCAACTGTACTAGGCAAGGCTTTTTCTAAGCCTCAGGTCCCTACTGTGTGAAGCAGATGAAACAGGGCCAGCACCCTTCTCAGGAAGTGTCGGGAATGTGACAGCATGTGACACAGCTCGCACAGTCAGTCAGTGGCAGCTGCTTTTAATGATGTTTTTAAGCAACATATTCTGTTGAGAAACATGAGGTGGACCCTTCCTATATTACTCATTCCTATGTTGAGAATTCTTATTGTTCACTAAAAGGTGTTGCCTCACTTCAAATCTTTCATTGAGGGATTTAATACAAAGCTCCATTTCTTAAGTAGTCTTAACAATTTGGAGGGGGGGCTGGAGAGATGGCTCAGTGGTTAAGAGCACTGGTTGCTCTTCCAGAGGTCCTGAGTTCAGTTCCCAGCAACCACATGGTGGCTCACAACCATCTGTAATGAGATCTGGCGCCCTCTTCTGGTGTGTGGGCAGAATGTTGTATACATAGTAAATAAATCTTAAAAAAAAAAAACAAAACAATTTGGAGGAGACAAGGCCACTGGATTCTGAGGTTTTCCAAGCATAGATATGGCATGGATGGCTATTCTTTGATTTTTCTGGGGGAAAAATGTAACGGGTATTTTTTCAGCTTGAAGATACACTACTACACAGACTTGGGAACATTGGCACTAGGACAGACTTATTAATTGAGTGTTCTGGATAAGTTACTCACTGGCCTTAGCGTCAGTTTCCTCATCTCTAGGATGAGAATGATGCTGAAGAAGAAAGCATGTGTAGACCAGGAAGATAAAACAGATGGCCGGCAGGATGCGTTGGGACATGCACTTGCTCCGGCTTAGAAATAGAGTTCCCTTAGCATTGATATCATTAATATGATAGAATTGTTTGCAGATTTATTTTATTTAATATATATGGGTGTTTTGTCTGCATGTATGGCTGCATTGTGTGTACTGTTGCTCTTGGAGGCCAGATGAGCGCCTTGCATCCCCTGGAGCTGGAGTTACAGGTGGCTGTGAGCCCCTGTCTAGGTGCTGGGAATCGAATCTGAGTCCTCTGCAAGAGCAGCCAGTGCTCTAACCACAGCAATCCCCCAAGATCCAGGATTACTATAATTTTTAAGAAATTATTCAATTCTGCAGAGACAGAGTTTTTATTTTAATCAGGATGAATCCAAATGCTCCTAAGAGAGAAATGGGGCATCTGTGCCCATGAAGCAGTGGGAAAAGAAGTGGGTTGTTTTGAGTTCAGTAGAGAGAAGGGCAATGCCTTTTGAGTTCCTTGGTGTAAGGGGCACTGTTGAGTTTCTTCACTCACATTTGTGTTTCTTAAACATTGGTTTTTCTCAGGGAAGACCGACAGTAGCAGTAATTAGGATTGCCTTTGGCCGCTCTTCTCCTCCTCTTTTGGTAGGTGGTACGAAGTACAGATTACTGACGTGAGGGTAATCCTGAAAACCAAAGCAATGTTACTAGTATCAGCCCCATTTATTAGAGTGACAGTCTCTCAGGATGGTTAATCTGAAACCCTTTCTGTTCTTGAAGAGTGGAGCAGAAGCAGAAAGGCATGGGCTACAGTGGCCCTGAAGGTGGGGTGCTCCATTAAACACTCATCAGCAGCTGACTCTGAACTCTCACGAGGTGTGTGATGGGCTTTCAGAGATTTTGAGGAGATAAGATGGCTTTAGTAGCCACACCCCTTGTGCAGCACATCTTTGGAAAGTGTTACTGGTGGTTGGCCTTACTTCCTGTTATAACGCTTACTTAACAATAGGCCTTTTTTGATTGGTTTTTGAAAAAAGGATGAAATTCTCAAGAATAAATAAAACTATTTACAAGATAAACAATCTATTAAAACATTCTGCTCCTAACTAGAGAAGTATACACATATTTTGTATTCATTAGCAGGAAAGGTCATTGCTTGCTTTGGTGAGGCCAGGCTATCAAGCTGGCTTGGAGCCCTTTGTGTGACTGAGGATGACCCTTTTTGTTTGTCATTTAAGCTATTATTGTTTGTGTATGTGTGGTCATGTGTGCTGTAGTGCATGTCCGAGTCCAGAGGACACTTAGGCAGTGTTCTCATTCCACTCCACATGGTTAGAGGGATCCAGTGCTGGTTTCTAGCCTCACACTCAAGCAAGCACCTTACCTGCTGTGCCACCTTAACAGCCCAAGGTTTGAACTTGGGATCCTTCTGCCTGTACCTTCCAAGTGCTGGGATTGTAAGCAGGTGCCCCACACATGGCCTATGTGGTGGTGCTTGAGCTTGAACTCATGCTAGGAAAGCATGGTACCAACCAAATTATCTTTAGCCACAAAGAAATAGTTTCTTATGGTCATTTTTGGAGACAAGTTCCTGGGATGAAGTGCAGAAACCTAGAACATTACTTTTGAATACAGAAAATTCAGGTGGGTGCTGTTTCTAGCTCAAATGTCATTTAGATTTTCCTCATTGTACCTCATAGAATTCAGTGAGTAGCGAACTTTAAGCTGGGCATAGTGGTGAAGACTGAGGCAGGAGAATTATAGAGTCGAGGCCTGCCTTGACTGTGAACAGAAAGTAGGACAGTCCACCTAGCTCCAGCAGCAGTGGTTGTTACTGTGGAGAGACTGAAGCACCGCTTCCAAGGAGGAGGTGCCTGTCCCAGTGTTGGCAGGGCGTATGTCAGTTTAAAGGAACAGTGTGCTCCTTGCCTCCACAGGAAAGAGTCTGTTTACTGTAGAGAATATGTGTGGCATGAGCATCTGTGGACAACCATCATGTAAATTGCAGTGTTCATATGCAGTATTTAACAATCTTTGGCCCCCAACTGCAGCCAGTTTCAAAGTGACAGAAAATACATATTCTGCCCTACTTGTTCCGTCCACTCCTATGGAGATGGTGCCACAATTTCTTTGGGACTTGATGAATCTGTATGTGCCATCTCCTTATGGAGAGAGGAAGGTGGAGGCATAGTATTGCAGAGCTCCACAAAACAGGACATAGACAGCTGCACAATGAAAGCTATTCAGAAACAAAGTCCATAAACACACATTTAAAAGAAAAGCATGTGTCCATCTTGGTCCTAGGATCTAGTAGGCTTGTTGTGACCCAGGCAGAAGTTAAAGCTACAAATCACTTTTTACCTGTGGTCGTTTATTTAGGCCAGATATGATTGAAGCAGGAATTAGAAT
This sequence comes from Ondatra zibethicus, assembly GCA_004026605.1. NCBI lineage: Eukaryota > Metazoa > Chordata > Mammalia > Rodentia > Cricetidae > Ondatra > Ondatra zibethicus. The sequence goes on along the minus strand of PVIU01000505.1, from coordinate 299,055 downwards.
TAGCTTCAGAACCAAGCATAGTAGTAGTCTTCTGTGGTCCAACACTTGAGAGGCAGGTGCAGATCTCTCTGAGTTTGAGGCCAGCCTTGTCTATATATTCCGGGATAGCCAGGGCTACAAACTGCTAGCTACAATCAGTGCTACCCTCCTACCCCAATAAAGAATTAGCCTTGGATGTGGTTATATGTAGTCCTACTGCTTAGGAGCCTGAAGCAAGCGCGCCCTAATTTGTAAGCCAACCTGAGTACGCAGTGAAATTTTAACACAAAAATCCTCACGTAGCCTACCCCAGGATTTTGAGACTGGCAGTTAGATTTGTCTGTCTTTCATCAGCGGTCACTTCTTGTCTTCTCTATCCTTCCATGTTTTGTAAAGTAGCCCACATTAGCGGATGATTGTGATTGTGCGGCAAATGTGTGCCTTGTTGTGGCTTGGTACCTGTCTCAGTAGGCATGGAAATGAGTTATCATTTGAAGATTATTTGGAGAGATCCTTGTGAAAAGAAAACATTGTCTCATGTAGTTAAAAAACAATACTTTTTTCTCCTGTGTAAAATGGGGTTATGTGAATTACAGAAAATCCCACGATTTAAAAATTGAACATTTTGTTTGTTCTTAATAGAGTCAAGAAACTGCTATGGAATTTACTTCTTGGATTTGCTTTTGTTTACAAGGTCCTTAACTGTACTTGGTAAGCTAGAGTTATCTTTGCAGCCCTGTCAGGAGGGCCATGCTCCAGTGAGGTCTGAACCAGTCTCCATGCTGTTGGATCTTGGCGTGGGAAGGGCTTCTTTTGGCGTTTTTTCTATTCTTTCATTTTGTAACTGCAGAACTTTTAGCATTATACTTTCCTTCCAAGGAAGAGGCAGATGTCTGCTGAGCCATTTTAGAAAGATACTAGCCATCTTTCCTTCTTGCTTGAAAATCTCAACCTGATTAGAACCTGAGAGAGCAGATGTGCACAACCCACTCGGTGTGAGTTAAACTCTTGGTCTGGAAGTAGTTGTTTGATGTATTTGATTATTGAAATTTGTGTAGTTTGGACTTCCCTGTATTCCTACCCTAATCCTGCTTTTGGGTTTCACAGTGAGATAAAGTGTTAGTTTTTTGTAGTTTGTGGGTTATTATTATTATTATTGTTGTTGTTGTTATTATTATTATTTTCCCCTATTTTATAGAGACTGGGTCTCATTGTATAGCCCTCCCTGGTCCACAACCCACTGTGTAGACAAATTGGCCTCAAGCTCACAGATATCCATCTATTTGTCCCTTCTGAATACTAGATGTAAAGGCATACACCATCATGCCTGGCCCATCTCTCTTTTAAGAGAAAACCAGGAAGTTGGTATCTTAAAGTATTTCCAGCACAAAGTCATTTTGCAGTTGGTTCCATGCTCTTTGTTTGCGTGGTATTGACAGATGCTGACTAATATGTCGTGTTCTCAGTGCTTGGCTGTTAGCATAAGCAGGGATGAGCCGAGTATGGTTGGGACAGTCTGCACTGTAGAGGAACACCAAAATGCATGGGTTCCTGTTGTAGCATGCTTTGTTTTGCTAAAACATTAAAGCCAGTTTGGCGCCGGGCAGTGGTGGCGCACACCTTTAATCCCAGCACTTAGGAGACAGAGGCAGGTAGATCTCTGTGAGCTCAAGACCAGCCTGGTCTACAAGAGCTAGTTCTAGGACAGGCTCCAAAGCCACAGAGAAACCCTGTCTCGAAAAACCAAAAAAAAAAAAAAAAAAGCCAGTTTGGCTTGTGATTTATTTATTTTTTTCCCATTACAAACTTGATTTCTCACAGAGAAGTGTACTACTGAGATATGTGTGTATTATTGTAGACAGTTTCTTAGATGTGGAAAGAAAAGTAAATAAAGGCTTCAGGCCTTCCTCTGAGGTCACACCTGGGTACAGCAGAGTGTGGTAGAAGTGAATAGGGTACCAGACCAGGCATGTGAGCCGTGCTAACGAATGGTACCGAGTATGGAGAATGACTACGATGGGCACTCTAATCTGGTGTCTTGTTGACAGTGTGGTAGGATGTTGTAGAAACAAGTACTTGGTGGGCGTTAGCAAAGCTGGCTTTTGTTGATTAGCCTCACCACAGAGTATCCTGGGCTTTAGCATTCTTATCTTCAAAATGGGTTTGACAGTATCTTCCTTGATTTGCTGTGTGGGTTAAAATATTTGGCATATAGTAAAAGGTCTCTGGCGCTCCCCTTCCCCCATGTGTGCATGTCCCATGTGCTCAAGCCACATGGGCCAGAAGAGTGCATCAGATCCCTCCTGGTACTGGAGTTATAGGCAACTGGGAGCCACCTGACATGGGTGCTGAGAATCAAGCTAGGATTCTCTGGAAGAGCAGCAAGTGCTCTTACCCACTGATTGGCCTTTCCAGTTCTGTCCCAATTATTTTACAACTAGGAATGAAGTGTTCTGAAAGGATGTTCACTTCCAGACCACCCCACTTGACAGAGCAGATCTTGACAGAATCCTTGGTGCCCATTCTCTTCTACCTGATGCAGCCCTCTATGGTAGCACTTCAATAAACTCTGTGTGATGGTGGACATTTAACTCTTCACTCCCTTCGCTACTGTAGCACTGGCTGCGTATGGCACCAATCACTTGAAATGTGATCGTGGTTTTCAGATAACTGAGAATTGTCCCTTCTACAGAAAGGTTAGGCGTAATTGTAGTTTTCAGAGACAGACAGTGAATGAGTGGATAGGTGATGCAGATTGAATACTTTGGAGCCAGTAAAAAGAAAGGCATACAGTGTCTGACACTCATTTAAGTTCGAAACAATTAATGTATTTCATTGCCCAAGTTTCTAATATTTCTTTTAGTAACTAGCAGTTTATTGCCATGCCCATCCATCTGAAAAATAACCTACATTTCTTGCTTCACTTTTAAATAGGGTTCATATACCAGTGAATGGTTAGGAAGGAGTGTAGAAAAGAAACTCAGCCCCCCTACTTTGTGTTTCCAGGCATCACGGCTTTTGTAGTCCTATACGTGTGTGTGTGTGTGTGTGTGTGTGTGCGCGCGCGCGTGCGTGCGCATGTGCGTGCGTGCACATCTGCACTTATCTGTATGTGTAAGAGGAATAGATCAGTTCTAGATAGCTTGTTTTTCTAAAGTGTTATGCAGTGAAGTTTGAATAGGTATTTCAGATGGTGTGGGAAGCATGCACATGGACATAAACAAGTGCCTGTTTCTTTAAAGGGCATAATAAATTTTGAGGATAGGAGAAAGGTATTGCCTTGAATAGGAGACAGTATTTTGTAAAGTAATTAATGCATTTTTTTCTGGTTGGTTAGTTATGATTAGGGATGTGCTGTACTTTGGTGTACTGGATCAAGGTCCCACCAAGTCCCCTTTGACTTTGAAATGAATACATTTCTTGTGGTTGATCACTTCTTCCCCCCCCCCCCCCAGACAGGGTTTCTCTGTAGCTTTGTAGCTTGTCCTGGAACTAGCTCTTGTAGACCAGGCTGGCCTCGAACTCACAGAGATCTGCCTGCCTCTGCCTCCTGAGTGCTGGGATTAAAGGCGTGCGCCATCACTGCCCGGCTGGTTGATCACTTTCTATCTCATGAGAAGTACTGGATAGCCACCAGTCCAGACCCCACGTGTTTAAACTGTAGGTGAGGATGCCCAGCCCTCTAGTGAAACTATGCTTCTCTGTTTGCATCTGTGGCGTCCACAGTAGCACATGCCGTAGAGACAGCAGCTCTAGGGTGAGTTAGTGTTATGTGAAAGCTTTGGGCTGAGTTTGGTAGAGAGAGCTCATTTGTTGTCACTTAATGTGTTTGTCTTAATAGGTTTTACCCAGTTTCAAAGTTGAAATAATAAAAATGTCTTATTTTGTGTTGTGTTGGCTTGACTATGTTTACATCAGTTTTGTCAGAAACATTCAGATTCAACATGACTGAAGAAAATATGCTGTTCAGAAACCCTGTTGATAAGGTAATCTCAGTTACTTTTTGGATAAGCTGGTTAAAATCCCATCAGAATGGTGAGAGAAACATTCATGCATAGGATGTAGGAGGACTTGCCCTGTTGACCTTCCATAAACTTGTAAGTGATCCAAGTACTTCCTTGTCTTCTCTTCTTGCCAGTCCATAATAGGACTGACTCTTTAGGGGAGGTATGAGTGTGTAATGTCATTTGATGAGCTGGCAAAAGAGATAGTGCCTCTGGGTTTGTGGCTCTTCTTGTCTTGACTGCCTCTGGAGTTGATGGAAAGGAATCTCACAGCATGGATCTCTTCATCCTTCCTGCATCCTGCAGTGTTCAGTAGTTGATGAGGTGAATGACTTAAAGCCAGCAATACTTTTGTGTCTTCTGATACATTGACAATGGAATAGAAATTCTGAAGTTTATTCTGAAAAATGTATTTACAGCACAGATTTATATAAGTGTGAATGTGTCTACTGGCCATGGAAGGGAGGACTGTCATTTCAGCCTTCTTGTTTGCAGCTACAGAAGTGCTGTCGGTGGAGATAGACAACCAGGGGACTTTTGTTATCATCCCCAGCTCCCTCTTCCTAAGATACCAACTTTGCCTCTTGTGCCTTTCATCTGCATCAGCTCCTTTTTGGCCCCCAGTGGATTCCTCACTCACTCCATTCTCCTGCTACAGCTTCTTATCGCCTGCATTACCTCCTTAGGGCTTTCTTTGTAGGAAGGTTGAATGGGAGTAAGTGTTGGGCCCAAACACACAGTTTTCCCACTTTAGCACAAAGTGAGAACTTACTCTGACACCTGGAAATATATTGATGCTTATTAACAAAAGGATGGAAAAGACCCGAGAGGACCAGGGGCTTTCAGAGTTTGGCCAATTTTTTCAGCTTGGTATTAGAGCTCTCTGATTTAGAGGTTTCTGTGGGTTTTTTTTTTTAATGCCCTATTTAAGATAGGAACTAGATTGTTGAAAAATAATCCAAAGTCATGCAAATGGACATTTAAGGCCAAATAAGAGTCAGTAGTCCCAGCTGTACTTTAGCTACCACGTACTTTTAGGGTGTGATAACCAGAAGCTGCTAGAAGGGTTTATCAGTGGATGCATTCCTTCTTTTTCTCAATTTTCAACTAAATATTAGAACTTTGATTCCATGTGTCCTAGAGTCCTCAAGTGAAGACTTGTCATTCTGATTTTCTAGTCTTCATTCTTCTCCTGAGTTACTGAACAGAAAGCTATTTTTGTTGAGCTGCATGCTATAGCCTGCCCTTCCTACTGATCTGTAAGCTTTTCCATTGGCTTTCTTTCTGTTTCCTGCTGCTGCTTGCTTCATAATTGAAGGGAGGATTCAGACCCATCCAGGTAACAAGCTATTGGTTCTGCATGGCCTCTTTATTACTCTGTCTTCTTGTTAGTTTACAATGCGGTTGCTAATGGATAGTCATACTAGAAATGCACTATAGGGTGTAGTTTAAGCAGCAAGAGCTGTGCATAACTGCAGTGATGGCTGCCATCTGGGAGGGGGCTGAGCTCTGCTCATTTCAGGCCATTCTGAAGCTTGTCTAGATTCTCTGCTTTATTGCAAAATGTTTGAGAAGGCAAAATTGGGTTCAGTTTAGAGTGAGGTTGTATCACTATTTTGGCAGGCTTCTTTCTGTATGTGACAGCCTTACAGCTGGTTTTAATTTGGTTTGATGGGCTTGGATGAAAATGCTTGTGTCCGTGGAGATTCTTGTACTCCTAAGTACTCTACAAATGACTGGCAATATTGTATTCTATTAGGTTGACTACTTTTAATTTTTAATGATTTGATTTTGAGCAACTCTCTGTTTATTTAAAAGCCAGTGCTTTTTATTAAACAGAACATGTAGAAAGATACCAGTTACTTCTTTTGTTGTTTTTATTGCTGATGTTAAAAATAATAGTTACAGTGCATGGCTTTTACTTTTAAATAAATATGATGCTAAAGCGTTGAGACTACCCTGTTGTACTGTTGTCTGGAGACATGGATCATAATCTGATTCCATGTGGAGGATATCTTATGAATTTAGTTATTAGACAACCTATTATCTTCTGCATATTATAACTCTAAGTCAATCAGTTTAGTAGTGAACGGGGTTGGCGGGTAAGAGAAAACTCAAGATATTAGATCTATATATTACCCTTTGTGAAAAACCAAAAATTCTTTCTTCCTCTCCCAGTTTTTCCAGAGGCCTCAGATCCAGCCTCCCAGAGCAACCATCCCAAACAGCAGTCCTTCCATTCGTCCTGGTGCACAGACTCCCACTGCCGTGTACCAGGCCAACCAGCACATCATGATGGTTAACCATCTGCCTATGCCATACCCTGTTCCCCAGGGGCCTCAGTACTGTATACCACAGGTAAGGGAGCCTGGCTTGTAATGGGGATCGGGGTGGTGGCGGCGATCGATAGACTGGATTTTAGTGGCCTGGGAGCTTTTTAATTGATTGCAAGTCTAGCCATTTTTTTGCCAACTTTCCTAAAACTGTAAAAGATTCTTACACAAATATACAAATTGGTAGAGAAATTATTTCCCAGTATCATCCTTCCTATGGTGTTGTTTCATGTCATCACTTCGCAGTGAGCCTGACTGCTGTGCAGTGGTGCACAGCTCCAGCCAGGGAAGAGCCCTCTTCACTCGCTGTCTCTCTTGGACAAACAAAAATTTAACAGCCATACCTTCAGGTCTTCTCAACAGTCTCTGTACACAGTGTTGTGTTTTCTAAAACTCCCGTTTGTGTCAACCGCAAATGTGTGTTGTCTTCTAGTACCGCCACGGTGGCCCTCCATATGTGGGGCCCCCACAGCAGTATCCAGTTCAGCCACCGGGGCCGGGACCTTTTTATCCTGGACCAGGACCTGGGGACTTTGCTAATGCTTATGGTGAGTAAAAAGCCAAGCTATTCTGCTCATTTTGTCATGTTCCTCTTACTCTTTGCTGGGTCACATTAGCTATTGCCACTTAGAGGTTTGAAGGATTTTAAAATAAAATCTTACAAACTTTTTTTTCTTGAGTGCTTCTTCAGGGAGTGGCTTACAAGGGAAATGATTATAGAAATATGTATAGTCAGTAGCACCGGAAGGGGCTGGTTATCCTTTTGAATCCATGTGGTAGGTTTCTGGCTTCTCCCACCAAACAACTGTCACACACATTTTCATTATGTTTGGTTAATAGTATAATATAAATTTGCCTCCTATCCTTGATTTCTACCCTCCCACCCCGAACTTTATCCTCAACACACTCCCCCATTTCATATAATATCCATGAAGCAGATATTTCAGTTTATTCTGTTCTCTGCTATAGCCCAAGCCTCTAGAACAATGAGTGGCTACTCTGGGGAGTTTGGCAGCGAACTGTGTGTTCCTTACCTGTAGATATGCAGGCCGAGCTATTGTGCTGGGCATGTTCTGAGGATTGGTTGAGATAAAAATGCTTTTTGTGGGGGAAGGAGATGGGAGACAGGTTCTCAGTGGGTAGCCTGGGCTGTCCTTGAACTCAGAATCCTTGCCTCAGCTTTAAAGGTGTTCTCAGTGCACGGATGCAAATGCCAACTAATAGTTGGCTTGTGGGTTCACAGGGAACTCGGAAGTAATGCCAAGTACTTGTCTAGCACACTGAATGTATGTGGCGCTTGTTTCATGCCACATGAATCTGAACTGCAAGGAGGAAAATTAGATGATATTAGCAAATGAAGCTATAAGGTTCAATCAGTGGTCTTTTATAGTACTAGCAAAGTAGAGGCATTGGGCTTCAACTAACTTAATGTAGTAATCCGCGCACTGAGTTTCTCCTGTCGGGTTTAGTGGCACCATGTTGTCTTTATAGTCACTTGTATTAGTGTCACCAGTCTTTTTTGGTGGTGAGGTTCTTGGAGTGTGAACCTTTCTGTCTTGTGGGTCAGTACTGCCTCATGGCACTGTTTAAAAATGATTTTTCATATAATCTATAAAATCTCAAAACCTCAACAGCTTTCTTAAATATAGATCAGCTCTGTTAATTTGTATTCTCATAATAAATATTATCCAAAAATTTTGTAATTAGAAAAGCTGAGATTTTCAGAGTAAACATGCTAAATTAATGCTCCCTTAAATTTCATGTTGCGAAGGGTCATGTTCTGATTGACAGAACCGTTTTCAATGGTTCCTCCCTGAATTCCAATATGCAGCTTCCTTACAGGTTACTAGAATGATCTTTTGACTCTGAAATAGCATACTAAATTCTTCCTCCATGTTGGAGCCTCTGCTTGCTTTTGCTCTTAGTATGACTCATGTATCATATATGAGAACTAGGAAAGAAGTAATATGTAGCTGTCAATCTCCCATGTTAAACATTGGCTTTTCTAGCCTAGCAGTGGTGCACGCCTTTAATCCCACTGCTCAGGAGGCAGAGATCTCTTGAGTTCAAGGCCAGCCTGGTCTACATTATGAGTTCCAGAATGGCCAGGGCTACACAGAGAAACACCATCCTTTTTTTTTTTTTTTTTAAATTGAGTTTTTTGTTCTGGAGAGATGGCTCAGAGCTTAGGAGCACTGGATGCTCTTCCAGAGGTCCTGAGTTCAATTCCCAGCAATCACATGTTGGCTCACAGCCATCTATAATGAGATCTGGCTCTCTCTTCTGGCATGTATGCATATATGCAGACAGAACATATTAGACATAATAAATAAATAAATCTTTTAAAAAATTGACTTTTCTTCCTGTTCTAAGTTCACTGCTTTACTTACCTTTATGAAGCAGCTCTGTTGATACACAGTTTCAGCTCATCTGTGATTGACATCTGTTTTTTTTGACGTCCCTTTCCCACAAACAAATTATTAGGCATGTCCTATAGCCATGATGTAGGCCGAACATCATCTATACTACACTGTTTCAAAAGTGATCTCATTTCACTATGTCAGTAACCAAAACAGTAATGAGAATTCAAAGAACAGAATGCAGAAAGCTCCTGTCCCTCAGAAATAACACAAACAGTTGTTATTTTCTTTTCCACTTATTTCAAGTGGGTACTTAACTGTTTTCAGTATCATGAAATTACTGGGCATTTAGAAATCTCACACACCTTTTCCTATTTCAGTGTGTTCTCAAACACATTTCCATTTTGATATTCTCCCCCCTCCCTGTGTGTGTGTGTGTGTACGTGTACATGTAGAGGTCACAGGTCAATGCAGAATCCACTTAATGGATTTTGGGGATCTGGTCATCATGCATCTGTCTTTAACCCTTGTGCAGCTATCTTGTCCTCTTTCCTTCTTCACCTTAAAAAAGTTTTTTAAAAAAATCCTACATTTGTTTCTTTTAAAAAATAGCATAATCTAGTTTTAGAATGAATCATAAATCAAATTTCTATTCACATTCTTTCATTATTTGGATGGATACTTTTAAAAATGTGTTACCAGTTACTGTGCTTTTATCATAATTCAGAATTCTAGCCTACTCCATTAGTTGCAGACCCTTGACCATCTCATGGTGTGCTGTGGCATTCTTCTGCCTTCTTTTTGGAGTCCCTTTCTGTAGCTGAGCCGCTGCTAGATACTTTTCTCTCCCCAGTCCTGCGCCTCTCTTGGGTATAGATTCATAGTGTATGTGGGATGGGTTCCTAGCTCTGTGTTCCACTCCTTCAGTCCTTGTCTCCCAGACGGAGACCTTGGTTCTACCGTAGAGTTAGATTCCCACCCTTAGTTTCCAAGTTCATGATTCTCCTTCAGTGTCTGGAAAGGTAGAATTCTTGAAGTGTTTTGACAATTTTGAGGAAAGTAGAGTGCTGAACGTTTAGGCTAGCCTCCCATATTGACAGAACCTTTAGATTTTTAAGGGTATGGTTAATGGTAGCAGTTAATATTGGTAAAGAAAAGGAGAGAGAATTTGCCATATGACAGGCATTCCTACACTGTTTGACCTAGTCTCCCCTCCTGCACCTTTACCTTCTTCTCCTGGGCCTCTGGGGAGTCTCTTTGAGCTGCTAGGAGCCCTCAGGCACATTCGAGCTGTTCGGTAAGCGGGACACTGAATTATGATAAACTAGAGGCATTTGTTCTGTTCTCCAGCAAAGAGATCCTGTGTGTTGTGACGTTTATGGACAGTGACAAAACTGCTGTTCTGAGTGTGTCATGTATCCCTACTGGACACTTAATTACTACATTATCTTCATTTCTAAGGCCAGGGCAGTTTTTCTTGTTGTTTTTTTCCAGAACTATGATGTACAAGACATTTTGTTAAATATTTTGTAGAATGTAGATGTCATGATATTTCTGTCTTTAACACCTCACAGTACATGTTTAATTGTTATACTTGGAATTTTATCAATAAGATGAAGCCTTAAATACTGAATATGTGTACATCACTAATTCCCTGATCTTTTCGCTATCCTAGGCAAGTAAAATGGCTAAAACCTAACATAATCAAAAACTGAACCATATGGGATTAGTACATCTTTCATTTTGCCAGTAAGACCTTTAAAAACTGCTATTTGCTGTCAGTATTATTTTATATTGGAAGAATGTTTCAAAAAGAAACAAGATATAACATAAAAATAGCAGCAGTTATTTATAAAGATGTCATGTTGAGAAATCTTTAAGAATATATAAGTAAGTTTGGGTCTGATAGCAAATATCTGGAATCCCATCACTCTAGGCAGAAGCCAGGCCAGCCAGGCCCCTGTCCCAGAAAAGTAAATAAAAGACTGTTTTATGCATATGTGAATTTTGAGGTTCTTAGTGTGTGAGTTTTACTCACCTCATTCCTGCTTTTCATGTGATTTTGGTTGGGGAACCACTGGGATTGTCTGAGAAGGTGGGCATCTCAGGCTTTGAAGGCTGTGTTCCCTGCTTTTGCTCTTTTCTTCTCTACTGCAGATAGATAGTAAATGCTACTCATTGGGGGTGTCTTCAGTATAGCACCTAATTATAAAATAAATGGTTGATTTTGCCTTTTGTTTGTTGTTGACTGAGCCCTGTTCTAAGCAAACCCTGTCTTATTTCCTACTCAAGAGCCTTGAGGTCAAGAGACATGAACTAACTTAAGTGATAAATGTTCTCATTTTTATAGCTATGTGTTCCTAAGTATTCTTGGTGGTCTCAGAATTTGGGTTTGTTCATAAAAAGAGAACTCTTGTTTGGTTCAGTCAGTTTCCTGCCCTGCTGGAAAAGCTGAGAAAGTTCCATGTTTTACTGACTGTGCTTAGCCTTTGCTGAGATCAGCAATTTGTACATCGTTGATTGATCAGCCATCTGGCGGATATGTGACAAAACAACGTTCTCACCAATTCTGTTCTCTCATGTCACCTTTTGTATCTTATTTCATTTAGTCTGGGAAGTCTGGCCAGGTGAGCAGCCTGAGTGTTTGATGCCATAGTGTGCTTGCTGCAGTGGGGCGGGGGAGCAGAAGGGCTTTTTTCCCTTTGAGCTTCCTGCAACTGTAGTGTGGCCCTCTGCCTAGATCTTTTCCAAACCACTTCACCAGATGCTACAGATACCCAAAGAGCCTGACACTGTGCCTCGTGCAGCTCCCAGGAAGCTACATTTGGAGACATTACAGAGTAGTGGCCTTAGAGTGTTCCTTCCTGTGCATCAGACCCTAGCCTGACCACACCGCTTAAGGACAGTGCCAGAGCCCTTATCTTTCTTCTGCAGGGTCACTCTCAGACTCTCCCTTTGGGATGAGTCACCAGGGAGGGTGCCCTTTATACACAGTACTCAACAATAATATGGGGCCAGGGGCTTCTAGTCTCCTGACCAGTTATAGCCTTGTTTCTGTGTTTTTCCTTTAAGTAAACGTTAAATTTAAAAGTCAGAATCTTAGCCTGGTGGTGATGGCACACGCCTTTAATCCCTGCACACAGGAGGTGGAGGCAGACAGATCTTTGTGACTTCGAGGCCAGCCTGGTCTACAGAGGGAGTTCCTGGACAGCCAGGGCTGTTACACAGAGAAACCTTATCTTGAAAAACAACAACAACAAAAAGACAATCTTGCCGTGCAGCCCTGTTTGGCCTGGAACTCTGTAGACCAAGCTGGCCTTGAGCTCAGAGATCTGCCTGCCTGTGCCTTTCAAGTGCTGGCATTAAACGCGTACACCACCACTCCTGGCTCAGCAGAACTTTTTAAGGAGAAAAAAGGGTTATCTATCTTCACAATCTTTATTTTCTTTCTTCCCACTCTCTGTTGAGCTTTCTCCCCAGCAGCTTTTGTAAGCATTCTTTCTGCTTTGACAAGAGTTTAGAGTTTAGCCCAGCCTCAGATTAACAAAGGGGGACTCATCTGGAGACCAAAGACTGCTGGTTCCTTCCCCTCCCCCCTCTGCCAAACTGAGTGGTTACTTACTTTCCCTAATCTCAGAACATGCTCTCCTGTTTGTTTATTATTTTTGAGACAAAGTTTTATTCTGTAGCCCAGGCTAGATTTGAACTCAGGATCTTCTGCCTCAGCTCAGTGCTGGGATGATAGAGTGCCCCACTGCACCCCCATGTCTGCTTACTTCCCGAATAGCTGCAGCTGTTGCCTTTGTTTACCTCCCTGCTGGTTTTTCTTCTGTGGCCTCTGACAAAGATGGCTTCTTGGGCTTCTTTATCTGCTCTCATTTTCTGATTTATCTAATCCCATGGTTTTGGTGTTGCTTATTACAAAAACCTTTGCTGGTTTGGTTGGCTACTCCTTTAATCCCAGCATTTGGGAGGCAGAGGCAGCGGCAGCTGTATATCTTGAGTTTGAGGCCAGCCTGGTCTACAGAGAGAATTTCAGGACAACCAGGGCTATACAGAGAAACCTTTCTCCAGAAAAATAAAGAAACCAAAAAAGCCTTTACTGATTACAAAATTAATAACTTTAGAGGCTGAGGATGTAGCTCAGTTGTAGGGTGTCTGCTTAATCTGCACAAAGCTCTGTGTTCTACTGTGGACGCCCCATAAACCTGAGTTAAGGTCTGTCTTGACTGCCTAGGGCAGGTCTGTGTCAGCCTTTGTTGTTTGATGCCCTGGGTGAAAGTAACCAGGCATACAAAGGGTTCCTAGTTCATGCCTGTTATGTGACCAGTAATTATCTCAGACAGCTCCAGAATTGAAATCCTTTTGTTTCTGGCCCTTCCTTCATGTTCCCTGTTTCCCTGAGTAGTTCCTCTGTTCTTTCTCTCAGGCAAAACAAAAATTAAAACAAAAACCCTTCAACGATTTTTCTTTCCTAAATATGTTTTCTTCCATACCATTATCCAGTCAACAGATACTGAAGATTGACTTTCTAATTCTGCACCATCTCTCCCATCCCCTTATTCTGTGTACCATGATTTGATAGTAATTAGAACAGAATTCTACATTTTGGATATTAAAAAAAAACCTTTGTGTTTCTAGGTCTGTCTGGGGAGAAGATAGTTTTAACCGTTGGGCAGTAGAGTCAGAGCATGAGTAAAGTCTGTCTTTTAACTTGGATGTGATTGTTGTCAGCGTGTTTCAGGGATGGGAATAGGAAGAGGGTGCAAATAGAAGGGGATGTAGTCTTGAGTGTGCAGAAAGTGGAACTCGGCTTGGAGCTTGGTTCTTCTTGCTATCTTTTCTTAAAGCTCTTCCCTTAAGGACTTGTAGGGAGCCTAACCACTGGCCTTCTGTAGCTGTGCCTCTTCCCCTAACCAGTGGCCTGCCGCGGCTCTGGCTCTTCCCCTAACCAGTGGCCTGCCGCGGCTCTCACTCTTCATACCTAAGAATTTGCATCATGTCTACCCCAAACAAAAGTCCCAGAAGACAGTCACTTAGAGAGTCACTATTGTGAACTGTGGGCCTCAGGACAAGATTCTTTCTGAAAGTGATGCCATAACCAGCATACACCAGATAATTCTGGTGTCACTCTGTAGGAATTGGGCACTGAATTGTTTTCTTTAGTTTCTTTTGGTGTTTAAAGATATTACATATTTTAGGGCTAATTTCTTGACTACCGTAGTAACTGGAGGAGAGAGGTTGAGAATGCTACCCAGGTTTGTAGTGGCTCTGGCCTACATCCCAAGGAACCAGAGGCAGGGGGATCTGACTTGCAGGTCAGTGTGGCCACAGAGTCAAAACCCTATATGAAGTGAAGAAGAGTCCTTGGTAGTTTGTTTTCATTTTCCCAAGAGCTTGTTCAGGGCACCGCACCATTGCAGGCCTGTAGTGTTTGACAAAATAACTGAATGCTTCTTATTTTGTTCTGATTCCTTAGGAACGCCTTTTTACCCAAGTCAGCCAGTGTATCAGTCAGCATCTATCATAGTGCCTACGCAGCAGCAGCCCCCTCCAGCCAAGAGAGAGAAAAAAACTGTAAGAGATCTTCATTGATTTGTCATAAATTGGGGCATATAATCATTTCTCAACCAAGCATATCCGATCATTATCAACCTTAGTGTACAGAAGTGACTGCCATTTCTTCCTCTCCCTTGTGTCGCCACCTCCCCCTAGCCTAGAGTGTTTCTGGGCACTTAGCTAGAAACTGCATACCCATTCCCCTAGTGTCACCTTTTCCCAGCTAGGCGTACTGCATGTTTGAGTGCACCTCTGGCTCGTCTCTCGGATCCTGACTCTTTTTTACTGCAGTGCTGAGCAGCAAGCCAGAAGAAAACAGTAGCGCCAAAGTAAAAGGAGCCAAAACCCTAAAGAGTCACAAGGAGGGGGAAGAAACTTTGGAAGACAGAAACAGCAAGCAGAATTTAGTAAATATATTTATTTACACTACATTATTATAAAGGTGTTGCCTCTGTCTAATAAGGCACACCCAAGAGCCTAGAACCACAGTAACATACACCTGGAATTGCAGGATGTTTTGTAGAAGACTGGCTTCCAGCCTTTTACCCAGCAGAACCATACACAATAGATGATGCTGACTGTCAGGAGTGCCCATCTCCACAGGTGCCCAGGAGGGAGTGGGGCTGTCCAGCACTCCCAAAGTGCTCTTATTAAAACAAGCAAAGGATTCAAATTTGGTGCTTTGGCGAGAAATAAATGACTTATGAACATATAACCGTAAACAGAACACTCCAATTTAGCATGACACTGCAGGCAAGAAATGGGGCTTTAAAGTGTTAAGTCAGTGTGGTAAAGTTGACTGAATAGCAGTCTGCAATGCTGAGAGATTGGTGCTAACAGAAGTAAAAGGTAGTGATGATGAAGGTCGTTAATAAGAAAAGAGGAAGCTGGATGTAGTGGTGGCACACACTTGTTATCTGAATATTGGGGAGGCTGAAGCAGGAGGATTGATCAAGTTCAAGAGCAGCCTGGGCTACATAGTGAGTTCAAGGCCAGCCTGGACTACATAGAAAGACAGTTTGAAAAACAAACAAAAGGGTTGATAATGACACATGTCCCTGTAGCCTTCTATATATTCTAAAGTTTTTTGATAGTAAATTCGATGAAGTTTTCAAGCAATTAGTTACCTTACTAAGTTGTGCAGGTAATACACTTCAGAAGGGAACCTACTTCCTACCCCACTGTCCCAGCTCTGAGGTCCTGGACCCAAGTACTCCACTCTCGTTACAGCACCATCCTCTTTGACATCCATAAACACGGAGAGCCATTGAAAGTTCACAGGAAGCACATGCCACTGTGTTGTGTTCCACTCTAGCTTAGAGATCCTCTGTCAGTACATTTAGATCTGCCTCATCCTTCCTAGTGGTACTTTGATAATTTAACTGTAAAAATTTAGGATAATATTGATCTATTGGCCTGAATGCCTGAATGATGTGTCTGGGCATTTACTTGGAAAAAGCAACAGTACAGTCAGCATCCTTACAGGAGTGCACGTAGTGTACATGCATGCTGCAGCCAGCATCTGCACAGGAGTGCACGTAGTGTACATGCACGCTGCAGCCAGCATCTTCACAGGAGTGCACGTAGTGTACATGCACGCTGCAGCCAGCATCTTCACAGGAGTGCAGATAGTGTACGGAGCACGCTGCAGCCAGCATCCGCACAGGAGTGCAGATAGTGTACAGAGCACGCTGCAGCCAGCACCCTTATAAAAGTATACAAAGTTATGGGCAGGTGAAATCCTGCTACTAAATCTTAGCAAATGTACGTATTTTGTTAGTGAGCTGCAGAGGACCATTTAGAACATTTAAAACCTATTCAGACACTTTGTTATTCGTAAACTATCTCTGGCTTTCCTTGATATTAAGAACTATAAGTAGAATCAATGTATGTGGCAGTCTTATACAAGCGTAAATATTTTACTTTTTTGACCTAGAAATTCAGTCAGCTCAGTCCTACTTTCCTTCCTTTTAGTTGTTTTTATATTTAGTTCTTGTTGCAGCTTGTTGCCTACATTTGTGTTGAGATGACCCTATATGGTTTTGTGTTTGAAGTATAATCTACTGTGGAGATTAACAAATTTAATAGTTATCTCCTTGTGTACCTTTGATTCATCATCTCAATCTCATACATAGACACCTAGATTTATACTTAACATTTTATTTAACTTTGTAGATAAGAATTCGAGATCCAAATCAGGGAGGTAAAGACATAACAGAGGAGATTATGTCTGGAGGTGGCAGCAGAAATCCCACTCCACCTATAGGAAGACCCACATCCACACCCACTCCTCCTCAGGTAAGTAGAGTGAGCATGGTGGTGGGTGCTGGGCACCAGTTCACTAACCTCTACTGGCTCTCTTTTCTGGTGGTCACTTTCTGTACTTCCCACTTACATTGGTTGTCTCATAGCTTGAATATTGCTAAGAAAGACATGTTTCTCTTTACAAGTTGCTTTAAGATGTTATTGGTGATGTTTCTGTGTATTGACTTGAAGGTCAGAGCACAGTTGCTACTGCTATTCCTAGGGACCTATTGCGTGATATCCCAAGGAGCTGTGTTCGTGTGGAAACCACCTCATTGGATGAGCATTTTATGAGTTCACTCTAGAGCCTTAGGAAATGCTGTGGAATGGCATGATGACATTGAGAATTGAAGCATTTTAGCAGACTGCGATGCTTCAGATGACTGCCTCTGTTCGAGCGAGTTTGGATGGATCCATGACAGGCATTTCTTACTGTTGAAAGACTATACAGATGAGCTTCTTGTGTACAGTGTATCACCTCTGCTTATTTCCAGGAGCTATATATACATTTTGTTGGGACTGGTGAAGAATGTGTCTATGGTCTTGGAAGGAATCCTAGCATCCCAGGAGGAGCTAGTTTTTAGCAAACTGTAACATGTAATTAAAAAAAAAATTTGTTTCCTAAATTTGAGACTTTATTTAGTTGCTGGGTGACTTTCCAGTTTTCTCAGTCGCTAGAGTCCAACAAGCAGAAGCAGCTGGTAAGGGCATGGTTTGCTTTTCTCTGTGGTTGTAAGTCGAGTCCCCAGAACTAGTGTACAAATAGGTAATACAGAAGACACATCAGAATAGCGACCCATCGACTTGATTATTGTCACAGAAGTATGTGAAAGACGTACACTTAAATATTGAGGCCACTGAGTGCTAGTTTGATTTAGAACCCTTATAAACCCATGGACTTGAGTTAGCTTGAATGGCTCTGTTGTGTAATGGTATATTTCACCTGGAAATGATGGTTCTCCCTGAATGATGGTTTGTCTCAGTCCCCATTACAGAGAAGCGAAGACTGATGTGGCCACCTAGATAAGAGAGTTTCAAGAATGTTAAAGAACTTCTTTTTTAAAATTGTCCTTCTTGAACATCAGAATGATTAAGAATATGGTTTCTTCTCTAGATTTGAACTTGCAATAGGGAGAGTTTCTAGTTTGAAATGACCTACATGGACAGCCATGTCTAACACTATAGGAAAGTTTGCAATTGATTGATCAGGACATTCACATTTGAGTGTGTTTTCAAACATCAGTTAAAATAGGGTGTAGTTGACAACATCTGTTGATTGTCTTTAAATTCTCAACTTGAAAGTCTATCATTTTGCATTTAAATCTTTGGTAAGGTGTGCCTGGTGGTTTTTGTTTAGTTTTTTTTTTTTAAGATTTATTTTTTATTTTGTGTGTGTGTGTTTGTGTAAATGTCTGACTCGTGTATGGGTGCCCTTTGGGGCCAGAAGGTAGTATCTCCTGGAGCTGGAGTGTTAGGAACCTAACTCAGGTCTTCTGTAAGCACAGTGAGTGCTTTTGGTCCATCTCTATTCAACATGTTCCTGTCTTTTAATCTTGCAAGTGTGATCCTATGCTTGTCCAGCCCATCTTCAGTCCTTCCCTGTTTTCCTGAGATCATGGACATGAACACAAGTGTTGGTGTCAGTGTATCCTGAACCCATTGGCTACATTTGTAGCAGGTAGAGACACATAGTCATTGATTGACCACAATGGAAGAGCTTCTCTTTGAGTATTATCTCTTCTGTGTTGCATGAGTGTCTTTTATTAAGTGACACACATTTGAATACATGCATTTAAATCTTGTCTTTGTGTATGCATGGAGTTTTGGGGATGGATACATAGTTTTTTTAAATGAATATGTATATTTTTCTTTATAAGTAAATCAACAGCTCTTGGCTTCATTTCCAGGAAGTCATAGAATGTTGTGCACATAGACAGGGCTGATCTTGTTATGCTGTGCCAAAAAGTATTAACTATGAGAAGAAACACTGGCTATCAGAAGCTGGTCTGCTATTTTCCTTGAGACTGTAGGTTCTGGTTTTAACACTAAATTCTCTTACCAGGAAGAACAGTACTAACCAATGTAAGCCCTCAGCCTTGGGCCTAGAGAATACACATCTGCAAGTCATACACAATTCCAGATCCACCTCTTTCTCTTTTCCCTCCCTCCTCTTCCTCCTTCTCCTTTTTTTTTTTTTTTTTTTTGGAGATATCGTCTCACTATTAGCTCTAGTTGTCCTGAAATTCACTATGCACACCAGGCTGACTCAAACCGAAGAGCTGCCTGCCTTTGCTTGCCAAGATCTGGGATTAAAAGCGTGCCCCACCACACCCAGCCTTCAGCTCCATCTTGAATGACTTTCTGGTTGAAAACCTGTTGTGGGAACAGCCCTCTATGTCATGGTGCAGTGCCAAGAGTCTTTTTTGGTTTCACAATATACCCTCTTTTGTTTCTGGTTAGGGCCCTTTTGCTCTGTTCAGGTGAAATTGTTGGTAGGTTAGCTGGTTCTGGTTGTGTAAGAGCAGGTGGCGCCTCTAGTATTAACAGACTTTATGTAGGTCTATGAAGATGGGATTGCTGTGTACCTGATGCAGCCAGTGCTGTCGCTCTTGTGTAAGTCTGGTCAGTCAGGATCCCTTAGCGTTTAACAGCAGTGTTGGAGCTCTTAGGTACAAGAGCTTTCTGGCGGGCGGTGGTGGCGCACGCCTTTAATTCCAGCACTCAGGAGGCAGAGGCAGGCGGATCTCTGTGAGTTCGAGACTAGCCTGGTCTACAAGAGCTAGTTCCAGGACAGGTTCCAAAGCCACAGAGAAACCCTGTCTCGAAAAGAAAAAAGAAAAAAAAAAAAGAGCTTTCTGGAACTCTTTCCAGTGACCAGGCTGCACAGTTTGTAGCCCTGTGGTCCCTCAGCAGTCTTTCTCCTTCAGTCTCGTTCTGCCCTCCCTTGCCATCTTCCTTTCACCTTCTTTTGTACTGTCTGTTCTTGAACCATTCAGCTGCCTTTTTTTTCTTTCTTTTTTTTTATTTTTCCATGATATTTATTGAGCTCTACATTTTTCTCTGCTCCCCTCGCTGCTTCTCCCCTCCCCCCTCCTAACCTTCCCCAAGGTCCCCATGCTCCCAATTTACTCAGGAGATCTTGTCTTTTTCTACTTTCTAC
Source organism: Ondatra zibethicus (assembly GCA_004026605.1). Taxonomy (NCBI): domain Eukaryota; kingdom Metazoa; phylum Chordata; class Mammalia; order Rodentia; family Cricetidae; genus Ondatra; species Ondatra zibethicus. The sequence goes on along the minus strand of PVIU01000505.1, from coordinate 279,356 downwards.
TTCCCATGTAGATTACATCTATGTAAGTCTCTCTTAGTGTCCATATTGTTGTCTAAGTTCTCTGGGATTGTGTTTTATAGGCTGGTTTTCTTTGCTTTGTGTTTATAAACCACCTATGAGTGAGTACATATCCTTGTGGCACGACTGAGCATCCTTTGAATATATACCTAAAAGTGATATTACTGGGTCTTGAGGAAGGTTGTTTCCTAATTTTCTGAGAAATCACCACACTGACATCCAAAGGGGCTGTACCAGCTTGCATTCCCACCAGCAACGCAGAAGTGTTCCCTTTTCCCCACAACCTCTCTTCAGCTGTCTTTTCTTTTGCTGCCAAGCAGCCATGACTGCCTTGCCTCTTCTGCTGTATAATCTGCCACCTGTCCATCTCTCAGTGATACTCCTGCTGACATTCTCTGCCGGTGAAGTCACCTTGCTCTTTCTGTTTTTTCCTTGTAAGTTCATCCCATACAGCCCAAAGTAGGCAAAGTGCAACTTCTGAAGCCTTTTATTGGACTTCGTCACATCACCAGACTCACTACTTGGGCCTGAACAGCCTTCTTGTGGAGCCATAGGAGAGGTGTTTTGAGTTGATTACAACTCACCTTACATGCAAACAAAGATCTATTCCAATCAGTCTTGCCTCCTTAATATCAGTTACAATAGCCTTTCTGCTAGGCCAGCAAGTGAAGTGCTCCCCTTGTGTCCCAGATGGAAATGGCTATGGGTCATCTGGAATCCATCAAGGACTGTGCTAACACAAACTGACAGCTGCAGCAGACTTGGTTGGCTATGTTTTCAGAAGCTGGGGCAAGCATCTCTAACTGTAATTTTTTATTTTTTTTTAAGGAATCCATGGAGTGTTCCAAATGGTCACTGCTGACATGAGGCTTGTCTGCCCAGCTGTTGAACTGACAGCCCTTTAGCTCAAGGCAGCCAGGCTAGCACAGGCGTGTTCACACTTCTGCATAGGGAGTCTGCTTGTCCCACCCTCAGCTTCTTCGCCTGTTTACCAGGAGGAGCCTCAGAAGGAATGCTCCCAGAACCAACTTACAGCTCTTACTACCAAGAGTGACTGTAACTCGTTTTCTTGATCTCTTCTGACGTAAGGTCTCATCATGTAGCCCTGACTGGCCTCGGACTGATAGCAGTCTTCTGCCCAGGCCCCTGAGCACAGCATGGCAGATGTGTCCACTTATCTGCAAGAAACTGTTAACAGTTTTAATCCTGCTTTGCATCTGGCCAGTGCACCATGGCAGATGGGCTCTCTTTACCTCTCCAGACAAAGTTGCATGTACTGTCATTGCAAAGCCATGTGGGTGCTAGGAATTGAACCTGGGTTCACTATAATAGCAACACATGCTCTTAAGCCCCAATTCTCCAGCCCCAAAATACATTTTTTAAAAATGCTCTTCATCTTATTCCCTCTCACCCTCCACCCTTCCTCCCCCTCTTCTCATCCCTTTAGGATCACCCTTAGAGTAAATCAAAGATAAAACGTGGGAAAGGGTCTTATACCAAAGAGCATGGTCAGGAAAAGGTTGGAAGCTTGATTGCTTAAAGGGGAAATCCGCTTCTGTATTTGGAAAACTGCCAGAGCCAGCAGGCTAGTTGCCCCTTACAGAACTACTCTGCAGACCTCTGGGAAATGGAAATCTGTGACCATTTATTGCTAAGTTATTTTATGCTTTAACAGTCAATGTTTCCTTACGTTGGGTTGGAGGCTTAGTTACACTGCTGTTTATGTTTGTATAAACGACAGTGAGGAGCGAAGTCCCTGCATGTACAGCTTGGAGGCAGAACAATTTAAAAAGTCTGTCTTAGCTTTTTTGAGGTAGGGTTTCTTTGTAGCTTTGGTGCCTGTCCTGGAACTCGCTCCGTAGACCAGGCTGGCCTCGAACTCAGAGATCCACCTGCCTCTGCCTCCCGAGTGCTGGGATTAAAGGCGTGCACCACCACCACCCGCTTGTCTTAACTTTTAAAGTTGTGTCATCCATGTCTTTGGCACAGTAATTTGGCCATTCTCTTTTGGGAACCATATTGTCATGGTTTTTAATGGTGGCTGCGGTAAAATAGCAGCTATGAAGTTTAACCACATTGTTCTTCCCTTTAATATAGTAGTGTTAGTGTCAGCCCTTGAGTTAAGTACAGTACTGTTTGATAACGTGGCAAACCTAAGCTGGCGTGCATTCTTTGTGTTTAAATGATGTTATGGTGAACAGGGCCTGTTGCTTGTTAAACTGTCCTGTTGTTTAGAGTGAAATGTACCCAAGAAATGACTTTCACTTGGTCTGTTTTTGGTAAAATATCTAATTTTAAATATACAACTTAGATTTTCCTGGTTTTTTGTTTTTAAAGCAATCAGAAAATTCCACTGACTTGAGGCCACTTCTGCAGTTCCTTACTGCTGTGAGGAAGCATGCTTTTGGCTGGTTACATAAACTGTTCATCTCGTTAGATTCTGTTTTCCTACTTACGTAAACTATAGTTCATCAAATTCTGAGTTAGCCTTTGTTTTTAGAGTGTGCGGCTTCACCTTACGTGCCTTCTGGACTGTGGAATTGTAGCTTTAAAAAGCAGGTCTGCAGTGGTGGCATGTGTGTTCTGTCTTCATCTGCCTGCTTTAAAAATGTCAGGTTAGTGAGCAGTGATAGTGTAGATGGTACCATCCAGAAACCGATGTGCACAGATGTGAAGAATCAGCATCTTTTTTTTATTTATTTTTTATTTTTTTGGTTTTTCAAGACAGGGTTTATCTGTAGCTTTGGAGCCAGTCCTGGAACTAGCTCTTGTAGACCAGGCTAGTCTCGAACTCACAGAGATCCGCCTGCCTCTGCCTCCCAAGTGCTGGGATTAAAGGCGTGCGCCACCACTGCCCGGCAAGAATCAGCATCTTTAAACTGTCCTTTATAATAAATGTACAAAATTAAAACAAATTATTTGGGTGTGGTAGCACATGCCCTTAAGCCCAGACAGAGTTTGTAGAATTGGGAAGATGATTCTCAGCTATCTAGGGAGTTCAAGGCCAGCCTGGGATATGTAGACCTGTTTTTACAAAAAGCACAAACAAAATACAATTTTATGTTTATCCTCCTGATGATAAATCACTGGATGTAACAGTGAGGCAAAGTCCCATGACGTTGTCTTTTCAGACCTCTTTAACTGCATGTGTATGCATTAACACATTTGTATACATTTCATATATTTGGGTTTGTGAAAACTATTTTGCAACTAGCATCTTTTTTGTTGTTTTTGTTTTTTATTTTTTCTGTTTTTTTTTTTTTTTTTTTTTTTTTTTTTTTTTTTTTTTTTTTTTTTTTTTTTTTTTTTTTTTTTTTTTTTTTTTTTTTTTTTTTGGTTTTTCAAGACAGGGTTTCTCTCTGTGGGCTTTTGAGCCTGTCCTGGAACTAGCTCTTGTAGACCAGGCTGGCCTCGAACTCACAAAGATCCGCCTGTCTCTGCCATCCAAGTGCTGGGATTAAAGGCGTGCGCCACCACCGCCCAGCATTGTTTTTGTTTTTTCAAGGCAGGGTTTCGCTGCGTAGTTTTGACTGTCTTAGAATTCACTCTGTAGACCAAGCTGGCTTTGAACTCACAGAGATCTGCCTGTTTTTGCTTCTTGAGTGCTGGGATTAAAGGCGTGCACCACCATCTAGTCTGCATTACCTTTTGCACACTTGTTTGGAGGTAATATTTGAGTTATTTGAAAGATTTCTTTTATAATAAGTTAAAGACATCCCTTGACATACATGGCTCAGTTTGGCTTTTGTAATTTGACAGAATACTGTAGACTGAATAATTCATAAACCATACAAGTCTGTTTGACTCGTGATTGTGAAGACAGTGAGGTCCTAGAATGTTTGCTTCTGGCTTAGTCATTCCCTGGCAGAAGGTCGATGGGAAGTAATAGCTTTTCTGCCTTGTGTCCCCTCCCCCTTAATAAGTTTCTCCACTGACTCAGTAAGCCAGATCAAGCCAAACTAAAATAGTATAGCAAGTATATTGAGCAAAGCAACTCCCATGCGGGTTCTCCAGTCTCAGAGTTCGAGGCCAGAAAAGTTTAGCTCCTAGGCCAGGGCGGGAAAGTTATATAGATTGTAGGTGAGGGGTGATGATGTGTGGACCACAAGCTGAGTTTGTGCTCAAGTATGATCAAAAGCTGATTGTGCTTAGGCAGGCACTTGGATGGCTGGCAGCTTCATCCCCGATGAAGCTGTAATAGCTGCCAAGAGTGCAGAACCGGGGTTTTTTGGTGCCTTTTCTTTGTTCGGAGAGACTGAGCAGGCAAGGTTAGGAGAGAGGGGGGCCAACAATGAGAGAGAACAGGGCTTCCAGGATCATGCAGGGGTGAGTCTGAGGTTTCATCCAAATAGTAAGAGTGAGGACTGACAGTCCTGAAGGGAGTGTTTTCATTTATCACAAACCTACTAGTTTGTTTTCTGTAGGTTTTTGGTTGGTTTTTTTTTTTTTTTTTTAAACTCTTTGGGGGCCTACCACCCAGCTCCTGAATGGAGACTTATTCTTACTTGGGAATTTCGGGCCATTTTTAAAGCCAGCTTTTCTAACTTAAATTATCCCATTTCTCTTTAACAATGTTTTGCCTCTGGGCTTCTTATCTTTCTTTATTCTATATATCTTTCTTTCCTTCTTACTCCATGCTTGGGTGGCTGGCCCCTGACATCTTCCTCTCTTCCTTTTGTTGCTCTACATACTTTTTTTCCGAGACTAGATTTCTCCTCCTATTTATTCTCTCTACCTGCCAGCCCCACCTATCCTTTCACCTGCCTTGCTATTGACAGTTCGGCTCTTTATTAGAACAATCAGGTGTTTTAGACAGGCAAAGTAACACTTCACAGAGTTAAACAAATGCAACATAAAAGAATGCAACACATCTTTGCATCATTAAACAAGTACCCCACAGCATAAATAAATATCACACATATTAAACTAATATTTCTCAACAGTTTGCTGGGTTTTCTTTGTTGTTTGTTTTGTTTTTGATTTTAGTAGGAGACAGGAACTCACTACGTGGCTCTCTCTGGCCTAGAATTCCCTGTGTAAACCAGCCTGGCCCTAAACTCAGGAGGTAAGGGTTAGGACTAAGAGCAGTTGCTGCCACACCCAGTGAACCCTAATAGACCCACTCTTCACACTTGAATACATTAGGGAGCCCTGATGACATAATCACCAAATCTTGACCCATCCCCTACACTGTTGCATTGGCAATTAGGTTTCCAGCAGCAAACTTCCCACAGACAGGAACTACAACAATGATATGTTTCTACTGTCTCATAGTCTCCTTCTGCCTTTATTAATGGCCCTTTTTGATACATAGAAGCTTTTGAATGTTTGTAGTCTCAAATGTTTAACATTTCTTGTTTTTGGTTTGTTTGTTTAAGCCTGAGTCTCTATGTTGCTCTGGATGGCTTCGAACTCACAGAGATACTTCTGTCTTTGCCTCCTAAATGCTAGGATTAAAAAGGGGTGTGGCAATTACACTGGGCAGTCTAGATTTTCCTTAATGATTTGTGTTTTGGGGCTTTTCTCTGACCACACCCACACCCCGCCCTATCTAAGATTGCACAGGTATTGTCATATATTCCAGTCCTCAGTTCTCTAATTCTGCTGAGAATTAGCCTACTGCTACTTTATTGCTGCTGTCGGTAATCACTGTGACCACTCCTAGGTTAGGAAGTGATTGCATGTATGATTCCATATTGCATTGTGGACATTCTTAAGAGTTCTGAGTTGCTTGGTGTGGTGGTTTGAAATAAAATGACCCCCAAAGAGAGTGGCACTATTAGGAGATAAAGTCTTTTTGGAATAGATGTGGTCTTGTTGGAGGAAGTGTGTCACTGTGGAGATGGGCTTTGAGGTCTCATATAAGCTCAAGGCATGCCCAGTGAGACAGTCTGTTTCCTGTGACCTGCGTTTTAACATATAGCAGTTGCTTCTTTAACACCCTGTCTGCCTATATACCACCATGATAATGAGCTAGACCTCTGAAACTGTAAGCTACACACCTCAATTAAATGTTTTCCTTTTAGCTGGGCGATAGTGGCACACTCTCTAATCCCAGCAGACGACTCTCTGTGAATTCGAGGCCAGTCTGGTCTACAGAGCTAGTTCCAGATCAGCTAGGACTGTTAGACAGAGAAACCCTGACTTGAAAAACAACAAAAAAAGTTTTTGTTTTTAAGAGTTGCCGTGGTCATGGTGTCTCTTCACAGCAAAAGAAACCCTGACTATGACACTTGGGCAACTTTGTACTTAGTCTCTATAATGTGGTGTACTGTACCATTTTGAGGTTAACAATTAAATTCATGGTCTTTTTCTCCCCACCTTCATACATAGCTGAAACCAAATCTTAACTGTCTTCCTCCTCACCCCTTTGCCGTCATACAGTGAGCCCTCCTAGCATATTGTATGTACTCCGTGGCTAAGGCCTGTCAGGGTTTTTCCTCTATTTCGGTAAAACTCCCTGAGCCCTCAGCAACACCTATTCCTTCACAGGGCAGTATTAGCTTTATGGATGTGGCCTGCTTACTCTTCCCTCCAGTTGACCTGCCATCAGTAGTCAGAATTAATTTTTTATTTTAAAATTCTAAATATTTATTTTATATATGTGGACGGTTGCCTGCATGTATAAACTTACATGCTTGCTGCCTGTAGAGGCCAAAAGAGGATATCAGATTCCCTGGGACTGAAGTTACAGGCATTGTTGACCCAGGTTTCTGTCCAACCAGGTCCCACATCCGTTTAGTCCCAAATAAACACACAGAGGCTTACATTAATTATAAACTGATTGGCCTATTAGCACAGGCCTTTTTTTTTTTTTTTTTTTTTTGGTTTTTCAAGGCAGGGTTTCTCTGTGGCTTTGGAGCATCCTGGAACTAGCTCTGTAGACCAGGTTGGCCTCGAACTCACAGAGACCCACCTGCCTCTGCCTCCCGCGTGCTGGGATTAAATGCGTGAGCCACCACCGCCCGGCATTAACTCTTGTAGCTTATATTAGCCCATAATTCTTGTTTGTGTTAGCCTCGTGGCTTGGTACCTTTTTTGGCAAGGCAATCACATCTTGCTTCCTCTGTGTCTGGCTTCCTTTGAGTCTACGTGATGACTGCGGACTGAAACTTTCTTCTTCCCATAATTCTCATTGCCATGCCTATACTTCCTGCATGGCTACTGGCCAATCAGCATTTTATTAAAAATAATACAAGTGACAGGATTAAAAAGATCATTGTCCCACAGCACTTGTTAGCCACCTTGTGGGTCCTGGGAACAACAGAGGATTTTAACAGCTGAGCCCTTGGAGTTAGGGTTTTTGTTTGTTTGTTTGGTAGGTTGGTTGTTTGGTAGGTTGGTTGGTCGGTCGGTTGGTTGCTTTTTCCAGACAGGGTTTTTCTATTACAGTCCTAGCTGTCCTGGAACTGGAGTTAGTTTTTATTTCTCTTGCTTTTTTGGGGGGGGAGGATTCAAGACCGGGTTTCTCTGGCTTTGAAGCCTGTCCTGTAACTAGCTCTTGTAGACCCGGCTGGCCTCGAACTCACAGATATCCACCTGCCTCTGCCTCCCGAGTGCTGGGATTAAAGGCGTGCACCACCACCGCCCAGCCTGGAGTTAGTTTTTAAAGCAGAATTCTGCATTATGTCACATTGATGGTAAAAGTCCATTCCTTTCTTCCTTGTTGCTGTGGGGACCAAAGCCTAAACCCCAGGTATAGCTTGTAGGTCCTCCTGTTGTGTTCTTACTGGCCTGCCTCCTTCTGCTAGCTTGCTGGCACTTCCGGTTTTCCTCTTATTGCCGTATAAACTGACCATTCAGCCACATGAACTTCCCTTCTGCCTGGAATTCCTCTTCCTGTACTTCTTCCTGTAGGCGTCCCAGCACCTCCCATTCTCCTTCACCCTCCCTCTCAGCCTCACATTACATTTCCAGATGTGGCTTCTCATACAGTACGACCTGATTGTGCTATCTTTGTACTGTTTGGCCGTCCAGTATCACCTTGATAGCCAGGTGAATGCTGGTGATTGTTTTGTGCTTTTTATCTTGGTATTTATTTCCTTTGACCAAATACTGGGTACATAAATTTGTGGAGCATTAGTCTTAGTTCCCCATTGGTTCCCAGTGTTTTGTACATGGTGAACACAGTTGTGTAAATGTGGGTAATTCTGTCTCACTTATGGAAGAAGCACCTTTTCCTCATGGAAGAATTAATTCCATCATTAAATGTACTGTTATTTTGCTATTTGACTTGGTTGTTTCTCAGTGAAGTCTATACGTATTTATTCTCTAGATGTATACATGTGAAATATGTGAGACATTTTATATGAGCATTATTCTAAGGTTACTGAATGGGCTTTTAGAAAAAGCAGGTAAATCTGGAAAAGATAGAATATGTGACACTGAAGTGGTATTTGATTTTGGCAGTGAATGACCTAGATTTATTGCTTATTTGTACATAACCATTGGAAGTCTTTGCCTTCCTGTCATTAGTAAGAGGGTGGGCAAACGTTTTCTGTCATGGGCTGGTAGTGTCATAAGCTCATGGTGATTGAATTGAGATTATGCTAGAATAAAACTAATCTTGCTGCCTTGTCTCTGGTGGTATTGGTAGGAGCATTTCAGCAGAGAAGCAGCCGTGCATGACACCACATATCTGCTCCAATGCAGGGTATTCACTGGCACCAACTCATATTTTCACATATTGAAGTGTTGGGTTTTTTTCTGGATTTCTTCTGCCCCAGCTGTTTCAAAATGTATATCCTTCAATATTATGGTGAAGTCCAAACCTGGCCAGTGCACCCTGTGCCACACGTGCTGACCCTCTGCCGGAATACTGAGAGCAATAACCCTTTCAGGGCAGAAGCAGTGGACTGTGATATAAAGAACTCAATTGTGCAAAGAAATATTGAGAACAATTGCAGATTCTTGTTGCCTTTTGTTTTGCTTTTCCAAGGCAGATTCTCATCACACAGCCCAGGCTGGCCTCACACCTGTAGGTCTCTTGTTCAGCCTCCCAAGTGCAGAGCAGCTATATACTGCCATGTTGGCTACTTGCTTTGTCTTGACAAGATTTACAGCTCTGATATGCTTGAATTTGTGGTAAGCCTCCTATCTCAGCATCTATTCAGGGCTGGATTATATAGACTGAACCTATACCTGGCTTAAGCTGCTTTTCAGGAGTGAATTCCTCCGATATTTGGGCCCAGGCCTTCTATTATTTGCTCCTGGGTCCCGAAGTTTAATCATAGACTCTTAAATTCTCGTTAAGAATGATCATCTTAACCCAGAAGTTAGGGGAAAAAAAAAGTCATTTCCTGTGTTATTGGAAGTTTATCTACTGCCCTCATTTAAACTCCTCTTTCACTGTGTGTGTGTGTGTGTGTGTGTGTGTGTCTGTCTGTCAGTGTGCCTGTGTGTCTATCAGTATGTGTTTCCTCTTATTCGTGACAACATGGATCTTAACAAGGTTTAGCAGGATAGAATTTAGTATTGGCACAGATTATAAACCATTGAAACAATGTGGGGAGATTTTCTGCCTTAGCCCTAATCTGTACCTGTGACTTCCTAGCATCTTTCTTGTTCCAACATCCAAGTTGTCCTTTCCCACATTATCATTCCCACTGATAGGGAATGTGGCTGAAGTCAGTGGTTGGGGGTCCTGTGAATGCATACGTGGATTCTTGGTGGAACTCAGTTTCTTTACATGGGTCCAGATGCTCATATTAGAGTCTCCGTGTTTTGTGTACTTCTGATTTTTGTGACTTCTTAGGTGAAGCAGTTTATGATTATTTGTGGTTTGGGAAGATAGAGGACTCCTCTGTTAGGCTCATGGTGATTGAATTGAGATTATGCTAGATTAAAACTAATGAAGAATGAGATTAAAAGCATATGCTGTGTTAATATTTTCATTTTCGTAATATTATCAGGTATGAAATGTTCAAGTTTAAGGTGGATCTTCATTACACAGTGAACCAGCAGCAGCATGTCCTCAGAGATTGTGGGTTTACACCTTCCCAGTGGGTACTTGAGTGCAGAACTTCTGCTAACTCAAGATGTCATCTAAGTTTTGTGCTCCTAGTATGCACATAGGTGTGCTCATCAGTGTGCATGTGTGCACCTAAGTGTGTGTGGTATTTATTAATGCATATATTGTACATAATTGTGCAAATTGCCATCATGTGAGTGTGTAGAGATCTCAGGACAGTGTTGGGTATCTTCTCTTAATCAGACTACTTTATTTTAATTTTTTCATATATTTTTATCATCTTTCCCCTCCCTCAAACCCCCATCTTCTCTCCTCCCTCTCCACCCAACTTCTTCCATGTGCTCTTGAGTGCTTGTGTGCTCACTTTCACTCTCTGTCTCTCTCTTACACACACACACACACACACACACACACACACACACACACACACACACACACACAAAACAATAAGACAAAAATATTGAAACAAAAAACCTAGCTGCCTGCAAATAAAATGGAATCCATTGTTTTGGTCAATTGCTCCTGGACATGGGTCTGCCTTGGAGTTAGTTTGGCATCACCCAGTACCTCTGACTCTTACAATATTTGTGAATATTCCACATAGATCCCTAAGCCCTGAGGGAAAGGGGATTGATGAAGACATCCCATTTAGGGTTGGGTGCTCTAAAATCTCTTACTCTCTGCACATTGTCCAGTTGTGGGTCTCTGTTTCTTTCATTTCCTATCTGCTGCAAGAAGCAGGTTCTCTGATGAGTGCTGAGTGAAGCACCCATCTATGAATATAGCAATATATGTTATTAGGAGTCGGTTTGATTGCTTTGTTTAGTAGAATAGTAATATAGTAGTTAATATTCCCAAAGGACCTATATGATCTCTCTAGACTCAGATTCTTGGCTACTTTAGCAGTTTCAGGTATGGGTTCCATCTTACGGAATGGACCTTAAATCCAATAAGAAAGTGATTGGAGGCTGGAGAGATGGCTCAGAGGTTAAGAGTACTGACTGCTTTTCCTGAGGTCCTGAGTTCAATTCCCAGAAACCACAAGGTGGCTCACAACTATCTGTAATGAGACTTGGTACCCTCTCTGGCATGGAGGTGTACAAGCAGTAGGAACATTGTATACACAATAAATAAATCTTAAAATAAAAAAAAAGAATGGGCAGCCTTGATTTTTAAAAAAAAAGTGATTGGTTATTCGTATAGCATTTATTCCACTATACACCTTTTGTTGTTGTTTTTGTTTCTGTGTTTCGAGATAGGTTCTTTTCTGTGTAACAACAGCCTTGGCTGTCCTGGAACTAGCTCTATAGATCAGCCTGGCCTCAAACTCACAGAGATCCATCTGCCTCTGCCTCCTTAATGCTGGGATTAATTAAGGCATGTGCTGCCATGCCCGACCCTTTATTTTATTTTTATTTATTTTTTGAAACATGGTTTCATTGAACCTGTAACTCATGGATTAGGTAAGGCTGGACGGTCAGTGAACTTTGAAGTATCCACCAGTGGCACCAGCCCCTCCCACCATCACCACCTGAGATTATAGGAATGCTTTCTAGTGCTTTTATTACATGGGCTTTGGGGATTGAAACTCAGGTTTTCAAATATGGAGGCCAAGGGTCAATGTAGGATATCTTACTCCACCTCATTGTTTTGTGGCTTAGTCTCTCACTGAACCATTTAGCCAGACTGGCTGACCACTGAGCTTCTGAGATCTCGCCTCTACCTTGCCACCACCCCCTTCCCGAGGTTACAAGTAATCAGGTCTTTATGTGACAGACAACTTTCCTAACTGATCCATTTCTCTATCTGCCTTTCTCAGGATGTTTGTTTCTAGATCTGTTATGGGTTAGCATGCTTGCCTATGCCTGAGACCTGGGATCAGTTTCCCAGTATGGCACAGTCAGAGTGTGTACACACCTATCACCCTAACTGGAAGTTGAGACGTGGACTGCTTGAGTTCAGGACTTTAGAACCAACCTCGGCAGTATACCAAGAGTTTGTTTCCAGTTAGTGAATAGTAGTTGCTCCATTCATACTGTTTTAAAGTACTTAGTCACAGAGTTCTTTGTGCTAGAGAGATTTACTGTTTACTGTCTTGAGCTGTTTACTCCTAGTTTGTTAACTTGGGTTTTAGTTCCTGATCTTCAGGGCAGTTGAAGTAATGGGTATTTTCTTTCTTTCAGATAATCAACACATTGTGCAAAGCTTTCTTCCCTGTGTAGTAAATTGCTTAATAAGCCCTAAATAACTTGTCTTTCCTTTTCTCCTTATCTGCTTTTAGCCCATAGAATTGAACAAAATCAACATTTTTAGTTTTGGTTTGAGGCCTTCCTAATTTCTTATTTAACACATGTTTTCCCTGAAAATAAGAATTCCGGACAATTGTGGTAGTTGCCATTTGTTTCTCTGTAGTTCAAAATAAAAATAGTGACTTTATCTTTCAATATAATTTTGTAGCCATCATTGATGTGAACACTTTCATGGTCTAATACATGTGCAAAATTGTAGCATCATCTCCGTTCTTATGTTTTTCCCTTGCATATATAGCTATATATAGACAGTATCATCATTTGTTACCTATTTTAAACAATGTTTTCCATTTATAGTTCCTTTAGGAAGCTTAAGGCAGACATTGAACTGAAAATATTTTTTACTGGCCCTCACATTTGAGTGGCCCCGTTGCCGTAAACATCCTCCCATCCTAATCATCCTGCACTGCTCTCTTCTCACATAGAGCAGTGCGGGGCTTCTGTGGCAGTCCTTGTAGAATTCAGTATATGATATTGAGCTGTCAGAAATGGGCCTTAGGTCTCCAAGGAGAGACACTGCTTTCTTTTGTGGCTTTCATGTGACCCTCGGGCCCCGATGGGATACAGATGAGTGTCTGTCCTTTCTTGTGTAATTCTGTTCCCTCTAAGTTGCACAATGACTGTAGCTTCCTCGACTTTCTTGCTCCAATTTTGATAGGTCCAATTTTTTTAGTTCCAGAGAATGGCCTAGTGTAAAATGAGAGTTTCTCATCATCCTGAGAAGCCAGAGACTTTACTTAGGTTTCAGATTCTTTGAAGCATCTGCGAAGCTGCTGCTATTGCGAAGGTGGGAGTGCCTTGAACTGCTTTGCTGATTGCTGTTTGTCTGAGATCTCAGTGGCATTGATAGTATTCGTGGCCTTTTCCATGTTGTTCGAGTCAGTTACTGGGTTTAAAAGTCTTCATGTTCTCGGTTTGCCCTGCTTTGGGCAGATGAAGTGAAGCTGACCAAAACTTTTAGTCAGTCTGGGAGGACATTGAGATCTGTTCCACTGTGGCATCCTGCTCCATTGTAGCCATTACTGCTAGAAGTCAGCGAGTGCTTGAAAGGAACCCTGGAGTGGATGTGCGGATGTCTGTGCTGTCTGCTCTTGCTGTGGTTAATAGTAATCATCTCTTTTCCTCCCCTCCCTGCCGCCTCTGTCCTTTTCGCCCTTGCTTTTATTCAATTGCCCTGTGTTACCTCCCCACCCTGCTTTTCTTTTAATTTTGTGACCTCTTCCTCTGTCTCCCCTCCTTGCTTGAGTTCCATGTTGCTAATTTTTATGTTCACGCGCTCATTATCACCCTTTTTTGTACTTCAAATCCCAGCAGCTGCCCAGCCAGGTCCCCGAGCACAGCCCTGTGGTATATGGGACTGTGGAGAGCGCTCATCTTGCTGCCAGCACCCCTGTCACTGCAGCTAGCGACCAGAAGCAAGGTTTGTGTATGACTGTTTCCTCCCTTTATCTTTAGTCTCTTTTATTAAGTACATTGATCTCAGTATTCCATCAGATACCTAAGAATTACTCAGATACCTGCTCAGTAGCAAATCTAAGGTGGAAAGCGTACTTCTAGGAAAATAGGGGAAAGGATCTTAACATTTCACCTGCCTCGCGCTTGGTATATATGTGTAAGTAACTGCTTAGCTGCCTTAAACTGTTGTTTGCTTTTTTTTTTTAAGCAAAGTTTGTGTGGGGAGATTAATTAAAGCATCTCTCTCTATATATATATTACTTTACAAAAACAGCACAGGTTTATATTTTCATCATTTTTAGGGGATGTTGCTATTTTTTATAGAAGATAACATATCTCTTGGGCACCAAACCCCATTTGAGAACAAGGAATTGGAGCTCTGGAAGCAGCCACAGGCAGCTGTGATATCCTGCTGAAGCCTCTCACCTACACTTTCCACTTTCTTCACTGGTGGCCAGATCTCCCACCTGCTTGGTAAATGATAGCCATTGTTGCTGATGCAGGAACCCTACTATGGTGCTCTGACCAGGAGCAGGAGCTACCGGCTGTTTGTTAAAAACAAATATAATACTTTTGGGGATAGAAACATGAACGTTAAAGGAAATTTTGTTCTAGAAAGAAATAGATTTTAGCTGTGCCTTTGCTGAAATCAGCACTAGTTCTCAGTAGGGGAGCAGGGAGCATGCTCTCTCTTGCTTCTGGCTTCACTCTCCAGTGAGTAGAGACCATTCTATGCTGACCACTTTCATCCAAGTCTCTTCTACTAGAGCTAGTTAATTTTAAATATATTTTTTAAACATAATTGTTTAAAAGATACTTGGAATGGTACTTAAGATAAAAATATTTTAACAGGAGCTAGAGAGATGGCTCAGAGGTTAAGAGCACTGGCTGCTCTTCTAGAGGATCTGAGTTCAATTCCCAACAACCACATGGTAACTCACAACCATCTGTAATGAAATCTGGTGCCCTCTTCTGGAATGCAGGCAGAACAGTGTATACATAATAAATAAATAAATCTTTTTAAAAAATATTTTAATAAATATCTTTAATTTTAACATGATTCCATTTTATTTTTTAAGAGGATTTGTTTCACAAATTAATTACACAAAAGTTTGTAACATTGACTTTTAAATTGATCTAATTCGTGTTTGTTTTTTTTTCCATTTGTTGGTTGGTTTATTTAAACAGCCTTCACACTGTAGCTTGGGCTAGCCTAGAACTTGCTCTGTAGTGCAAGCTGCCTTTAAACCCTGAGTCTCCTGCCTCAGGCTTCTGAGTGCTGAGTGCTGGGATAGGTGCCTCTCTTGAGTTCAGAGAAATAAAAGACACAACACACACCCATGAGTATTGACAAGTAGCATTAAGACATGAATCATAAGATTTTGGGCTGGAGAGATGGCTCCGTGGTTAAGAGCACTGACTGCTCTTCCAGAGGTCATGAGTTCAATTCCCAGCAACCACATGGTGGCTCATAACCATCTGTAATGAGATCTGGTGCCCTCTTCTGGCATGCAGGCATACATGGAGGCAAAATGTTGTCTACATAATAAATAAATGAATAAATCTTTAAAGAAAATTTAAAGCTAATAAAGCGTTATGCAACCTATTTCTGGAGGTATTTATCATCTGTATCTGTTTATTCAAAAAAAAAAAAGATTTTAACCCAAAAGATAAGAAGTAAACCCTTAGGTGGCATGCTTCGGAAGGCTGTCACATCACTGGCAGAACTGTATAAGGCTCATGGGAACTTGATGCTGAATTTTAGCAGAGGCTGTTGTGGGTTGGGGAAAACTATTTTTTTGTCTCAAAAACTTGAAACAGGGTCTGGTTTGCAGCTCAGCTTGTTTGGAAACTTGATATAATCCAAACTGATCTCACACTGTGGTCCTGCTGCCTCTGGGGTGCTGGGATTTTGTAGCTGTGTGCTGCCAAGCTGGCTGCAAAATACTCGAAGCAGACATCTCGCTTGGTTTTTACATTTAGTAACAATTACTTTTTAGGCGATTTCCTTTAAAATTTTAGTGCATTCTTGTACAAATGTAGTCGATTCTTTTTAGAATTATGCTGGCCAGATTAAGCATGTTCATGCACGAGTCTGTTAAGTACATCTTCCTTGCATACTTCGACTTCAGGAAGGTATTTGATAGCATTTGGAGGAAAGGACTTTGGGAAACAATGAGATTCTATAGGTACCCAGAGAAAATCATAAGAACACTAGAAAATGCCTATGAAGATACCTTTGCATCCGTTAAAGTCTGTGGAGATCCAAGTGATCAGTTTAAGACAATCGTAGGAGTGTTGCAGGAATGCATCCTCACCACTACTCTTTAATATATTCCTGGAATTAATAATAGCAGGAATTAATAATAGCCCAGAAGAATGAGGAGACAGTTGTGCATTAGGTGGTATGCAAATCAATGACTCGCATTTCGCCGACGATACAACTCTACTTGCTGAAAGTCCAAATGAGCTGCAGGCCATGGTAAATTGAGTAGTGGAAGTAAGTTAAAACCTTGTATGAAAGTAAACATTGAGAAGATTGAGATACAACACATGGGAAGGGCATGCAAGGATTCTAACATTGTAATAAAGAATCAGCAAGCAAACAGTCAGCTTTGTCTATCTGGGAGGAAACCTCCGTTTAAAGGAGGGAATTATTTCAAATGTTAAGAGACCGATAGGGGTAGGGAAGGCTGCATTCCAGGCACTAGAAAAGGTTTGGTCAGCAAGGGACATAATGACAACAAAATTACAAGAGTATGAGATACTTGTCCTCAGCTGCCTTCTTTACAACCCCGAAACCTGTACAATGAAACTCTCCTCAGACAGCAGCTGAATGTGCTTGAGATGGCTTGTCTCAGGGATTCTAAGCATTTCATGAAGAGCTAGGCTACGCAATGATGACATTAAGTAACATCTCCATCTGCAGAAGGAAGGAACTTCCAACGGCGCTTGAGGTATTTGACCATGTTTTGAGAATGAATGATGGCAGATACCCTAAGATAGCACTGCTTGGAGGAGTGTACGGGATAAGAGGAAGGCCCAAAAAAATTCTGTATAGATAGCATGAAAGAAAGACTGGAACAACTGGAGTACCGCCATAAATGGGCTGCCCATGCATGCTTAAGCATTGTGGGGGCATAAATGATGATGATGCTTACTTCGTCCACAGCTGTGCTCAGTTATAAACCATCCACAGCACGCTGAATAATGATAATCTGGACCTTCCTAGAACCAGCATTACATGTAGTTGTTCTAGGAAAAGGAATGCTAAGATTTTAAAAATACATGTTTTTGACATTTTCAAGAAGGGAAGATGTAGAATCCCCTCAGGTTTTGTGTTTTGCTTTGTTTTGTTTTGTTTGCTTAGAGGAAATTTGAATTAAATTAAATAAAAGCCTTTTGATCTGACATGATATAAATATGGGTGGATTGGCAAATGTTTGAGACTGCCCTGAAAGTCACAGAGACCTTCCACTTCTGCCTCCCGAGTGCTAGGATTAAAGGCATGCGCCACCACTGCCTGGTGATTATACCTTTTTTTTTTTTATGCTTTTCAAACTATAAATTCTTTTTAGGAGAAGGAAGTATAGAGGAATGCACTCATTTACTTAAAAGAGTTGTAAGCCCAGTGTGTTGACACACAGCTTTTATACATACGTAGTCCCAGGCTTGGGGCTGCACAAGGAGACTGCATTGTCACTGTTCTCCCTGACCAGGGCTGTGTGCTGTACCCCACTGGTTGGCTTTCGTCTTATCAATGAACATGTCACTACTGAGGGTTTGCACCGGGTAACAGAATGTCCCTCCTGCTTGAGCCATCTAACTGCTTTTATTTTTATTTTTCATGAGCTTTCCACCCTGCTTGGAAAAATGTGGGCTTTTCAAATCAAACTTAAACCATTTGTTAGTCAGACAGTTGTCTCTATCCTGGTAGGTGCTTGTAAGAAATGAAGAACAATGTATGCAGGCTGTTTACCTCAGTTTCTGCTAGGTGCTTAATAAATGCCAACTGCCATTAGTAATCTGGTTTCTCAGAATTCTTTTACATGAACAGCTGAATGGCTAACAAGTCAAATGTTACGGACAGATGTACTATTTCCCTTTTGTTTAGCATTTTATAAAGATAAACTATGTTCGCATTTGTTTCTAAAGAAAAAACTTATTAAATGCATTAAGATACTAATCAGTGTTTCTCTCTGACAGTACGCATAGCTAGGGCACTTTCTGTTTCCTGAGGGAGATGCTTCCTTTAGTCAGGTGTGTTGAAACAAGGGTATAGTAAGCTGATAGAGAGGGCACAACACTCTCTACAGTCGAAATGATTTTTGGAGGCATTCCCTCTGCATTCAGAAGCTGTTGTAACTTCATGCACTGCCCCAGCTGGGGCTCTGTTAGCATTCAGGGCAGGTCTGTCCCTCAGGTGGAGGATGCTTGCCATTCTTGGTCTCTGCCTAATAAACGACCATAGCACACAAATAGTGATCACAAAATGGGAGTTACTCAGAGCTGTAATAATTGTATGTCTTTTAAACAAGATGCACAGATAGCACACACATATATAATGAACGCTTATGGTTCCCATGTATTTTTGGTTTCTGCCCTGACAGCTTAATCTGAGAGATTTGACAGTGAGCACTTACTGCTCTTACTTTACAATTATGAGAAAATGCTGACTCTTATAGATGCCTTAGCTTCCATGCCCATCACTTAAGTGAATTCCAAAGCTGTGAATGCATTGACCTTAGAGTGGTAATATGTTCTGTTTTGATATGGGTAGCCATGGTCTCATTCACAGACATCACTGTCATGTAGTTATGTTTGGATTACAGCATTGAAAGGAAAGTCTCTTAGCCTTCTCTTAGAGGAGAGCTGGAAGTTTAAGGAAGCCCACATGGGAATGTCAGGGAGCCGCTCTCTCTTATTCCCAGATAGTCACGTTGATTAGCACTCCTTTTTGTTTTACTTGTGGTACCTTTATGGTTATCATTTCCTACTTTCTTGATCATTAACTTTGGTTCTCTTTGGGTCTTTGGAACTGCTTACTTAAAGAAACAATTGATTCTGTTTCCACACCGCTGTTGTTTTGGTTAGAAGCTGTTCTGAGAAATGGAAGTGAGTTTTGAAACTATCTTCCATGTTCAGGTGCCTGATGTTATTGGTCATTAAAATGGAGTTTGTAACAGGTTCCTAATTATTTGTCTTTTAGTTGGTATGCCCAGACAGTTTTGTGCTTATAATAGTCACAGGGAATAAAATATAGAAGAGATAAAGTTTTACTGTAAAAAGTGGTTGAACTTGGCTGGATAGGGTGGCACATGCTTATAATCCCAGCATTCCATAGGCAAGAGGATCATGAGCACAGGGTACCTAGTAAGACCATGTCGCAATGAGAAAGATTTAACTTTAGTTTTTATGAGACTTCCTTGTATGCTCGTTTGTGACTCATCATTTGGGGACCTGATTCCCTCTCTTCCTCGAAAATAAGTGTCATGTGACCTGGAGACGAAGCACTAGTAAGTGTGGCTAGAAACAAAAAGGACAGTATTTTTGGAGTTCAATATTTTAGTCTCTGTTTTGCTGTCCGTGAACTTGGTCTAAGGTGGTACTCTGTAGTCTGTGATTCAAAATTATTTATAAAATTCTTTATTTCTTTTTCCTCAGAAGAAAAACCAAAACCAGATCCAGTGTTCCAGTCTCCTTCCACAGTCCTTCGGCTTGTCCTTGGTGGGGAGAAGAAAGAGCAAGCAGGCCAATTGCCTGAGACTACTGCAGGAGGGCCTACCCCAGAGCCTCCTCGGATATCATCACCTGCCACCCTTCCTCCACTTCCTTCCCCCACTTCTGCTGCCCTGAGCAGCCAGCCATTATTCACTACTGTTCTCCAGGACAAGTGTGAACACCCTCCCTCAAAAGAAGATGCACTTCCTGTACCCAGCCCTACATCTTGCACAGCTACATCAGACCCTTCACTAACAGATGACAATGATATATGCAAGAACCCCTGTAGTGTGGCACCTCACGATATTGAGCTAATTTCTAGTACTAATCTAATTAATGAAATTAATGGAGTTGGTGAAAAATTGCCAGCCAAGGAAAGCATTGTGGACATGGTAAATCAGGAAGTGCTGCCATTGACTCTTGAATTGGAGATTCTGCAATATCCCCAGGAAGAAATGGAAGCAGAGTGTACCCCAACTCCTGTTACCCCTTCCACGCTGCCTTCCTTTTCACCAGCCCCTCCAACTCCCCCAACTTCTCCTCCTTGCACTCCTGTCATTTCTGCCTGCTCTGGTCGTTCTCCTGTTCCTGCCGCTGTGGTCCAGAGAGTCGCTGAAGAGGGAGAGAGCCTAAGAACTTGCCTTGGCGAGGATGGAAATGAGACTCTGAACAAAACGGAGGCAAAAGTAGTTGGGAAAACAGAAGAGATTGTGGATTCTCAGAACTTAAATTCAAGAAGGAGCCCTGCCCCAGGTAAGCTGTTCTGCCATTAATGATTTTATGCTTGCTGACCATGAAGAAGAGGCAGTGATGGAGTTATTTTTTAATTGGCCACTTTCCTTGACTTCCAGAAACATCGAATGAATGCAGAAATTCCTAGTCTGATTTCTTCAGTGGTGTGCTTGTTTTTTAGTACAGCCTGCAAAAGAGTTACTCCATTGTCTAAAAATGCAAATGAGAATTCCCAAATACACTAATTGCCTCCAAGGTATATGTCTCTGTACATACTGAGTTGTTGTTGTTCTGTTTTGTTTTTAAACTCATTTCCTCAGAGTTTCGTTCTGTTACTTTGAAGTTGGCATGGAAACCAGTGTGGTCTGTAGCTCCCAATCCTGTCTTCTCGGCCAGTTCACAGCTAAATGTCTGCCATGAAGAACTGTTGAGGGAAAGAGCCCTCAGGACATCACAGGTTACAGCTGCTCGGGAAGAAGAAAGTAGCTCCATTTGTTAGATACTTGAATCTTTCATTTTTTCTTTTCTAAGTTTCACTGGCTTTGAGTGATTGTGTACACCTGTAATCCTAGCACTCAGGAATAGGGGCAGGAGGGTCTGGTTGCCCTCGAACTTGAGGCTACCCTCTCTACAAAGTGACTTTTGAATATCAGGGCTGTATACCACTCCTGCCTTACCTTTAAGTTTTTCTATATTCGTTTTTATTCTGAAACTCTTTTTTTTTAAATTTATTTAATTTTAAGCACATTGGTGTGATGGTGTTAGATTCCTGATCCAAACTGAGTTACAAACAGTTGTGAGCTGCCATGTGAGTGCTGGGAGTTTTTGAACCCAGGTCCTCTGGAAAGGCAGCCAGTGCTCTTAACCATTGAGCCATCTCTCCAGCCCCTATTCTGAAACTCTTATAATCTTCATCAATTCTTTTTAATGTAGTATCACCTAGATCTGATGATTGGATTTAATTTTTATCAATTAAAAAATGTTAAGATTACTTTATGAGTATAAGGTTTGCCTGCATATATGTGTACCACATGCATATGTGTGATGAGATGGTGTCACTGAGTTAGATGGTTGTGAACTGCCGTGTAGGTGTAGCCAGTCCTCCTTACCACTGAGACATTTCTCCAGCCTGAAATTTTTATTAAACACCAAAGTTTCCCTGGCACTTCCCACCTGACTGCATTGGCAGCTCAGAATGTTTAAATGCTGACTCATCTGAGTCGCACATTTGTTCTCTGCAGCACTGCCCTAGGCTGTGTGGTTTGTGCTTTGTGCACTCGGCAGTTGAACTGCTTTCCTTAGAACATTGGGTTCATATGGGCAATGAGTATGCCCTGTGGTTGATAGGGCACCTCTTTTAGTTAGCAGCAATTCCCAGTGCTGAAAAGTCAGGTGCTACTTGGTTTGTCCTGACTGTTTAATAGATAAACTTGGTAAAGTGGACCTTGTACTTCTTACAGAAAGCACTTCATTGCATTGTTCCAGGTGGGGGTCCTGGGTGCATCAGGATGCTGCAGTTCTGCATAATTGGGGTTAAAGAATGACTGCCCATATAAAATGAGAATTGTTTGTGTCTGTCTTTCTAGACTCAAACAAGTGTTAGAGAGTAGCCAGATGTTTTTATGCTGATTGAACTTGATCACCAGACCCTTTGCTGATTGGGTATTCCTTTGTGGTCTTGGGAATCTTTATGCTGGCTTCTGGCTTGAGACAGTGTCTCACAAAGCCCAAACTGCCCTCAGACTCATTGTGTAATTGATGATGACTTTAAACTCCTGATCCTCCTGCCTTCACCTCCCAAATGCTAGGATTACAGGCATACACACCCACACCTGTCAGTTTTTGTGTGTTTGATAAAGTAGGTTTCCAAACTGAGAAAAAAACATTATTTTAACCCAGAAATTGATTTTGTGGAATGCCATCAGTACACATGATTTATTCTAATTTCCCCCTTTTTAAACAATAGTGACTTCCATCAAATGATTATTTGAAGTCTGTCTCCATCCCCACTCGCCTTTGAGACAGGGTTTCTCTGTGTAGCTTTGGTGCCTGTCCCAGAACTAGCTCTGTAGACCAGGCTGGCCTCGAACTTAGAGATCCGCCTGCCTCTGCCTCCCGAGTGCTGGGATTAAAGGTATGCACCACCACTGTCCAACTTTATTTGTAGTTTTATACTTAGTTAACCTTTAACTTTTGCTCTTAGTGTGGTTTTTCTGTATTTTTTATAAATTTTCAGGTAAAATTTTGTGATTATATATTGTCGGTAAGTCCATTTGGCACGGTTGTGTTGGCATTGTCACATGCCTTAGGTAACAAAATGTGGGTTGGATGTCCTAAACTAAAGCCTTCCCTGAGCTGTGAGTACTGGTGAAGGGGAACCATTTTCCCCCTTACTTTGTTCTTTTGGTGTAGGAACCGCTCTTTAAATGAGGTTGTCAGTCGTTTTGGAGTCAGAGATTGAGCATCTCGTGGTGTAGAAGTGTAAACTGGTTGGAGTGACCATACACCACCCTCCCCTTCACCAGAGGGGCAGCGGCAGTGCCTGTGATCAATTTCCAGGAATTAAATCTCCTTTCCAGTGGAGAGAGGTGTTGCGTTTCCCAGTTCCGTACGCTGTAAAGGCTAAGGCTCATTTCCTCTGAGGAAATCAGAGTATGTGTTTGGAAGGCATTACTAAGTTGCTGTTTGTGCTCTTTTTTGGTTTGGATTTGCATACAAGGGGAATATTTTGATGCAGGATGAACAGTTCAGTAATACTTCCTTAATTATTAAGTAAAAAGAAGTCACCTTCGCTAATGAAGGTCAGCTGTGGCCTTAGGAATTTCTTACCTGTTGTTACCTTTGCTCGATTATATGTCACTGCAAGATTTCACTGCTGGGGCCAAGGCACAAGCCCAAACTCTACACTGTTGCCTATCTTCCCTCGTGTTCCTTCTTTTAGAGTCCTGTGTCCCAAAGCCTTGGGAACAGGGATTTCCACTGTGCCTATCGTGGCCCACATCACACTGCAGTTTTCAAAGCAATGCCTTTCAAGTAGCTCTTCCAGACTTAGACTGGGCAGTTTTAGAGATGGATGAGTGAGGGCGTCTCTGTCATTTTGTCTTTATCAAAGCTTTAAAGTGTCTTTCCTATTGCTGCCATTGCAATCACTACAGGGAAATCATGGGCACTTGTCTAGTAGCTTAGCTCCCCCCATCTTCATGGGGTACATCTGCCCACTGTTCATGACTACCCGAGTGTGAGCTACAGAAACGCTGGATAAGCAGTTAGCTATGCATTCGGTCAGTAGGCAGATTCTGTTCAGAATAACCTTTCTTTGCGACAGATCCATTGCTAACATGCCTTCTTTCAGATTTCCCTCTCTTTAAATGATGCCCAGCTTTCCACTGCTGTCTTCCCCCTGCACAGAAGCCACAGCACTGTTTCTAGGGCTTTAAAGCACAAAGTTGTTTCCTTTAGTGTACATCTTTTGTCATTGTTTTCTTAGTACATGATGAAGACTTAAGTTCTTGTACAAGAATAGGAATTATGAGAGAAAATTCAATGTTACTTCATGTCCTTTAAATCTCTGTAATGCTGGATAGAAGCCGATGTGGTGATGCATGCTTGTAAGGCCAGCAGTCAGGAGACTGACACAAGGAGATGTTGCAAGTCAGAGCCCCCAGCTTGGGCCACATAGCCAGTTCTAGGTCAGTCAGGGCTACTCCATAGCAAGAACCAAGACCTTGCCTCAAAGGAAACAAAACAAGAAGTGGTGAGGCATAGTCTCACGGAGGCAGTACATTTTGGGGGGAGGGGGGACTCTTTTTACAGATACTTGATTGTATATGTTTGAGATACCTTAAACTATATTCCAGGATGTTGTGAAAACCACTGTGTAGCTCAGGCTGGCTTCTAACTCACGCAGATCTTCCTGCCCAGGATTACAGTTGTGAGTCTCCACACCTTTTAATGGATCTTTTCAGTCATTGCCATGGCAGTTGTCATTTAGCCTCCAAATGACCTATAATGGAGTTACAAGTTGTCTGGCAAGTCACTCCTTCTCTTTCATATTAATAGGACCTAGTAATTTCATTGGAATCCCTAAATCATTTTGTTGTGTTTTTATAAAGCCTTTCCTCAGGTATGATGCTTGCTGTTAATGCAGTTGTTGTTTTTTCCTTTCTTTATGTAGGTAGGATCATTGAGTCTAATTTGTATGTGGTAAGATGTACATTTGTTATTAGTCTCATAAATTCTGACAGTCTTGTAATGCTACAGTCATGTGCATTAACCACTGGCCTCTTTCTTCTCCAATAAACTCTGAGCCTCCTGGGTTTTCCTGGATGGTTATCTGACTTAACCACTCTTCTCAGACCTCTCAGGTATCATCTACACAAATGGACCACGGCTCCAGAACCTGGAGATCATTCATGATGAAAGACTGTTTGTGAAGCTTCCTAGCCACGGTTTCTGAGCCTTGACAAACCTCACAGCCAAAAGCAATGCAGGTGGTAGGGTTTATTTCATCTTAGAGTTTGGAGTACATCATCCAGGGAAGTCAGGGCAGGAATACGCAGGCCCGAGCTGATTCAGAGTTCATGGAGGAAAGCTACCCCTGGCTTGCTCAGTTTGTTTTCTTATTTAGCCCAGGACCACCTGTCCAGGAGTAGAGTCACTACTAGGCTCTCCCACAACAGTCATCAACCAAGAAAATGTTGGTTCCACAGACTGATTCCCTCTTCTCAAAAGACTCCAACTTGTGTCAGGTTGATGTAAATCTAGCCAAAACATAAAGTTGGACCTGTGATTTTGTGTGTAGTATATGATTAAATACAGCTTCTCTTAGTTTTGATTAAACCCCAGCAATACTGTGTGGAAGTGAATAACAGAAACACCAGAGCCATAGCCTTTCTCATTTCTGTGCCATAAGTTTGTGTTTCTTCATTCAGAAAATTGTTACAGTAACGTGTGTTGACAGAGGTTTCTGTCCCACCCGGGTCCCGTAGCCATTTGTCCCAATGAATTACACAGAGATCTACTACATTAATTACAAACTGGTTGGCCTATTAGCTCAGGCTTCTTATCAACTAATTCTTACATCTTAAATTGACCCATTATTCTTGTCTATGTTAGCCACATGGCTTGGTACCTTTATCAGTAAGGCATTCTCATCTTGCTTCCTCTTTGTCTGCAGACTGAGCTTTCTCTTCCCAGAATTCTCCTGTTCTCATTGCCCTATTTCTGTTTCCTGCCTAGTTGCCCTGCTTATACTTCCTGCCTGGCTACTGGCCAATCAGCATTTTATTAAAATACAAGTGACAAATCTTTACAAAGTACAAGACCATTGTCCCACAACAAAAGTGTGTTATTTCTCAGCATATGCCTGCTGAGCAGTCTGTCAGTTATTTGATAGTACCTCAGTGTGCATCTTAATTTAAGGACCCAAGTATTTCTTTCTCGCTGACATCATACAAAACAAGTGAAATTGATACCTTTTGGGGAAAAAATTGGAAACAGGACACTGAGGCACTTTGTACCATCAGCTGGCTTGAAACTACTATGTAGGCCAACTGGCTTTGAACTCACAGAGATCTGCCTGCCTCTGCCTCCTAAGTGCTTTGATCAAAACCTGGACTGGTTCCTGAAAAATCTTGCATTGCAACGTCTTCTAGGATATTCCCTATGGAGATGTGGCTTTGATTAAAGGTTTTTGTACACATTATGTCATTTTAACATTACAATAAGCACGTTAAGCTGGCATCTGCTCTGCTTCAGAAGAAACCAGAAGGTGTGCTGGAGCATAGTGAATCCTCCATTCAGACCTGGAAGGATGAACCTTGAAAATGTCATGAAAGAGCTCTTATTACATGGTTTCATTTCTAGGAAATATCCAGAACAAAGTGGAGTGGTTGTCAGGGGTTGGGAAAGTGAACAGTTGGACAGGAACTCTAATGTGTTATGGGAGCAATGGGTTGGAAATTTGGGAAATAGGTTGCTACAGTTACACCATTATTGACTACCTGAAGTACAGCTCCAGATTTTATGGTTCCCAAACAATTCTTACTGGTACTAGTTCCATCTCACTAAGTCTGATAGCCTTGTCTTGAGATAGCTACTGAGTATTCTAAAACCACCAACACTCAGTGACATCACAAATGAGGAACCTGGATGGGCCAGGAAAGCAGCCTGAGAAGTGGTCCTTTTGCTCAAACTCAGAAAGGCAGTGTTTGGAGAAGTAATGAATGCCCAGCTTCCTGTGCATGCAACGGGTCCTTGTGTCGTTTTGCTTTTGTTGAGCCATTTTCTCTTGACTCTTGAGCTCCTACCCAGCTCCCTCGTCAGCCTTTATTATTTTCTTTTTTTTTTTTTATTTATTTAACTTATTTTATGTGCATTGGTGTGAAGGTAATCAGATCCCCTGGAACTGAAGTCACAGACAGTTGGGAGTTGTCATGTGGGTGCTGGGAACTGAACTCGGGTCCTCTAGGAAGAGAGAGCCAGTGCTCTTAACCACTGAGCCATCTCTCCAGCCCCCCCCCTTTATTATTTTCCATGTATGCATCTGCTCATCATCCATGCATTCAACATATCTTCCTTAAAGTATGTTATTGTACACCTCTGTGACTGAGAACCTGTGTCCAAACTTCTCTTTTCCCACTTTTTTCTTCTCAGACATCTTGAAATGTATTTTTGCAGAAAAATCTTCCATATAAAATATGCCAGAACCTCAAGAACATTAGTAACCAAGTTGCCTACCTTCCACCCAACTATTTTGTATAATTGGTTTCACATGTATATATACTCTTAGTTATATGTGTATGTGTACACATACATAATTGTTATATTTTTATTTTATATTTTGTCATATTTAATTTAGAGTGAATAGGAGAGAGAGGTCAGGGGACAACTTCCCATGAGTTGGTTCTCTCCTATCACTATGGGCTCAGGGGCTCAAGTCAGCAGGTTTCACTGCAAGCCTCAGGTTCAATTTTATTAGAAGTGGATTGCAGAAAATGTTTACTTTCTTAGATTCATAATTTAATACTGTTGGTTTAAGAATCATTTGAGCAGTTCTGATTGCAGTAAGTGGTGCTGACATTCTCTGCGTGTCTAGTGGTGGAGCACAGGCCTGACAACTGTCAGCACACGTGTTCTTGTTTGTTAGGTGCTGGGATGGATCTGGAGTCCTATGTGTGTAGTCATGTGCTTGCCTCCCGAGTAGTGCTTCCAGTCCCAGTGCTTATTTTTAAATAAGTTATAATACCTTTTTGGTTGCCTCTTCTTACCCACAATTTAGAACAGGGGGAGAAAATACTCAAATTTTATATTGTCACAAAACGCCAAGAATCCTGGTGGCCTAACTATGACCATTATTAAATCCTCACTCATGTCACTTTATAGTATATCTGGGATTAAATTGAGTAATAACCTCATTTTATTTTTTAGGTGATTTTCATTTGCATGTAACATTAATCTTCTGACCTTTGACTTCCAGAAAAGACTGGCATTCCTTTCCTCTGAGTGGGTTTCTGTAGAGACAGGTGTGTAAATCCCAGGAAGGACAAGGTGAAGAGCCACGGGAGTGGTAGCCTCCACTGGGGTGTGTCGGGTTTGTGAAGCTTTGCTTGACTAAAGGTCTTCACAGCCTGCACGTTGTAGGCCCCAGGACTCAGATGAGCAGATGGGACATTTTTCCACATTCCCAGGAACCCTCTCATTCAGAGATGAAGAGCATTGTAGAGGGAAAGCTAGTTATTTGTCTTGGAGCCTCTTCTCTGAGTTATAAGTTGGTGCTGTCAAGATCCATATATCTGCATCTGTACTAGATTTACCTTAAGCTGCAGTCCGTTTGATGATGGTAAAAGGATCACAAAAGTACTTAGTCTAAGAATCTGTTAAGTCCTGTAATAATATGCAGACTTTGCCAAAGGTCTCACTGCTGTGATCTGTGTTCTCACTGGTGACAGAATTGCTCAATGGGCTGCTCTTTGCTAACTGTGCTGGAGCAAACTGTTCATTTCCTTAATGATTTGACATACATGTCATCAGCCAACAGACAAAACATAATTCCTCACTCTGTTCTCCTTTGCTGCGTTCCCTATCCTACCTTCTACAAGTTACAGAGGTGAAGAGACAAAGTGCAGCTAGAATTCTAAGGAACATTCACAGGAACAAAGCAAAGTTGTGAGATACATGGAAAGGACAAGGGTTTGTACTTAAAACCTCTGGGCTTCCATTCCCATGCCATCTTTTACTTCCTAGGTTGTTCTCTGTGTAATATAGTTTCCTTGCTCTAAAACTGCGCTGAACAAATTCTAACTGGGTGGCACAAAGACTTAAGCAGCCACTGCCCTAGATATGCTTTTGATTGTTGGTTTGTTACCGCATCTTCAGTAAGCATCTGTATTAGATGTGATCAATAAAATAAATCCTTTTCCATAAAAATGCTTAAACTCATATAACACACTTAACCTGCATGCAAGTCTTTGTGAAGAATAGCAAGGACACAATGAAGTGTGGCGAATGTTTTGGCACAATAGAGCAGAAAATGGATCTGATATTGACTCAAAAATAGAAGCTAAATTTTGAGCTTATTTGAAGGGTCTTGAAGAGGGGTCCTAAGTCAAGTACCTTGGTGGTTTCACTTTTGTGTAAGTGAATTCATTTCAGAATTAATTCCTTTAAAACTGAAAAAACTATAAGAGGCCAGTCATCTGAAATTGCTACTTGAAACAGCCCTCAGATGGAGAGCAGAACATGGTGCCTGGTAGGAATGTAGGCTGAAGGACTTCGTGATTAAACTTGGCAAATGTCGCAGCTAATTCTGAGGATAGAGATGAATAAGGACATTGAATTCAGTCAGTTCTGACACCCAAACAGATGCAAGCACCATGGATGGAGAGGACATGCTGTGAAGTGAAAAGTTAATGCCAATCTCAGCTATGTAGCCAAAAGGGACTGGGGAAACAGCCACAGTTGCCAGACAGATAGACCCAATGGGCTGAATGAAGCAAGACAGAGGCTCAGGAGCCTGTGTGAGTTCCTCATGTTGCTGCTGTCCCAGGCTGCAGGCCATAGAGACACACTCAGATGAAGCAGTAACCAGCTGCTCATGCTGGAGTCCAGTTTGATGTGGGTGACTAACTGCTACTGTGGCAGTCCAATGGCCCCATCATGGCCTGGAGCCCAGCAGCTGTGCTTTGGGCACACTCAGGGACTGAGGTCAGCTTCTAGAAAGTCCATGCTGAGCTGGTGCAGCATTTCTGCTCTCAGGGACAGTTCCATTACACTCCTCTCTGACCGTGTACCAGTGTCCTCTGGCCTCCTTCTCTTTATTCTGTTCAGTCACATGATGTGAGCCCTCTAACTGCTTATTCTGTGTCAAAATTACATTAACCTTTTTGGCCTTTATATTTGCTTTATAAATAAATTGCCCTTCACAAAACGAATTTTGGATCAGAGGAAAAATGAGATTGTTTATACATTTGTTTTTCTTTATAAATAAGTACATTTGCGAATTCATATGGAGTAATTTTAAATTGCCTAAATACAAATTGTACACATTTTCATCACTACATCAGTTACCTAAAACAACCACAACATTTTGATGAACCACATAGCCTGTTTCCAGGAGCAGCAGGAAGGCAGACTGTTTAAAATGGATGTTAATTCACATTAATGAATGTGGCAATTCAGGGACGTGAGCTCTCCATGACATAGATTGATGTATTCCAAAGCGGCACCCCCAGAGTATGAACAAGGGCACTGGTACAAAACACACCCCTGCCTTATCATCAAGTCTTTAAGTGCAGGTCGGGACTTTGAGGATAAATGGAAACAAAAGCAAACCTGAGGCCACCTTGGTTTGGTCAGAACAGATAAAATAGAGAAAAATGAGAATCTGATGATTTCTGCTGTAAGAGCTGAACTGTGTATACTGTCAAAGGCTCGCTGTGCTTAGAATTCTAATTTAGTTCTCAATATAAAATAGCTGTATTCAAGCATAATTGTGCAAGGGTGAGTGAAATGCCTCAGTGGGTAAAAGGGCTTGCAGTGCAAGCCTGGAGATCTGAGTTAGAGCAGCAGAACCCACGCAGATAGGCTAAGTTTCTTTTTTTTTTTTTAGATGTACCTAAATCCCTCCTCCCAAAATAAGGAGTAAGCTGTCTGATCATCTACTAACAAAAATTAGGAAAAAAAATACTTTTTTTTTCTTCTTTGAGCCAGGTTCTTACATGAACTCACTGTGTAAGTGAAGGCTAGTTTTTATTTAGTTGGTAGATCGACATGTTCTTTCTCTATACCCCCACTGAATGCTAGAATTAACAATGTGCACCATCAGCTATTAAATAGTGTGTTTTCAGGTAAAACAATTGGTCAAAATTGTGTCAATCAGATGTCCCCTTTTTCAGTTTTGTGTCATGACAGTTGTCTCCAGAAGGCTAGCTGACACCCGTTACAGTACACCATATCATGTCCATTCTGCTGCTGATCAGGGTAGCCCTATCAACAACAGAAATGAACCTACTATCGGGCTTCCCCAAGGAAGGTTTGTTAGTATCCTTTCTTTGTGATCTCAGAATCTGCAACTAGAACAGAATAGTAGCTCGCCCACCCAACAGTTCTTCTGGGAGGTGTGCTTCCTTGCTTAGATGCAGGATTTCTGTGTAGCCTAGGTTGGCTTTGGGCCTGCTCTCCTCAGCCTTCTAAGTGTCGCAGTTAGTTAAATATGACATGGCCACCCCTGGCTTTCAGGGACTATGTCTTCCCCCCAGTTGTCTCTACCATGTGTAGGACAGAAGCACTTGTCCTTCTCAATTATGATGGCATAGTTTTCAAAGGTAGCACATACTCACTGGAGAAACCTCTGTATAAAGTTATAGCTAATAGAATTGAGTATTTTGTCCTCCCAAAAAGGACATCAGCCAGGCGGTGGTGGCGCACGCCTTTAATCCCAGCACTCGGGAGGCAGAGGCAGGCGGATCTCTGTGAGTTTGAGACCAGCCTGGTCTACAAGAGCTAGTTCCAGGACTGGCTCCAAAGCTACAGAGAAACCCTGTCTCGAAAAACCAAAAAAAAAAAAAAAAAAAAAAAAGAGAGAGAGAGAGACATCAGGAGACAAGAAATAAAAATTACCTATACAGAACAGTTGCCAGTTGAAAAGAAAAGCAAACTAAAATTTCATAGGAAATATAAATAGTAAATAGACTTACTCCTTAAGGGAAATAAATGAATTGTATATTTGATATGTGACATAACTAGTAAATTTACAGAAAAAGGAAGTAGTTATAAAAATAGGAAAGATTTTCATCCTCTCCCCGTCATAGGATATCTCTATCTCTGGCTGTCCAGAACTGTTCTGCTAACCTTAACTTACAGATCTGCCTGCATTTGCTTCCAGAGTGCTGCTATTAACCATGCCCAGTGCCCTCATTTTCTAATTATTTTTTTATTTAATAACTTATTTATGGAATACCTGTGAGAATAGGAGAAAAGGAAGCATCATATGTGAGCTAGAATATTTAAATTTTGGTGAAAAATATGTGGCAATTTATTAAATATATAAGGGGAAAGCTATGTTTAATTTTGTTGCTACATTCTCAGGAGTGACAGTATCATTGGAGGAGTATGTGTGTGCATCTGTGCTCATGTATGTAGTCTGTGTGTGGCTTTGTAGCAAGAAAAACGTCAAACCTACAAAAAAGTCTTGAAGAAAGAATGGTGTGTACAGGTTGGGCAGTGGTGGCTCATGCCTTTAATTCTAGCACTTGGGAGGCAGAGAGAACACTGGGAAGAAGGGCAGAGACCAGACACAGAGGAAGCAGGAAAGCAACATGGAAAGAATAAAGGTAACAAACCCATAAGGCAGAAAGTAAACGGATAGAAATGGGTTAAATTATAAGAGCTAGTTAGAAACAAGTCTAAATTTTTGGGCCAAGCTTTCATAATTAATCTCTGTGTGGTTATTTGGGAGCTGGCAAGCAGGACAGATAAAGTCTGCCTACATGTGTCAGGCATGACTAAATTCTAAATTCAAGCTCCAAGGGTACTGGCATGTACATGCGCCTACCTGTACCCACATAGGCATGCACAAGTAGGGTTTCTGACATGACAAAAGGTAGGAGACTTATACAGAGACGTACATAAGTGAAAAAACACTATGCTGAAGATGAGAAGCCCCCAAATTACCAAATGCCAGTTAAGCTTCGACTGAATGAAAATTGACTGGGAGGGCTTATCTTACTTTTTTTTTTTTTTTCCTTTTAAACCAGGCAGGTTCCTGCTATGTAACCTAGAGTGATCAGGAACTCTCTGTAGTAAAGCAGGGTATTTTGTTTATATACACATACATACACAGTTAAAAAAAAAAAATCTAAGGACTTAGAAAAGCCAAAACAAACTAAACCAACAAACCAACCAAACAGCAAACAACCAAACAAGATGAATGGAATGAGGAACTTAATAGTATCTGATGTGAAGACTTAGCACACACCCTTGCTAATCATGCCCATGCAGGGCTAATGTGAGTAAATTACCTATAGTCAGGCATGGAGGCACATGCATGGAATCACTGCAGTCTCAGAACTCAGGAGGCTGAGATGGGAACTCTGGTGAGTCCCAGAGAGACTGGGTTATAGTGCTAGGGCAATGAGAAGAAATTAGAAAATCCTGAAACATGCAGTACACTAGGTGATAAATGGACTTAGGGACTTGATTACTAACATAGCTAATATCATAGATAACTTTCAGAATTAAAAATGTTATAAAGCTGAAACTGCAAGGATTTATGAATTGTTAAGAAGCAGCTCTGGAGGCATCATAATCCCTGACTTCAAACTATACTACAGAGCTACAGTACTGAAAACAGCCTGGTACTGGCATAAGAACAGACAGGAGGACCAGTGGAACCGAATAGAGGACCCGGATATCAATCCACACAGCTTTGAACACCTGATATTTGATAAAGAAGCAAAAAATATCAAATGGAAAAAAGAAAGCATATTCAACAAGTGGTGCTGGCATAACTGGATATCAACACGTGGAAAAATGAAAGTAGACCCATATCTATCCCCATGCACAAAACTCAAGTCCAAATGGATCCAACACCTCAACATAAAGCCAGCCACACTAAACCTTATAGAAAATAAAGTGGGAAGTACACTTGAACGCATTGGCACAGGGAACCACTTCCTAAATAGAACCCCAGCAGCACAGACACTTTGTGGAATCTTTTTTTTTTTTTTAAATGAGTTTGGGGATTGAGGCAGACTCTATCTATGTAACTTTGACTATCCTGGAACTCTCTGCATAAATCAGGCCACCTCTTCCTCCTGGGTGCTGGGATTAAAACCTTTTGCCACTGTCCCTGGCTTCCATCCATTGTTTAATGAGTTCTCAAGGTCGAACTTAGGTCCTGAGTCACCTCTTACCAGTTTTATGTTTTCTCAACACATTTGTAACTAGATTTGGTATTTTTCATTTATTTGTCAACACAGTTGAACCTTTAGCCTAGTTATCCCTGTTCTCTTCCTGTGCATGAAGAAAGCACACAGCCACATACTATTTTGTGCCCAGTTAGCTGGAGAGTTTTTCCTGTTGCTGAGAGATTATTTTTGGCATATAATTAGAATTTGTTCAGTGTTCTTCCTGGATCCATTGAGATGTTCTTGGCGCTTGCTTTTTTGATTTACTTTTTCTTTTTTGCATTGAGTAAGTATTGAACCAAATTTTATTTCCTGAGTTTAAAACTTGATCATGATCTTAAAAATAAATTTTTCATTTTGTTTGTCTTATTGTTTTTGCATGTATGTGTGTGTCTGAGTATGGGACCACATGTGCCATGGTGCATCTCTGGCGGTTAAATGACAACTCTCAGGAGTTCTTTTCTTTCCTTCCACCATGGAATCTAGGAAGTAACTTGAAATCAAAAGGTTTGTATAGCAATATTTATTGTTGAATTTCTGCCTGCTAACCTTTGTGTGTTTGCTTTTATTTGGTTTTTATTCTTTTTGTTTGTTTTTTGAGACAGGGTTTCTCTGTAGCTTTGGAGCCTGTCCTGGAACTAGCTCTTGTAGCCCAGGCTGGTCTCGAACTTACAGAGATCTGCCTGTCTCTGCCTCCTGAGTGCTGGGATTAAATGTGTGAGCCACCACCGCCCTTCTTGGTTTTTATTCTTTCGTCTAAATTCATGCCAGTGTTGTTTCTAGTATCTGGCTAATTGTCATATTTATATATTTAGGCAATGACCTCCTTGGATGAAATAGAATTACGTACTTGTTTTTTCCCCTCAAATATTTGGTAGAATTTACCAGTAAGTTATTTAAAAAGACACAACTCAAGTTGAAGAGAAATAGAGGTCCAGTTTGATCATACCTTACAGTCTGTTCAACAGTTGTCTTTGTGTTGTTAGTGTCACTGTTTCATTATGTCCGGACTGTGGAGAGCGCGAGTTGACAGGAAGGGAATACACAGACTTGACAAGACCAGCAAACCGAAGGGCAGAAATGGTGTAGAAAAATGAGTAGGCTACTCTGTCAACTTTAATTAATTGGAATTTTTAAAAAACCCTAATATGAGGGGTGGAAAGATGGCTCAGGGGTTAAGAGCACTGACTGTTCTTCCAGAGGACCCATGTTCAGTCCCAGTACCCACATGGTAGCTCATGACTGTCTGAAACTCTAGTTCCAAGGAATCTGACACCCTCACACAGACAAACATGCAGGCAAAACACAAATACATAAAATAAATTAAAAAGAAATCCTAGTGTGAAATCCTTAAAACATGTATTATATATTCTTTTCAAGTGCACATAACAAATTTACCAAGATGGACTTTGTTTCGGTTCATTTAAAATTCTCTTTTTTGTTTGTTTGTTTGTTTGTTTGTTGTGTTGTGTTTTGTTCGAGACAGGGTTTTGCTGTAGCTTTGGAGCCTATCCTGAAACTAGCTCTTATAGACCAGGCTGGCCTCGAACTCACAGAGATCCGCCTGCCGAGTGCTGGGATTAAAGATGTGCGCCACCACTGCCCGGCTAAAAGTCTTAATAAAGTGTTCTATTGGCTCAGTGGTTAAAGGTATGTGTCACAAGTCTAATGACCTGCTTCCCTCCAGAGACCATATGGTAGAGAACCAGCTGTCACAAGCTGTCCTCTGTCCTACGTGCACACTAAGTATCTTAAATTCCTTAAACTTTAAGTCAGAGCAGGTGTTCTCTCTTGCCATGGAGCAATTCAGTTTGCAAATCATTGAGCAAGCCCCTTCTGCAATTTTTTCCAGCACTTAGAATCCAGGCACCATACTTCCTGGAAGGTCAGAGGAAAAGCCAAAGGGAAGTATACACACATTTTCATCTGTAGCGGAATAAGAAGCTAGCACGGCAGGTTTTCTGGAATGTTTCTCATGCTGTTTTACAGCAGCTGTTGTAAATTTAGTACGAACAGTGGGTATTTTATTATCTTACAGTTTTGTGGGTCAGAGGCCCACATCTCTGGGGTTCTAATTGGGGAGCCTGTCCTTTGCTTTCTTAATCACTGTTTTCTGCTGTGCATCTCCCTGCACACATCTCCCTCAATCCTCCTGCCTCCTTTACCTAAAAAGGCCTTTTTGGTTACTTGACGATAATGGGTTCCTGTCCATCTGAAGATGCTTAATTTTACCACATCTGCAAGAGCACTGCCATACATGTTGTCATATGAGCATTTTGAGTGATATTATTCTGTGTAGTATACTGCAATGCTGATTATTTAGATGAAAAAAATGTATTTTGTTTGTTTTGGTTTTTCAAGAAAGATTTTCTTTGTGTAGTCCTAGCTGTCCTGGAACTTTGTAGACTGGACTGGCCTCACCTTCAGTGATCCACCTGCCTCTGCCTTCTGAGTGCTAGGATTAAAGGTCTGTGCCACCACCATCCAACTAGATAGAGAGTTAAACCAATAATTGTATATATTTTGAAAGAATAATATCTTCATAGTTTTGGCCTCAGCATCCACCTTCAGAAACTGTTATTACATTCAAAGGAAGAGAAAAAATGAAGATAAAATTAGCAAAATTTAAAAATAGAAAATATGAGGTGTTTATTGAAAACA
The DNA here is from genome assembly GCA_004026605.1 of Ondatra zibethicus. NCBI lineage: Eukaryota > Metazoa > Chordata > Mammalia > Rodentia > Cricetidae > Ondatra > Ondatra zibethicus. The sequence continues at coordinate 243,084 of PVIU01000505.1, read as the reverse complement.
CCAATAGAATTCACCTAGGTGTCACTCATTAATTAGCCTTACTGATCAATAATGTTAAAGCAAGTAGTAAAAACTCTTAGTTCTATCTATTTGTGGAAGAACATAAGGCTGAACCTTTTGTTTTATTATACTTTGTTTGTTTCCGATGCTCAGCCCCGAAAAGCTTTAAATCGAACATGAAACAGTTACCAACCTCACAGGAGCCTCAGAGGCTGCGTGCGGCACCAGGAACAGCATCCTGAGAGCTTCTCCCCGGCACCATTCATGCATTGATGAGATTCTTTACAGTTATCTAGGCAGTCACCGTTTATGGTGGGTGTTCTTGTTTTGTTTTAGACAAGCCCTCACTGTCCTGGAATTCACAGTATAGACTAGGTTAGCCTCAGACTCACAGAGAGCCGCCTGCCTCTGCCTCCACAGTGCTGGAATCAAAGACATTTGCTACCATGCCCTGCAATCTTCACTGTCAAATTTCTCTTTTCTCACCCATATTATCCTTGTTTCCAAGATAAATTGACATTTTTTTTCTAGAATCCCATGGGAATTTCTGAAACAAAAATGTCAAGGGGGTGGACAAATAATTTTAAATGCCTAAAGAAACCTGTTAGAGGTCCAGAGGTTGGGAGTGTGAGGACTGTGGTTTAGTGCTGACTGAAGGGCAGAGAGCTAAGAAGAAAACTAAAATGAGAAAAGGATGGATGAGAAGGGTTGAAAGCCAAGTGTCAGGGTAGGAACTCTCTGAGAGTTCCGTTGCTGGAACATTCTACTCTGTTTATGTGTACGCCTGTGACAATGAATTGCCCCTCTTCAGCAGATGAAATGCTTTCTCCGTTTTGTGTCACTTGAGCTCCAAACCCTGTACTCTGAACACACTGGTCCAAACTGGAGGGAAATGCACACTGAGTCCAGAGACTGAAAAGGAAGAAGAGCATCCTTCTGTAATTGAGGCTCGACTGGCAGCCACACTCCTAATTCTTATTACCAGATTGCAACGAGAGTGAAGTCTCTTCACAGTCTAAAGAATTTACGGGGGGGCTGGAGAGATGGCTCAGTGGTTAAGAGCACTGCCTGCTCTTACAAAGGTCCTGAGTTCAATTCCCAGCAACCACATGGTGGCTCACAACCATCTGTAATGAGGTCTGGTGCCCTCTTCTGGCCTGCAGGCATACAGACAGACAGAATACTGAGAATACTGTATACATAATAAATAAATCTTTTTTAAAAAAAGGAATTTACAGTAATACAGAAAAACAGCAAAACCACTTCATTATTAAGCAGCTAGTGCTGGACTGAGTACCCTGGGAAGCTCCTGAGTGAGACCTCAGAACCTAAGAACCAGCAACCCCCACCCGACGACCTGGCTTCCACTTGAATCCACATGCTGAAAGACAAGGACAAGCTCCTTGTCTTCTGACCTCCATGAGCCATGCTCAAGTCAGCTAAATGAGTAAATTAAAAATTAGTTTTATATAACTCTGACATATTGTGTTTTGTGCTGTTAGTTGGTGGCTATAACTACCGTAAGTGATAGTAGCAGTGGTAGCACTTGCCTTCTTGCAGCAGGCTTTTTCTGTGTAGGCCATCATGGCTTTGAGCTCCCTGTGTCCAGCTGGTCTCAGACATGCAGTTGTACTACACCAACTGCCATGTACCATCCCCTAAACTGTAGTTCCCCTTACTTCAGCCATCTCGTCAGGGACCAACCTTGTTCATCCTAAATTTCAGTTAGTTGCTTCTATTCAAATGAAAAGCACAACTCAGGTCTTTATGACAAACAGGTAGTTGCTAGAGCCAGGTACCTGGGTGAGAAGTCCCATTGTGACAGGGAAACAAAGCTGTGGAGGCTGCTTCTTGACCTGAGTGTTAATGCTGATAAAATGTACATCCCAGGGATGCAGGTGTAGAATGGGTCCTGTGGAAAGGAGTAAGGACACGATCTTCTGTGGATTGATGGTGCTGACGTAGGGAATGCTTCGGATTCTAGGACCTGCCACCAACAGTAGCTCATCAGAGTCCCTGCTGTGCCCTGTCCTGGATGTGCAAGCCTGTTAACTTCATATTGATATAAACTTTCCTTAGGCTGGTCTAACATTTCATTCCTTTCCTACTTTTTACTCTCTTTTTATTTTATTTTATTTATTTATTTTGGTTTTTCGAGACAGGGTTTCTCTGTGGCTTTGGAGCCTGTCCTGGAACTCACTCTGTAGACCAGGCTGGCCTCGAACTCACAGAGATCCGCCTGCCTCTGCCTCCTGAGTGCTGGGATTAAAGGCGTGCGCCACCACTGCCCGGCTACTGTCTTTTTTACATTTTATTTATTTTGTGCATTTCTGTCAGTATACACACGTGTGCAACACTTTGTATGGCTGGCAGGACAGCTTGTGGGAATTGATTTTTTTTTCTTCCACCTTGTGGGACTCATGAATTGAATTTAGGTTATCTTGCTTAGTGGCAGATGCCACTCCTACTCCTTTGCTCTTAATTAAATGACTCAATTTTCTTAGTTATGCACCTTTACCTCTCAGATCTTTTCACTGCCTATTACTTCTGAAACCTCAGCTTTGTCCCTGTGACTTGTCACTTTCTTCCTCCCAGAACACTAATGTGAGCTAAAGTTAAGGCCCATTTGGTGGAGCCAATGTGAGCCTTTCTGCTCTGATTAGCAAGGTGTCCTAGCAGCTGGGAGCCAAGGAACACCACAAAGTCACCGTAAGCCTGGCACTTACAGCTTTGCTCCAGAGGAGGGTTTCCCCAATGCAAGTGCAACAGCTCTACTCCAGCAGGGGAGGGTTTCCCCAATGCAAGTGCAACAGCTCTACTCCAGCAGGGGAGGGTTTCCCCAGTGCAAGTGCAACAGCTCTACTCCAGCAGGGGAGGGTTTCCCCAATGCAAGTGCAACAGCTCTACTCCAGCAGGGGAGGGTTTCCCCAGTGCAGGTTTTGCTCCTGCCAAGTGTTACGTCTCGGCTCACTGGGAGAAAGCGTTGAAGCGTTGAGGGAGTATAGCAGCTCTGCTCTGGCCTGGCTCTGGGCAAATGCTAAAGCTGGGCTCCAGTCTGGCAAAAGTGTAACATGCACAACAACCGCTTCAAGAGATTTATTGGGAAGGAAAAATCCAGGAGCATGACTACCTCTAGGGTGAGAAACAGCAGCAAACTCAACAGGGTTTGGAGCTTATATAGGATTTCTTGTGGGGGTAGAACTTTCAGGGTGGCTAGGGATTGGTGGGCTTTCGTGCTCAAGGACCTCAGGGATTGGTGGGATTTCAAGTCCATGTTTGAGTCAGGGGCAGGGTGTTTTTTCCTTGGCCCTTTTCACCCTACAGTGAATATGTAGTAATTTTAGCGCTTGGTCTGTTGGGACTTTCCACAGAAGTCCAATACATTTAAGGTTTAGATTCTTGTTTAATTTTAAAATTCAATAAAAAAAATAGCCAGACTGTAAACTAAACATGAAATATATATGTAACTATTATTTCTATATTTATGGTTTTTTGTTTTGTTTGGTTTTGTTTTTAAGATAGGTGTAGTGCTATTTTGTTTGCGATCTAACAAAGAACGCTTTTCTGAAGATCAGAGTGCAGACACTAGTTAGCAATAGAAGCCAGGCAGTGGTGGCACACACCTTTAATCCCAGGATTTTAGAGGCAGATGGATCTCTGTGAGTTCAAGGCTACCTTGGGCTACACGAGATTGAGTCTAAAAGAGAAACATCTTACACAAAGGTGATTTCAGCACTGGGGATCCCACACCTTTAATCCCAGCACTAGGGAAGTGGTGACAGGAGTGATGTGGCTGGAAGGAGAGAGGAGTATAAGGAGGGAGGAGACAGGAGCTCAGGTATAGTCTGAGGATTCAGAGCATCCAGTTCGAAGATTTGTAGAGACCTCTTTGGTCTGAGCATTGGTAGAGGTAAGAACTAGTGACTGGCTGCTCTACTTCTCTGATCTTTCAGCATTAAACCCCCCCCCATATCTGACTCCAAGTCTTTATTATTATTAAGAACAGCAATCAAATGGAAATTTTCTGCATTAATAACCCTCACTGTCCTAGAACTTGCTTTGTAGACCAGAATGGCCTCAAAGTCACAGAGATCCATCTGCCTCTGCCTCCCAAGTGCTGGGATTAAAGGTGTGCCCTGCCGCCCTGCAGCTCTTATTTCCAAATGATAGAAAGAAAGTTGGCCAAAATCCCTGTGATACTTCAGGATAAAATGGCTTCCAGCATTGTGCTTTATGGTTGACCTCTCTCCCATACCCCATCTTGCAAAGGATCATGTCTGAAGTGCATTCTGACATATGAGTCAGGCTTCTGGACTGTTCTGGATAATATTTACTGTGCTCTTAACTGTGCAAAGTGCCTTGGACATGAGTGAAGCCCATTGCTGGGGTGAATACGTTCCTAGAGAAGGTTAGCTAACGAGGACAGACCTGCCAGGGGCCCAGGTTCAGTGGAAGGAGATGAAGGGGAAAACCAGCTATTGCTACTGTTCTCCCGTCTGCTTCTTGGCCACCATAATAGATTCCTCTGCTTCAGTTCATGATTTCATTGCCTCAGGTTGTTTGTTCAGATTTTTCCTTACAGATAGTCTGACAGAGTATAATAGAAAAGTTGTGCTGCAAAGTGAAGTTGTTGCTTTGATTTCCTCCTGCTTGGCTCTTACACATTTGGGAAAGGAATTTGGGTGACTTTAGAAGAAGCCCCCAGAATGTTGTATGCAGGGCTTGGAGGGCAGTTGTGGTATTAGTGTAGAGAGGGAACACTGATGGTCTCAGTACACACACGTAGTCAAGGGTAGGCTTGTAGGTTTTGCCATAAGGATGAGAATTTGGGGGAATGTTTGTCACATATTGCATCAAAAAAATTTTCTATTTTGCACATGCCCTGAGACTCTGATCTAATTCAAAGGTCACTAATTGGCCTTCAGGAGAAAGTTCCTACCTAGGTGTAGCATTCTGGCTGTGGCATGGTTATAGCCAGCTTTTCCTAGACAAGTCGAGAGTGAGAATTGGGAGCAAAATCAAAGCAAAATGCCTAAAACAGCATTGATGGTGTTGCTGAGGCAGGGATTTAGGATGCTAGAGCCAAGACACTAGATCTGTTAGGAAGAAACCAGAGCCAGGCCTGGTCTGGCCTGCACTTGGGAGGCAGAGGCAGAGGCACATGGATTTCTGTGAGCTCAAGGCCAGCCTGGTCTACACAGAGAGTTTTAAGCCAGTGAAAGCTACATAGTGACAGCCTGTCTCCAGGTGTGGCTGGAGAGCATGGAGATCAAGAAGCCAAGTGATTTGCCCTGAGACTATAGAAAAGGTACCTTGGGGTGTATAATGACTTGCTGACCCTCCAGAAGCAGTTTGAGGCTGAAAGGTTTGAGCTTGTTTAAATACTTAAAAAAAAAAAAAAAGAAAGAAAAGAAAAGAAAAAAGCACCTCAGGTCTCTGACTACAGCTTCTGGAGGTGTTTTCCCATACTTGGCCACCCAGAGGCCAGGCCAGCAGAACACAGGCAAATGTTTTTATCTTGAATCAAAAGTGTCTGGTCACTGCTCAAGTCTTGGTGCACCTTGACATCTTCCAAGGAGTGTTGGTCTTGTAAGCACTGAGAATTGAAGAGTTACAAAATCACCAGTCTCATCACTCTTCTTTAAGGGGTTACAGCCACCACAAGAACTCCATCCATAACTCAGAGGAAGGCCCAGAGCTAAGCAGTGAGGCAGGGGACAGGGTCTCTGCAGGCAGCCTTACAGAGAACAGTGCCCCAGGCTGTAAGGATGAAGCAGAAGGCGCAGTAGAGACACCAGGAGAGTAGAGGTCCTAGGAACATGGGAACCTGTAGACAAGCAGAGTCAGCCTAAGAGCAGTTGCATGGGCTGAAAAGGCAACACCATAGAATGGGGCTTCCCATACCCTTAGCAGACCTCATCATGCCAATGGCTGCTTCAGGTGCTGGGCATGGAGCTAACGGGCCCAGCATTTACCCAGTTAGGTTTTTGTCTTGCTTTGTGTATATCTCCATATTCTTCCTCTCCCCCCCCCCATGCTTTCTCCATGCCTTTGTAGCTTAGAAGGATGTAGCTTTGTTTTACCCTACAGGGGTTCCCAGCTAAGAGTTTAATTGAGTTTCAAAAGAGACTTTTTGAGTTTGACTCAGAACAAGGCTATAGCTGGAGACTAATTTGCATCCCGCCCGGTCTTGCAGCCACTTATAAAATAATCATTCAGAGGCCTAATATTAATTAGCCAATGACTTGGGCTTATTACTGGCTAGCTCTTAAATCTAAACTAACCCATTTCTATTAATCTGTTTTTTGCCACATGGCTTATGGCGTAACTGGTGATGCTCTCCCATCTTACTCCTCCAGCAGCTGCTGGCATCTCTCTCCACGCTGCCTTCTTTCTCCCTGTATCTCTGCTTGGATTTCCCACCTAGCTATAGTTCAAAGTAGCTACATTCATCAACCAATAAAAGCAACACATATTTGCAGTGTACAGAAGAATATCCCACATCACAAGGCTGTATGTAGCTGTTGGTGCTTTGGAGGTCCAAACAATGTATAGAGGTATTTTCCGTTATGAGATGAGCATTCATGTTGGGAGAGCCGCAAGTGGAATGTTATGGCTTGCAGTGTATGTGAAGTTGACAAGCAGTGGGTTGACGATGCTGGGTAGCGTCCCCTTTGCTAGCTTGAGAAGTATCTTGAAGGTTTGGAAAGTGTGTGGTTGGGTTTCTCTTTGGGGATATACAAGAGAGAATTAACTAACCGAGAAAAGACTTGCCTGTGTGCACCCAGCAGTAAATTGGAAGCTATGATGGAATAAAGGGGAAGGAGGCGGCCTCCCGCCAATCCAAGCATGTACCCCTTTTCTGCTGTGACAGGAGCTCCTTGCTCTGCCACACCCTCTCTTGTCATAAAACCAGTGAGGGTGGAGAGATGACTCTGTGGTTAAGAACACTGGCTGGTCTTGCAGGGGACCCAGGTTTGGTTCTCACACCCGCATTGTGGTTCACAACCGTTTTTTATTTTTTTATTAAAGATTTATTTATTTATTACATATACAATGTTCTGCCTGCATGTATGTCTGCATGCCAGAAAGAGGGCATCAGATCTCATTACAGATGGTTGTGAGCCATCATGTGGGTGCTGGGAATTGAACTCAATACCTCTGGAAGAGCAGCTAGTGCTCTTAACCTCTGAGCCACCCCTTCAGCCCCACAACCGTTTTTTAACTCTAGTTCCATGGTATCTGGTATCCTCTTTAGGCCTCTGAAGAAACTAGGCACACGTGTAGTGCACATACACACATGTAGGCAAAACACTCAGACTTTTAAATAAAACTAAACACAAACCAAAATAATTCTCTCCTTAAATTCATTTTGCTCTGGTCTTTGGTCGTGTCATTGGACTGTCCAACTACTTGGGAAGCTGAAAGCCACATCTCAGGTATTTGGGGTTTCTCTGGAGCATAATATTCCAGGAGAAAAAGGCCATGATTTCAACCACCTATCTCCTTGGGATACAGAATAAGCCAGGCTCTTAGTTGCTCTTGGCTGGGTCTATCGGAGAGCCAACACTTTAGTTTTGCTCACTATTTTAACTGCCTTGAGCTTTGGGGAAGGTCATTAATAACAAACTTGGCCAGGCTTAGTGGATGACAGGTAGATCAAAGTCATCCTCAGCCATACAGTAAGGTTAAAGCCATTTCAGCCACATGACATTTTGTCTCAAGGTAATAGTAACAGAAACAGTTACACATGGTATATTGGTTTGAAAGAAAACGGCCCCAAAGGGAGTGGCACTATGAGGCTGTTGTGGCTTTGTTGGTGTAGAGTTGGCCTTGTTGGAGAAAGTGTGTCACTTTGGGTGTGGGCTTTGAGGTCTCCTATGCTCAAGCTATTCCGAGTACCTCAGATCACTTCTATTGCATTCGAGTCAGCATGTAGCAGCAGTTCCTTCTCCAGGGCTACGCCTGCCTTCGTGCTGCCATGTTCCCCACCATGATGAGAATGGACTAAACCTCTGACACCATAAAACCCCACCTCAGTTAAATATTTTCCTTTTATGAAAGTTGCTGTAGCCATGCTGTCTCTTCACAGGAATAGGAATCCTAACTTAGCCACATGGGTTTAATAAACATCAGCAGATGTATGGGTTTTTGCATTTACCTAGTTGTTGACTTCACTGCCAATGTGTATCTCCTAGGTTTTGTAAAGATACTTAATTTTTTTTTGTTATGATTGTTATTTTTGTTTTTTGAACTGGGGGTCTCACTGTATAGCCTTGGATGGCCTAGAAATCACTCTGTAGACCAGTCTGACTTCACACTCACTGAGATCTGCCTTCCACTGCCTTCAGAATATTGGGATCAAATGTGTGCACCACCACACTGGACCTAGACAGTTTTCTGGAAGAATGCAGTGTGTCTCTAGTAGAGACTACATGAGGAAAACACAAGTCCAACTGTTCTTACACCTTCTGTAGGCACCGGGAAGATGCGTGTGCTCTAGCTTTTCATTGACCCAGCCAATGTGGCACAATATTATATAGGGTCTGAATTCTGTGTCTGGGTAACTGGGAGTGTGCCTGATTTAATTCTGCCTCTAATTTCTATTCCAAACCTCCAGATAAGACAGTCTTTTGAACATCGCTGGTTACATTCCTGTGTTCCCTTAAGTTCTCATGGGTGTCAGTGAGTCACTTCATCGAAAACTGTGGGAAGAAGGAAATAGTTTCCCTCTGACCATGTAACAGTTTGGAGAAGAATGGGATGATAATGTTGCGTGGGTCATCTGTGTTGCTTAGTATTTTGTTTTGATTATGTATGCCTGTAGACATGTCATTTTTAAAGGGAGAAGCTGGGGCATGTCTAGGCTTATGTGACTAGGAACACCTCAGGGTTTCTATTGCCTGTACAGTGTTGGCACAAGAGTGGAAACCCCTATCCTTGTATTGGAAATGTCAGAAATGTCTCTTTCAGACTGCTGGTGTGGCTTACCAATGTAGCATGTGTGGGGCCTGATGCACTGATGATAGTGCAAATGATAATAACAGTTCGCCTCTTTTCCACAGCCTACTGGGTCTTATTGAGTGTCCGCACTGCAGTGGACCAGAATAGTGACAGCCTGTGGCCATGTCAACTACAGCCCCTTCCTCAGCCCTGGAGCTCTGCCTGTCCTCCTAACGTCTTCCCTTCAGAGCTGATAGCTTCTCACTGCCACCCCTCTCCCGCATTTTGTTCCACCCCGTCAGTCCTGGTAGAATAGAAGAGCAGTCTTCCGTGTGCCGCACTCAGTTTTTAGAAGGAAGGGTATCTTATCTCTTTTATTCACTTCCCACTCCAGCGCTCCACAACTTCACTGCTTCAGATTCTTTAAGTAACTTTTTAGCCAGTTGAACAAGGCGGCTACCAGTTATTAGTATCAATTTCTGCTGCTTATTAGATTTAAGTCTTCAGTGTATTTCATAGCTTATTGGAAGAAATCATTGATAGGTTTTCATATTTTGTGTTGTTTTGTTGTTTATATAAAACTATTTCTGAGTTTATTCCCCCCGCCAAAAAAAAAAATCATCCCTCAACTGTCATTGCCTTTTCCGTGAATGGAATTTAGGACCGAGTTCAGGCCAATATTAAAATAAATGAAACCTAAAATACTAAGATTTTTCAAACTCTGTATCTCTTAGTAAGATGAAAGCAAAATGAAAACCAAAACCATTCTGGAGAATTGTTTTAAATAGGCTGTGTCTATGTCAGACCAAAAGACCCATGAGAAACAGGTAACTCCAGAATATACATCCCCACAACTTCTATAATCTGGCGAAATGTTTTACCTCATATGGGCCGCAAAAGAAAAATAATAGCTGGCCTAATATTTTCTTGCTGAGTGTGGTCCCTGAAGAAAAACAGATTAAAGGTAAATTGACCTGAGGTCTGCCGTCACGTGCCTGCAGTGATGGTAGCTTGTCTGTGATAGTGGAGTGATTTTGAGAATGTTGATGATCCTAAAGTTTGTGTGCTCACAGTCCAGTCATGGAGACGTGGAGCCCTTCTACTCAGTGCTTGTGTATTCCGCTTTTGTTTCTGTTAAGTGACTTTCCTTAATTCAAAATTCACCTATCTTTAGTCCTCTTTATTGGCCCTTGGACTGCCTTCTGTAGGGTCCTTCTAACATTTTCTGCTCACCCTGTGATGATTAAATTGTAGATAAATTTCATATCCATGTATTGACACAGATGTGGAATCTTTGTGAGAGATCCATAAATCTTATGAATATTTTATATCTTTTATGGCTGTGTTCCTGCCTTTAGTCCTCCACACCACCACCAATAACAACAACAACAAGAGAAAAGCCTTTGTGAACTCAATCTTCCATTTAGAATTTTGATCCAATAGAAATACTTGGTAAGCTGGGCGGTGGTGGCGCCCGCCTTTAATCCTAGCACTCGGGAGGCAGAGGCAAGCGGATCTCTGTGAGTTCGAGACCAGCCTGGTCTACAAGAGGTAGTTCCAGGACAGGCTCCCAAGCCACAGAGAAACCCTGTCTCGGAAAAAAAAGAAAAAAAAAAAGAAATACTTAGTAAAAGTTACCTTTATGGTCAGTTTTCTCCAGCACCATGAAAGCCGTGGCCATTGGCATTGATCTCAGATGGAGGTGGGCGTTGGTCACTGCTGCCTTCCATAGAAAAACCTTACACAGAGAGCTTTCAGAGCATGAATCTCAAAGAAAATCCTGTCTTAGCTGACCTCATTTTTACGCTTAATAGTTGACTTCTGCTGGGGATTTCTTAAGATCACACATTTGCCTAGTAAGACCAGACTTGGGTTTAGACTTAGCTCTCCTGCCAGTCTGTGTCACCGTGATCTGATGTGTTGGGAACTTCAGCCTTTTAGACCTCAGCTTTCCAGTTCAGAAGTGCATGTGCAGACATGACTAGAGGAGTGTCTCTAACCTGAAAGCCAACTGCTTCAGACTCTGGAGGCAGAGGCAGGTAGATCCCTCTGAGTTCAAGATCTATCTGGTCTACATAGAGTTGCAGGCCAACCAGCACATCATGGTGAGATCTTGCCTCAAAAATAACCACCCAAAAGAAAACTTTAGATTCTGAAGTTTTAGATTAGGGGTGCTCCATCCATTCTGAATCACATGCCACCCGTGGAAAGCTGAGCTGTGTCTAACACATTTACCTTACATTGCAGTAGTGAGGCTGCTGCTGTACAAGTGTTCACTTGGCCGTCGTCTGGCTCCTGACCATAGGTGATTTTCTCTGTGCTGCTGGGTTTGAATGCAAGGATGTTTTACGTGTCAGTCCCCAGCAGACTGCAGAGGTAAGTAACAGAGCTGATCTTGTATTTCAGTGCAAACTGCCACCACTGCACCAAAGACATGGAAGAAAGTGAAAGAGCGGACCCGAACCCCAGATGAGGTGTTAGAGGCAGAGGTGAGTGACAGCCCCTTGAGCTTCTCCCAAGACCAGTGATGTCATTTCATGAAGACATGTCACTTTGTTTGTTTGTTTGTTGGGGGATTTTTGTTGTTGACATTTGAGACAGGGTTTCTATGTATAATGGCCATGGTTCTCCCGAAACTCATTTTGTAGACCAGGCTGGCCTCGAACTCAGAGATCTGCCTGCCTCTGCCTCCTGAGTACTGGGTGGGATTAAAGGTGTGCGCCACCACCGCCTGGCAACATTTGGCTTTCTTGAGGTAACATTTTCCAATCAGATCTTGGTTTATCAAGCTCAAAATCTAATGTGGGGGTTTTGTTTGTCTTAAGACTTTTGATAACATGTTTTATTTCCTTGAATAATTGTTGCTCTTCTGTGAAAATATTTCTTCTAAATAGTTGTTTGGTCAACTCTTCCTAGTTAGGAACCGTGTGTTTGGGATGTTATTTGTGGTTTTATTTTTTTTTTTAAATATTTATTTATTTATTATGTATACAATATTCTGTCTGTGTGTATGTCTGCAGGCCCAGAAGAGGGCACCAGACCTCATTACAAATGGTTGTGAGCCACCATGTGGTTGCCGGGAATTGAACTCAGGACCTTTGGAAGAGCAGGCAATGCTCTTAACCACTGAGCCATCTCTCCAGCCCCGAGCATGAAGTTTGTTGTTTGTGTGTGTGTGTGTGTGTGTGTGTGTGTGTGTGTGTGTGTGTGTGTGAGTGATACGTTTACATTTGTTTGAACCTGTATATTGAGGTGCATGCATGTACATTATATGTGTATAAATCAAAAGTCCATGTTGGATGTCTTACTCTGTCACTTCATCCATAACTTTCTAGTCCATCGCCATTAAACCTGAGATGAGCTAGCTGGGCTGGTCACTGAGCTCCAGGGATAGGCCTTTCTGTGTTCTGGGGACCCAAAGTCAAATAGTTCCTCGTGCCTAGCACTTCGCAGTGGACATTCTCAGCTGGCTTTCTTGATAGTCTTTTGAACTCTTCCTTTCTTACATGTTACTGAAGATACTAAATGATTACATTTTAGTGGTTGCTGTATTTTTCTAAAGGAAGGGGGCATATTTACAACTTAGACTTGGACTGGGGAGAGAGATTCTCAGCCTCACTCCATCGAGGCGGCTTGTGTTTGTGTACCTGCATTTATGTCATGGTCCATGTGTCAGAAAACAGCCTTGTGGAGTCAGGTCTTTCTTCCATCTTTGTGTGGATTCTGAGGGTCCAGCTCATCATCAGCCTTTCAAGGCAAGTGCTACCTGTTGAGGCCTCTCACTGCCTAAGGCAGCTTTCAAATAATTTTCTTATGAGGCCCTTGTTTCTAAGAAAAACTTCATCTTGTTCACACAGCTAAAGGTGTCCTTTGTTGCTTCTGCTGTCCTATTATTTTCCTTACACGCTCTGTTGATGTCACAGTGAGTTCCCTAGCAACCACTAAAAAGGTGTATCATTGTACTGCTGAGGGACAAGATTTTAGCACTAGGTTAGAGAGGTACAAGTAGTTGGTTCCTGCCTTGAAGCTTGCCGAGAAAATGATGTTCCTGCAGAGGATAAGATACTTCCTAGAGGCTGGGGAGTCACACACAGTCCGGGTAAGGCTTGAGCGATGCACATGGATTCCTCTGGAGATGTCGCTGGGTTTAGCTCATTCACTTTAGTTTTCTCTTTTCATGTTGTTGCTCTGAACCCATTTCTAAGAGTTAGTGAGTACTGAATGGATGAATCTTCACATACTCATTGTTTTCTTTAGTGTGGAGGTCGGGACCTCTTCCTTTTAAGGTTGTGGTACTAATATTCCCACCACAGCCCTTCAGGCCACACAGTGCATACACTGTGTCAGTGGATGAAATGTGGTTGTGTTCTAGTAAACTTATTGATGGGTATTGAAATTGGAATTTGTATTTAAAAGACACATGCTCTTTTTGGTATAGCAACCGTAGCAAGAATAAAAATTATCCTTAATTTGTACAATTTATGAAAGCACTTTGCGAGCCAGAACCAGACTGTGGGCGAGAGTTTGTTGTAGCCCTGCTGTCATGCTGTGGGGATGTGAAAACTGCTTTGGTTCCTTGCGAAGCAGCCACTTACTCTTTAACCACACAGTGTAAAATTTTAAGTAGTGAGGCTAGAGGGGTGAGAGAATGGGCTGCTCTTCTAGAATACCCTGGCGCCCGTAGTGGGTGACCCATCACTCCTGTAACTCCAGTTTTAGGGATCTGATCACTCCTTCTGGACTCTGTGGGCACTACACGCACATGAATGTGCACCCACACACTCACAGAAATGAAATATTTTTATAATTTTTAAAATATCTTCTCCTTTTCATATAGTCTTCATTCAGGAATCGTAGTCCTGTGCTTTCCTAAAATAACGGTCATTAAAGCAGTGTGTTAAATACTAGATGCTTTTGCCTTGATTTTCACAGGTTAGTCTCACCCTTTCATACATTATTTTCTCAGCCTTTAAAAATAATATAGTTAAATAGTTTATGTGGGACTACATATTGGTGTTCATACAAATATTTTGTTCAGTCATTTACAGCCTTGAAAATGTACATGAAAATACACTCATTTTACTTAGGCTTGGTGGCACACACAGGTGGATCTCTGAGTTCAAGGCCAGCCTGAGCTATAGAGTGATCTATAAAGTGATAGAGTGTGTTCCAGGACAGTAAGGCCTACACAGAGAAAGCTTGTCTTAAAATAACCATAAATAAATAAGTAAACAAATAAATAGTAGGAGGAAAAGAAAATACTGATTTTAAAATTGCTCCTTAAGGACCAGCAAGATGGTCTTCTCAATGATTCTGTATCCTTACATTGTGGCTTACTATTCATGCCACAGGTGTCTTGTGCTTCTTTTGTGGTTACAAATTGAATTTCCAAGTGTCAAGTCTGTGTTTCTACATGATTGCCTGCTTCTGGTTTTAGGAAATGACTTTCACCTCTACATTTTGCAAGGTCTTAAGTAAGAATTTTTAAAAACTGTGATATAGACCAGGCGGTGGTGGTGCATGCCTTTAATCCCAGCATTCAGGAGGGAGGCAGAGATAGTATCTCTGTAAACTCAAGGCCAACCTGGTCTACAAGAGCTAGTTCCAGAACAGCCAGACTGTTGGGTTGTGGGGGCGGGAAGTTTTAGTGATACGGTCTAGTGATAGAGCCTGTGGTTCCCCTGCTGGAAGCTGCAGCAGTGGAATCTCCTGGATGACCTGCACTAAAGTGGAAGGTTGTAACTCAAGGTCATTGTCAGTGTACTCAGCATGCTAAAGTGCCAGGTGCGTGAAACTGAGCCCCTTCTCTTAACCACGTAGCTTCACCCAGTCTTCTTTTTGTAGAAGTTGAAAGTGGCCTACTTGGAAAAAAAAAATCATTTCCAGTCTATTTTCTTAGAATTTGATACCTACATTTGAAAGTTTAGATCGCTTGCTTTCTTTTTTGTTTTGAGACAGTGTCTCATAGATTACAGACTAGCCCTCAAGTCTCTGCATGACACCTGCTACTGATTTTAGAAAGTTTGCTATGTAGCCTAGGGTGACCTTGAATATTGAGTGGTGTGTGTATGTTATCATGTAGGTGTGGGTCTTTTCTTGTTGTTGTTGTCTTTTGTTTCTGTTTTGTTTTGTTGAGACAGGGTTTCTCTGTGTAGCTTTTGTGCCTGTCCTGGAACTCGCTCTGTAGACCAGGCTAGCCTCGAACTCACAGAGATCTGCCTCCTAAGTCCTGGGATTAAAGGTGTGCGCCGCCACCCGGCAGGTGTAGGACTTTTAGATCATCCATATCTATTGATAAAACGCTAAAATGTGTCTTTCCTTGTTATCTGATGTATTATAGGAAAACATTGCTAATATTTTTCAATACTTAATTGATAAAGTAAAAATGTTTGAGTTTAACAAAATTGATTTAGCATGAATCAGATAAGATAAAGCATCCTGTGTGCAGGACAGTGCGCTGTTGCAGCAGCCCCGTTGCTTGTTTGCCAAGTACCTACCATCAGAAAGAACCCCTTCCTTGTGAGTGCTGGTTGGGAAGACTTGTATTCAGGGTGCCCCCTTTACCAGACTCTTCACTTCACAGAGAACGCTGGCTCAAGAGTTCAGCTGCTCATGAAGACCTTTGACATCTTGCCCAACACCAAGACTTTTGGTAAAAATGAACTGAAGAATAATAGTTTCTCTTGGCCTATAAAGTATACTCCCCAGAAAGACACTGTTCTGAGATTTTTTTTTTCTGTAAATGATTCTTGTGTATGTGTATTCTTTATACATGCTCTTGGATTCTAACAAGTTAACAGATTTTTAACTACCTATGGCCTCTTTGTAGAGTATGATTATAGGACTTTAATTCAATTCCCCAAAACTCTGTTTCAAAGCTAGAGGCATGTAGGAGCCTCTGCCCTCTAGTGTCTTTTGATATGTGATGAACTATGTTAGTAAGAGGAACATACTTGCTTAGATTTCTGACCTGGACTCTTTCATGGCCATCAGCTTTTAACAATTAGCGATTCTTAGCTGGGGATGGTCCACTTGGGAGGCAGAAGCAGGAGTATTCTTGATTTCCAGCCTGGTCTGTATAGTGAGTTCCAAAGACAGCCAGTACTACACACAGAGAAACCCTGTCTCAAAAAAAAGGAAAAAAAGAGAGAGAGAAAGAGTTAGCAGTTCTTTCACACAGCCTTTACTACATTTAGCTTCTGTCAGCCCCAGCTCGAAGCATTTCAGTAGCTGTCTGAATTGTCTGTCATGTCGTAACTGATGAAATGGTTCTTGTACCGTGTGCTGAGTCCAGATATTCAGCTGGAGTGGCATGTTGTCTTATGGTTTGTTTGTTATTTTTTGTTTTGATGGATTAGTATGTGCCTTTGTTATGTATATTTAATGTGAGTTCTGTGTTGCCTTGTACTCTAGCCTAAAGCTGAAGAGGAGCTTCCAGATGACAGAGTACTTGAACCTGAGCAAGATAAAATGAGCCAAGGGTTTCACTTTGAGAGAGACCCCTCTGCCCTGAAAAGAGTGAAAGCTGGGGAAGAAAATGGAGAAGAAACTGAGCCTCTGCGCAATGGTGCTGAGAGTACTTCTGAGGGGGAAGGAGGCGATGCCAATTCAGGCTCTACTGATAGTTCTGGGGATGGGATCACCTTACCATTTAAAGCAGGTAAGTTGGCCCTGGCTTCCTGTGTCCCTTCACGGTTTCCTCCTGCGTGGTCTTAAGGAGATGTCTCCACAGAGAAATACTCATTCTAAAAGTAAGATTTTCAGGACAGATAGGTTAGCCCAATATGGCGCTTAGTTACTAGTAATCTAGAGTCCTGTCTAAACCTTACTGCCCCAGAGCAGCAGCCAGTGGGAATCTGTAGCGCAGCTTGTAGAAACGGGGCTTTTCTCTTAGCGCTGGTCTAATGGGTATGGTATTGTAGTGGTAAGTAGTGCCCTGAGAGTGGGCATTCCTCGTGCTGCGGATTCAGGGGTTTTGTCTGTTTTCCCCTGACGGAACTGACTCTTAGTGACTGAATGCTTGGACAGACCAGCCAGGTAGAGTGGACCTGCATAATGAGGAGGTGCTGCAGAGTTGGGGTCATGAACTCTGGAGGGTCTCACTCACAGCCGGACTCCATGGGTGCATACAAACCCTGTCCTGGCATGACAGAGGTTTGATCTGTTCTCAGCACCTCAGTAACCACTGCACGCCTGATTGCTGTGGGACATTATGGAGGGCCTTGCTGTTGGCATGTGGAGAGGTGGCTCCTTGCATGAGAAGTTTGGGATTGGTGAAAAGTTTTCTTCCTCTACCAGTGCATAGTAAACCTGCAGAGTTAGAATGTAAAAATGTGAGACTTGGAGATAGCCCAGGCCAGGGCTTTTCAAACTGCTGCATTTAACTCCTTGTACAGGCTGTAATTACAGGGCAATAAGCAGTAAAATTACAAAGCATAATGAATGAAAAATGTTGCTATGGTTTTGTTTTGTTTTTTTGTCGTAAGAATAAGTGTAGCTCTGAGGAACTTAGTTCAGTTCTATGTTTATCTTCTTGAAGTCCTTATTTCTTCAATAATTTATTTGAGTCAAGATCTCATTATGTAGCCTGCCCTCAAACTTGTGTTGATCCTCTTACCTCAGCCTAAGGAAAGATTGATTATAGGTACCATCCACCACTCCTGACTTGTCACTTTTTAAAAATGGTTATTTATTCTTGGGCAAATTAATAAACATATACAATGCATCTAGATCATATCAACTCTCCACTTCCCCCAGGCCCTGTGAACATGTGTGTCATCAGGAATGTTTGGAAGCCACTAGCCTATATTTCCCACCTTGAAGTACTAATTTTTTAAATTTTTATCTAGTTTTTAATGCTAGGAAACTGTTCTACCACTGAGCTGTGTTGCATCCCTATTTCCTTTTCACTTTTGAGACTATCTCCCGTGATGTCACCCAGGCTAAAACAGAACTCACTCTCCATTCCAGGCTGAGCGTGGCTTGCAGTCCTTGTGCCTCAGCCTCCAGAAGAACTGGGATTACATGCATATACGTCCCCAAGTGGCCTGATGTGTGTGGTACACTGCTGTGGGTGGGCTTTTTGAAATCATGGTATTACATTCGTACTGCACATTGAATTTTGCAACTATTGAACAAAAAAATCCATTTGTCTAAAAACTTTTTAAACTTCAGGAACAGTATTTCAGAGACAGTCTTGTACCAGATCACTAAACACTGATGGTAACCACCAGCCTATTTTTCACAAATTGTGATGACAATACTGTCATTGCCCAGTTGCAGGGTCTACCTCTCTGACATCCTTTGACCTTGTAATCCAGTGTGTAACAGTAATGGTTGGGAATGGGGTGGTTTAAATCCTAGGTCCTGATAAATTACCTAATTTTTAATAAATATAGTTAATATAAAATAGATTGCTACCCTGGCTTGATTCTCTTCTTCTCCCCCTCAGAGTTTCTCTTTGTATCCTTGGCTGTCCTGGAACTTGTTTTGTAGACCAAGGTGTCCTCAAACTCAGATCTGACTGCCTCTGCCTTCTGAATGTCAGGATTAAAGGCATCCACCACCACCACTACAGACTGGGGCTTGATTTCAATGAGTTTTGTCAAAGAAGGGAAGGAGAAAAGGAGATAGTGGCTTGCTTTTAATGTCCAATAAAATTTCATATAGAATTTTTCTAATTTTACATAATAAAGGCAAGGCCAGGGGTCTGGAAATGGCTACCCTTAAAAGCACATAATGATCATGCAGTAGACCAGAGTTCAGTTCCCAGCTTTAACAACTCACAACTGCCTGTGTCTAGAGGACCCCATTCCCTCTTCTGGCCTCTGCAGGCCCTGCTCTCATGGGCACAGACCCACACACAGACACACACATATACACATAATTAAATGTTTTAACTGATTTTTTTTTTTACAAGAGTGAGGTTATATAGTTCATATAGTACAAATAGAAAGGTGAATTCCTATGGCAAACTACTAATTCAAATTTCCTAATAAAGATGAGAGCTAAGACAGTCCTGGTGGTTCACACTTTAACCCCAGAAGTCTGAGCTGAACTCCATAGTGACACACAATGACATTTTCACTCAGAGAACCTGTAAGCTGAAGACAAAGAAGAAAATCTCTATTCAGCTGACTAGATTTTCATTGTCTGAAGTAAATTATTTGGTTTTGTTTTGTGTCTTTTTATTTACCTTTTCTTTTCTCTAAAATAACATTTTCATGTGAGCAACCAACCATATGCCAACCATGTTCCCAGGAAACGAAGTCTTACCCCATTCCTTGTTTCTACGGTCTTCATGGCTTAAGGTTTATTTACTAAAAGCACTGCTGTATGTACTTACGAGACTGGCCAGAGGTTCTCATGAGGATGTGTAGAAAGTGTTTGCTCCTTGCTTTAGGTTTCCCAGTTTCGAAAGAGCCAAGACTGGTTTGGAGTATTCATTCTTTCGGCTGTCATCCTGTGTTAACTTTTTGAGCTGGCTCCTTTGTTTCCTTGAGGAGGGATTGAAACAGGTTTGGACAAATGGTTTCTGCTTATGCTGCTCTTTTAGAGTCCTGGAAGCCTGTGGATACAGAAGGCAAGAAGCAATATGACAGGGAGTTCCTACTGGACTTTCAGTATATGCCTCCCTGTATCCAAAAACCAGAGGGCCTGCCTCCCATCAGTGACGTGGTTCTCGACAAGGTAAGCCGCATGCTCGGGAGAAAGCCAGGTGGTCTGAGTGTTCGTGCAACAGATGCAGTACGAGCAGCTCTTAGGGAACTGTTCGATCATAAGCATCCCAAGTACCACA
This sequence comes from Ondatra zibethicus, assembly GCA_004026605.1. NCBI lineage: Eukaryota > Metazoa > Chordata > Mammalia > Rodentia > Cricetidae > Ondatra > Ondatra zibethicus. The sequence continues at coordinate 223,343 of PVIU01000505.1, read as the reverse complement.
TGAATGCTTGAGAACTAGGTGTTCCCAAATTACTCTTTTTTAGTATATTGAAAAGCATGTTTAGGCCCCTTCTTCAGTACTGATTTTTTTTATTGTTGTTTCTTTTAAATTTTATGTGTACGAGTGTTTCACTTCCATGTATGCTTCCCGTGCCCAGTGAGGTCAGAAGAGGGTGTCAGATTCCCTGGAACTGGGGTTGAGGATACTTGTGAGCCACACTGTGGGTGCTGGGAACTGAACCCTGGTCTGCTGCAGGAATAAGTGCCCTTAACTACTTAGCCTACTCTCTAGCCCTGAGTGTTGGTTTTTAAGAATGTATTAATGTGTCTGTTTATTGTTTATTCTTCTAGTGATGGGATAAAACCTTCTATGAGGTGGAGGAGGCAAGGCTGCATTCATAGAGCTCTTTTCCAGGTTCTGAACTTTGATATGGAGTAGCAAGAAGGAGGGGTCAGAAACCCGAGGAGATAGTTACAAAATGAAGCTTCACTAGCAGGCAACATAATTCAGATATTGTATATATAAACATTGTCTTAATAGTTACTTAAAGTGATTAAAGTCCCTAGACCTTTGCATTTAGGTAGACATCCCTCCTATTTTGAGTTTTTAGTATGTAATTCTTTATGTGTGTGGGTATTTGTGAGCATGATTGTATTTGTATCACGTGTTTGCATAATGTCCATACAGGCAAGAAGAGGGTATCAGATCCCCTAGGCCTGGAGTTCCAGATGTTGTGAACTGTCATGTGGGTGCTGGGAACTTTCTCCAGTCTTCTATGAGGGCAGCAAGTGCTCTAACCACTGAGCTGTCTCCTCAGCCCTAGCTTCCTTCCTCTTTACATTTGGTTTATATGGTGCACAGTGAAAATTATTAAAGTCAGGGCTGTTTATTTAGTAAAGAGAGTAGGGGCATGGGGTGAAGCATGGGTAAGACCCTCGCCTCAGGTCTAATGCCAATCATCCCTGGAGACAGCCACTGACATCCTAGTGGCTCAGGAGCTAATTCCTTTGGTGGAGAGTCCAGGACGTACCTTGTCAGCTCACAGTGGTAACTTTCTGGCCCTGAATGAACCAGAACTTGTGTGCTTTAAGCTTTTCTGTGCTTCTTCATGCTTGCAGATCAACCAGCCCAGATTGCCAATGCGAACCCTGGACCCTCGCATTTTGCCTCGTGGACCCGATTTCACCCCAGCCTTTGCAGATTTCGGAAGGCATACGCCTGGTGGAAGAGGCGTGCCTGTAAGTGCCTGTCCCCTACAACAACCAAGTCAGTTAGAAAGATGTGGTAGACATCTTGTCTGAGGACAGGAAGTGGTATCATGTATGCTGAGTCCTGTGATCAAGAAGTAGAAGAGGAAAGACGACCCTCCATAGTGTCCTTATGAATATTAAAGCATAAGCACAGTGCACCTCTGCGTGCTTTTTTTTGTTTACTGACTTGGTCTGGTCTTTGTCTCTGACTTCTCTATTGAAGTGGCCTGCACATACTTTTGCTGTAGCACCAACCTTGGTAGGATTCTGAGACATCACGGTCACCTAGAGTGTCTAGTGACACTCAGCTAATCCTCTCTGACTTTGTTTCCTCAGATTTACTAAGTACAGAGCAGGCATGGATGGCCTGTTTTGGAACTGAGCACAGCCCCAGGCTGTACTCTACTGGTGGTGATGTCTGTGTCACCCCTAAAGAGTTTACCTATAGGGGTGTACTGAATCTTTTTATTTTTTAGACATGTTTGTGGTGATGTAGTTTTTGTTTGCTCTTATTTACTCTAGGCCATGAAGTTGAAATTTAGACAAACGACAAGTGTAGTATTGGTAACCGACAGGTTGTCGTACACACAGTGGCAGGCTTTTCAGAGCAGGAAGTGGCATCCCCAGGAGATCTGCGCTGGGCATCACAGTATGCCCAATTCTGCGGCTCTGCTTGCTTGCTGCTTTGCAGAGCAGCAGATGTCTGGGGATCACTGGTTATCCTCTGGCTGGTGACATCTGTGCTACCTCCTGTTTTGCTCAGTGTTGTTCATAAGTCACTCCTGAATGTTACCGATTAAAGCGCCTCCTTGCCATGTACCTTCCCAGTTTTTATTCCTAGCTTGTTGTTCATTGTTTTCCAATAGTTAAACCAGAGAAAGCTGTGTAAGTTGAGAACAAGCTGTATCTTGTAAAACAGTGAAAATAAAAATTGAATAGAGATCCCAAGATGAGGTGTGGGAAAAAAAAGAAAAGAAAATGAATAGAGAGAGGTACTTAGTTGGTGAAGTGCTTGCCACTAAACCTGAGGGCCTGAGTTCAGTTCCCAGAATGGAACGCATGTGAAAAGCCAGGTGTAGATATGATAGTGCTCACCTATCACCCCTGCACCTCGTTTTCAATCTGTCATAATCACAGAACAGTATCCCATGTGTGGGTTTAAATTATGTATGTACATGGATGGGGGGGTGTGAGTTATTCACTATATGGAACTGTTTTTAAAGAATATATATTTTTAATACATACTTTATATTTGATGATTTATAGTGTCAGTGCAAACTACATCTCTCATCTTAAACTCCAGTAAGAGTTTATTCCAGAGCCAAATATGAGTGGTCAAGGTCCAGGAAAACAGATTCAGGTTTCATCAAATACCATATTCTAACTTAGTGGCAATTCTGTGACTTTTTGTACTAGCAGCGAAAGAGTATCATTCTTCAAATATAATGGTGGATATTTTAGGTAGGGAGTTATAACCAAGCAGGGAAATTGTGGCCTCGGACCTCACTGGCTGTCGGATAATATTCTTATCCCCTCTGCTAGTGGAAGCTTGTAGTAATGAGAGGAGCGGGCGGGCCACGGTCCCGCCACCCGGCTCCCGGTCGTACAGCTAGCTTATACCTGAAATAATTACACAGAAACTGTATTCATTTAAACCACTGCGTGGCCCATTATATCTAGCCTCTTCTTGGCTAACTCTCACATCTTGTTTTAACCCATATCTAGTAATCTGTGTCTCACTACAGAAGAGGCTAGATATAATGGGCCAGGCAGTGTTTTAAATGAATACAGTTTCTGTGTAATTATTTCGGGGGTAAGCTAGCTGGGTACCGGGAATTCGGCCCGTACCTCATTACTACTAGTTCTTTGTTAGTTCACATGCCAAGAGAATTGCCTAATGGTCACAGGGATGTTAGGTCAAACACAGAGATGGACAATAAATGGCATATTAAGGGAGCCAGGACAATGTGACTTGGGACCTATGACATTCAACTTTCCAGGTTCACAGAAGCTCAGACATCAGTTTGCCTTGTGTGTGACCTTTTAACCCAGGGTGACTTTCCTCTGGGAACTGAATGACGCAAGTGAAGAGATGGTGCAGGTTATAGTCTCGAGGTCTGCTCACTGGTGTTTGCTTTGTAAATGACTATCTTCAGATAAGATTCTTTGTTGTATGGTGCACATGTGTGAGAGGGTATGTGCCTGTGGGCATACCTGAGGTCCATATCTGGTGCCCTTCCGTATCACGGTTGACCTTACTTTTTGAGACGCTAGCAGCAAGCTTCCAGGATCACCTGTCTCCGCCCCAATCCACCATCACTGAGATTACAGATATGCATTGTCACCTCCATGCATGTCTGTCTTTGACATGGATGCTGAGGATTCTGAACTCCAGTCCTTATCTTGTGCAGCCTGCTCTTTAATACCCGATCCGTCTCCCAATCCCTCATTCCATGACTTCTCCGTGACTTTATGTAATTTCATTTTAACCAAGTACATTTCTTCTGACACGTTTTTATATCCAAGTGTGGGTTAGATTGAATGTCTGGAAACATTGTTGTTCTTGAATTATATCCACCTGTTGTAAAGATACTTACTTACCCACAGGATCTGCCTCAGGAACATCATCTGGATCATGAAATCCAGACTGTCTTTGGCTGAGTGAGTGGGGTGGTTTTTTGTTTGTTTGTTTTGTTTTGTTTTTTGGTTTTTCAAGACAGGGTTTGGAACCTGTCCTGGAACTCACTCTGTAGACCAGGCTGGCCTCGAACTCACAGAGATCTGCCTGCCTCTGCCTCCCGAGTGCTGGGATTAAAGGCGTGCGCCACCACTGCCCGGCCTGAGTGAGTGTCTTAACAGAGTTACATGATTTGTATAGAAGATTCATTTGTAAGTGAGTGTCCTTAGAGCCTGGTTTAGAAACTGTCCCTGATGGAATTTTCCTGGTCTTTAGTGTCTCTCGGTTAACCCATATTGCTTTTTGTTTTGTTTTTGTTTTTTTTTTTTTTTTGTGCATTGGTGTTTTCCCATGGATGTCAGGTCCACTGAAATGGAGTTACAGTTGTGAGCTGCCATGTGAGTGCTAGGAGTTGAACCCGGGTCCTCTAGAAGAGCAGTTGACACTGTTAACCACTGAGCCATCTCCCCATCTACTTGTTGTTTGTTTTTAATGTTTGGTGAAAATGTTTGTGATCCTGTCATCAGTGTTGTGTCCTTACTTTGTTCTTCTGACAATCTTAATGGGGATTCAAACTTATATTCTGATGCCCACTTGTCACTACCATTTCTAGTACTTGATTGATGATTGGTGTAAGACATTTACCTAGTTTGGCAGCAGTCCCAGAAGAGGGTCCAAGGAAATCCCACCAGGAGAGAAAAAAGGAAAATCTAGCTGGTAGGCCAGTGGCTCCAAACCTACAAGGAAAGTAGCTTTTTCATGAATTCGTACTCCAAAAGTTGGGTGTCAAATGTAACACAAATTCTAATTGTTCTTAATAATAAAAACCCAGAGTCAGATATTAGGGGGTGAGAGCTGAAGGATGAGAGAAGCAGTGTGGCCGCCGCTGGAGAGACTTTTATGTCTGCCAGTGTTCAAACTGAAGGGATGATCATGTCCTTCAGACTGCAGGGGTGATCCTCAGACTGCTCTGAGCTCCTGTCTCTTCCCTCCTTATATTCCTCTCTCCACCCAGCCATACCATTCCTGTCTCCACCTCCCTAGAGCTGGTATCACCTCTGTGTGAGCTGGGTTTTTTTTTAGCCACATTTTAATCTTATGTAGCCCAGGATGGCCTTGAACTAACTGAGATCTCTCTGCCTCTGTCTCCCAAGTCCTGGAATTAAAGATTTATGCCACTACTCCCTGCCTCTAATGGCTTAACTGTGCCCTCTGATCTTCAGGCAAGCTTTATTTGTTAGATTACAAACAAAGTGTGACTGTGGGTCTCACCCTTAGCTCAGGCTTTCCTAGAGCTCACTATTTAGCTCAGGTGGGCGTTTCTGTGTCCTGTCCCATGTGCTGAGATGACAGGTGTATGAGTGTGTGCTACCACAACTGGTACAAATAGTTTCTTCTTTCCTTGTCTCCTTTTTTTTTTTTTTTTTTTAAACAGCTAGTGTTTGGGGCAGATTGCCACTGTGGTCTACTCTGTGAATGTTTGTGGAGCAGGAAGTAACCAGTCCTTGCCGTGGCTGTGATTCGGCCACCATGGCCTGTGCAGTGCAGCTTCCCTTGAGCACAGGTTTCCTGAGCAGGAATGGGAATGGCAGTTTATCGGAGATACTCCCCCTTTTTTTATCCTTTTGGCACTTTAAGAGGTAGAGATGGCGTGGTGATGGTATTCTGCGACCATTTTTCTTCCTCTGAAGATTATTTCTAACTCGAACACCTAATACCTTGTCTTTTTCATCGAGAAGGTTTGCTGTGAACATGAAGCTTGAGCAGCCCTGCAGGCGCAGGCACTCTGGGTTCTCTGAATGAATGTAATGTTCTTGTCCTAGTTGGTGAGTGTTGGACCTCGAAGGTCTCAGCCTGGCCAGAGAAGGGAGCCCAGAAAGATCATCACCGTGTCTGTAAAGGAAGATGTACACTTGAGAAAGGCGGAGAATGCTTGGAAACCCAGCCAGAAGCGGGACAGCCAGGCCGACGACCCTGAAAGCATTAAAACTCAGGTGAGGTGGTTGTGCCTGTGCTCCGTGAGCTTGAGCCTTCCCTTGTAAGTTCTTCGGCCTTTTTCAGTATGTGGAAAGGTTTGTTTTGTTTTGTTTGAGACAGGCCCTGGCTGGCTCCAGTTCACAGAGATTCTGACACATTAAAAATGTTAGCCATCATACCTGGCTTTTTATCCTTTTTTTCTAATGGCATCGTTCTGTAAGCCGTAGGAATGATAATCTGTTTTGTCTTTACTGGTGGATTTAAATATCACTCTGCAAAGGCTTTCCAAGATTGGGCAAGGCTGATCCTCAATACAAAGATAAAAGAAGAAATCACTGTGTCCTTTTCTGTGGCTCCCGCTGTGTTCCTATGAGGCATGCTTTTCTCCGTCTTTTTTTTGTTTTGTTTTGTTTTTTGAGACAGTGTTTCTCTGTGGCTTTGGAGCCTGTCCTGGAACTAGCTCTTGTAGACCAGGCTGGTCTCGAACTCACAGAGATCCGCCTTCCTCTGCCTCCCGAGTGCTGGGATTAAAGGCATGCGCCATCACCGCCCGGCTCTCCGTCTTTTTTAATTAACACATTATTTGCATCATGGGTTTCATTATGACATTTTCATGCATGTACTTTTTTTGAGCATGGTTTCTCTGTTTAACAGTCCTTGCTGTCCTGGAACTCACTTGGTAGCTAGACCAGGCTGGCCTCAAACTCACTGAGATCTACCTGCCTCTGCCTCCCAAGTACTGGGATTAAAGGCATATTCCATCACCGCCTGGATCATTTCTACATTATTTAAAGATTCATTTTAATTAAAATCTTTTTACTTAACCTAATTAGTAATAAATTTCTAAAAACAATCATGATTTAAAAGTTCACATAACCTTTTTAAAATTTTAGCCGCATTTTGTTCCTGTTGTCTGAGAAAGGCACAGGAGGCTGTTCTGCAGTTGGTCCTGTACAGGGTCCTGGGAGCCCCAGGTGGAATTCCTAGGGCCATAGGGGGGATTAAAACTGCAGGTAATTTTTTCTGACCTTTAAGTAGCTGAAGTCATTCCTTCCTAAAATGCTCAGCAACCGAAAGCGGGTGTTGGGCATTGGCCTTGTTTAAGTGGATGTTTGTAAGACTAGTTAATGCTCTTTTTGTTTTAACCCTCCTAGGAACTTTTCAGAAAAGTTCGGAGTATCTTAAATAAACTAACACCACAGATGTTCAACCAGCTGATGAAGCAAGTGTCAGGGCTTACCGTGGACACCGAGGAGCGACTTAAGGGAGTCATCGACCTGGTCTTTGAGAAGGCTATTGATGAGCCCAGTTTCTCTGTGGCGTATGCAAACATGTGTCGATGCCTAGTAACGGTAAGAAGAGAGGAAGCAGTAAAAGCAGAGCCACCAAGAGGTATATTCTCCCCTCACTGCACATTCTTCCCAGAGTGCTATTGGGGCAATGGAAAGGGGAGAATATATTGCTAGTGCTCGTCTGTCTCCACCACTGGGGGGGAGGGGGTATATGGAGATTGATTGAAATTGGCATAGGCTTATGATTCCTCCAATCTGGAAAGACTGAGGAAGGTTTAAGTTAGTAATGTGGAATTATGTCCTAGGCAACAATTTTATTCTGGAGTGTCATCTTAGAGAACTAGAGCAGATGCTAACTTTAACATGAACTAAATTTAAAATTAAATTAACTGTTCTAATTCTGGCCTCTGGAAATGAAAAGATAGTTGCCACCAAAAATGTTTATAATCTGATCATTTCCTGTCTTGCTGAGCATATTAGCTCCTGCCTTCAATCCGAGCACTCAGGAGAATGCATGCTAGTAATAGGCCAGCCCAGGGTACAGAGTAAGACCCTATCAACAGCAAAAAGTATGTAAATAAATAAGTACCTTCCTGATCTTAAAATGTCCACAGACATTTAATCCAATCCATAATTACATATGAACATAAATAAATAACTAGAACTTGAGGTTTTGAACCCTTGGCCTGGCTCTCTCAGCCTAGCTTTAACCGTTCCCCAGTACTTGCAGTGTGGGGCTTCCACCTCTGTTATATGTAGGGACTTCTCCCATGCTTCACTCAGCTCATTTCTTTTTAAGATTTCTTTTCCTTTTTCTTTATGCGTGTGTGTGTTTCTGTGTAAGTGCATGCTATGTGTGTTCAGGATGCCTATGGAGGCCAGAAGAGGGTGTCAGAGTTCTTGGGGCTGGAGTTAGTAGGCCGTTTTGACCTGATAGGCATGGGTGCTAAGAACAGAATTCTGGTCCTCTGGAAGAGCAGCAGATGCTCTTAACTGCTGAGCCATCTTTCCATCTCTGACTCATCTCATTTTTATCTCTTCCCACCACGTAGACCACCACAAGTTGTGTTTATTTCATTGTACCGTGGGTAGTGCACTTCAGACTCTGGTTCCTCTATGCAAGCATTGTTGTTTTCCACGTTCTTCCCATTTTCTACATAATCTGTACTACGGGAAACATCCCATAAGGGCTGATAGTATAGTGTCAGACCCCCTCAGCGTACGGTTGGGCCTGTTGGGATAGAGTCTTGCTGTATAGCTGAGGCTGCTCTGGAACTCACTATCCTCCTGCATCAGCCTCCCAGGTCCTGGGATTGGGGGTATGCGCCACCATGGACAATTAGCCTGTCATTCCCATTTCGCTCTATTTTGCACTTACTATAATTGAGACTGGTAGGTTTTCCAAAATGCTGGTGGAACTGTGTTGGTTCTGCTTGTGTCCTTGGACAGCACCAAAGTGTATAGAAATAGGGGTATTAAGAAACTTTAGGTATTTCTAGAATCTAGTCAGGTTAGTGTTCTCTCATATACCAGCCTGTTGATAGATATACTTCCTGATTCTCTGTTGTATTTTGTAACCATTGCCATATATTGGGTGCCATATAGTAGATGGCATGGGCTAGCTTTGGCTTTGACTTTGGAAGGCATTTGCTTTCATTTCTCTCATTTCAAAAGGGGGAGAGGGATTGTTGTTTTAAGACAGAGTCTATTGTAGCTTAGACCAACTTCAAACATACTCTATAGCTAAAGATGACTTTGAACTTCTGCACCTCCAAAATGCTGGATTTGCAGGCCTGTGCCACTTCACATGTGCCATCGCAGTCTCTCTCATCTTGAAGGCTGTGGGCCTGACTGCACCGTGATCTCATTGCTGTTCTTTGTGGGTTGACTTGGGTTTATGGCAGCTTTGCTGCATTTGTCTAAACTGCAGTTTCTAGTTTGCCCTGCTTCCTAGGCTAATGTTTCCTGCTGCCGTCTTGGCCCTGGACTGATGAAGAGAAACTGTAAATGATCCTTCAGAGGAATCACTTGACTAGTCTTCTACAGTAGCATGACTCTGTCCTCCTGTGCTCTATGGTAGCCCAACTCTGTCCTCCCATGCTGTACAGTAGCACGGCTCTTTCCTCCATGCCCTACGGTTGCACGGCTCTGTCCTCCCGTGCTCTATAGTAGCCTGACTCCGTCCTCCCGTGCTCTACGGTAGCATGACTCTGACCTCCCGTGCAATTTCATAACTATTGGATCTTCTTTGTGAGCCCAGAAAAGCCCTTTTGCATGTTGTACAGTAACTGCTCAAGAGAAGTTCATGGTAGAGGGTATTACAGTTGATGTGAACAATAGTAGGGAGCCATTGAAGGTGTTAGGAAGCAGTTCTTTTTGGGAGTAGCTAGAAACCCTCACTCTTTGCCTCCATGTGAACTAGCCCTTCCACTCTGGTCTTGCTGCTGTCAGGAAATTTCTAAAATGGCTAATTGTAGGCCAAACTCAAATCTAACACAATCATTATTTTTTTTAAAAAAAAAAATTTATTTATTTATTTATTATGTTACAATATTCTGTCTGTGTATATGCCTGCAGTCCAGAACAGGGCGCCAGACTCCATTACAGATGGTTGTGAGGCACCATGTGGTTGCTGGGAATTGAACTCAGGACCTTTGTAAGAGCAGGCAGTGCTCTTAACCTCTGAGCCATCTCTCCATAACATGATCATTCTTTTGCCACCTAAAAGACTGGGTGTTCTGGTGCATGCCTCTAGAGGCTGAATTGGGATGGCTGTGAATACAGGAATGGCCTAAGCAACACTCTGTGGCCTGTCTCCAAAAGAAACAAAAGTAAACACCCTATTGCATACTGATAGTCTTGCTAAGTATGGTCCAGTGTGAGGACGTCTTTCTGAGAAAAGTTAGGGCAATAGTCTTCAAAAGCCCTGCCCTTTCCCAGGCATTGCTGTGGCCCTGGAATTCTCCCTACTTTGTTATTTCTTTTGTTCCTTTAAGCCAAAATTGTTTAAATCATTTTGTTGTTTTTTTAATCTAGGGCTGTGGGTGTGGCTCAGGCAGTAGGGCGGCTGGCATACCTGCAACTCCTACCCCCAGCGCTATGCAAAATCCCTGCGTGGTAGGGCACTCCTGTATTCCAAATTCTTGGAAGGTGGAGCAGGAGGATCAGAATTCAGAGCCACCTAGGTTCACGAGACCTTATCAAAGCATAGATAGAAGGGTTGGTGAGGTGGCTCAGTGAGCAGAGGTGCCATCACACCACCTTGATAGACTGAATTATCTCCGTGATCCATGTGGAAAGTGAGAATCCTTCATGGATGCACCATGCACATATATGCATGAGCACACGCATACATACACACACATCTTGTGTAAATGCAATAATAAATAAGGTTTAAACAAAGAGATAACCCTCCATGGTTAAGTCTAGGTATACCCAGGCGAACAGCTCTGCTGATAGCAGATTCCATGTTAGCACGAAGCATATTCACAAAAGACAAGAGGTGTGTCTGAGGGTGTGTCTTTTTTCTCCTTTTCACTGGACCGTGGAAATGACTGAAGCCGCCTTTTTTAGAATGCTTACTTGTGTGTGTTTCTGCATTAAGTAATCTAGCTGCCTTTGTACTTTACTCTCTGAATGCAGCTGAAGGTTCCCATGGCAGAAAAGCCCGGTAACACGGTGAATTTCCGGAAACTGCTGCTAAACCGCTGCCAGAAGGAATTTGAAAAAGATAAAGCAGATGATGATGTCTTTGAGAAGAAGCAGAAAGAACTGGAAGCTGCCAGCGCTGTAAGGACTTCCCATCAAGTACTGCCAGAATGGTCCCACAGCTAGCTGTGACAGATGCGAACAGACCTGTTATTGTTAGCGCATGTGTGCGTGCATGCATTTGTGTGTGTGGGGGGGGTGTTATTGCCAAATGTCAGGGGCACTCAGCTCCATACCAGAAGTCAGTCTAACCATGTCCTTGAGAGAGGATGTTGGGTTGTATAAATCTTGATGTATTCACATTTCTGCAAGTCGTTTTCTTTCTGAGGAGTTAGGCCCTTTCTTTGTTCTATGTCAGAGCCCCAGAGGGCATTTCAGTACCAAACGCGTAAGGCCCCTGAATCTTAGATGCTCTCACCCCTTTTTACCCAACAGCCGGAGGAGAGGACAAGGCTTCATGATGAACTGGAGGAAGCCAAGGACAAAGCCCGTCGGAGATCCATCGGCAACATCAAGTTTATTGGAGAACTCTTTAAACTCAAGATGCTGACAGAGGCCATAATGCATGACTGTGTGGTGAAGCTGTTGAAGAACCATGACGAAGAGTCCCTGGAGTGCTTGTGTCGCCTGCTCACCACCATCGGCAAGGATCTGGACTTTGAGAAAGCAAAGGTAAAGACCCAGGGACTCAGAAGGCTGCAGTAGCGGCTCTCAGTCAAGTACAGAAATTGGCTGTACTCTTTTTTTTTTTTTTAATTTATTTATTTTTTTTATTAAGTACACAGTGTTCTGCCTGCATATGTCCCTGCAGCCCAGAAGAGGGCACCATATCTCATTACAGATGGTTGTGAGCCACCATGTGGTTGCTGGGAATTGAACTCAGGAACTTTGGAAATGTAGCCAGTGCTCTTAACCTCTGAGCCATCTCTCCAGCCCAGAAATTGGCTGTACTCTTGCTCTAGATCTGAGATGAAGCGGTCCCTAGTTAAGTGCAGATCAGTTTGTAGATTCTCTAGCTTGTTTGGTCCTTCTCTTTTTTTCTCTTTACCATTTTATAGGCTGTAAGCAGAAATGGGTTAAGAAACTCACCAGGGGCTGGAGAGACAGCTCAGAGGTTAAGAGCACTGCCTGCTCTTTCAGAGGTCCTGAGTTCAATTCCCAGCAACCACATGGTGGCTCACAACCATCTGTAATGAGATCTGGTGCCCTTTTCTGGCCTGCAGCATACATGTAGGGAAAACACTGTATACATGATTAATAAATAAATATTTAAAAAAAAAAGAAAAAGAAACTCACCAGACCTGAAAATGAGAGTAAAGACTAGCTAGTAGGATTATTTATTTGTCTTGAGATAAGATCTCACTGTGTATACCAGGCTGACCCCCTGAGGTGACATGTGTGCATCACCATGCTTGCCTCAAGTCACTATCTTTTCTTGTTTTGTTTTGAGACAGGGTCTCACTATGTAGCTCTGGCTGTTCTGGAATTCATTCTGTAGATCCAGCTGACCTTGAACTCACAGAGATCTTCCTGTATCTGCCTCCCAAGTGCTGGGATTAAAGGTGTGCGCCACCACTGCCTGGCAAGATCTAAATCTTTTTTTCTTTCTTTCTTTTTTTTCCAAGACAGGATTTTTCTGTAGCTTTGGAGCCTGTGTTGGATCTCACTCTATAGACCAGGTTGGCCTTGAGCTCTTAGAGATACACCTGTCTCTGCTCCCCATGTGTTGGGATTAAAAGCATGTGCCACCATTGCCCATCTAAAATCGTATTCTTAAATCACCTAAGAATTTCCTTTTTACGTTATGGTGGCATATATCTATAATCCCAGCACTCAGGAGACTAAGGCAGGGGGATCACAAGTTTAAGGCAGCCTGGGCTGCAGAGGGAGACCCTTTATAATAAAAACAAAAAAAAACAAAAGTACATGGAAAAAAGAAAATTGGTTTTCTCAGCCAGAAATCTTGGTGGATTTATGTGTTGCAGCCACGTATGGACCAGTACTTTAACCAGATGGAGAAAATCGTCAAGGAAAGAAAAACTTCATCCAGGATTCGATTCATGCTTCAGGATGTGATAGACCTCAGGCTGGTATGCTCAGTTTTTGTCATTTCAGTAAACACCATAACCAAAAGCACAGAGTTTCTCTGCGTAGCCCTGGCCCTCCTGGAACTCACTATGTAAACCAGGCTAGCCTCAAACTCACTGGGTTCTGCCTGCCTCTGCCTCCCATGTGAAGGGTCAAAGGTGTGCGCTAGCACGCTAACCAGGCATGGACCACCAGTCCGGGTTTTATATGCTCCCACATTAATCATGAAAAGGCTACAGACAATCTGGGTGGAATATTTTCTCAATGAAGGTTCCTAGACAGCTCTGTGGTAAGGTGAGAAAAAAGGAAAAAAGAAGAAACACAAAACCACAATGGAGTCCCATCTGTTTTAAAGAATTGGATAAATAAGACGGTGATGTTTGTAGGGGTGAAAAGGTGTTTTCCTTCTTGCCCAGCACTGAACTGACAGGAGGGAGTTGCCCTCTGTTGAGTGTGTCTTCCCACACTGCAGCTCTGACATTGGCCATCTGAATTCAGTGGTGGGCAATGAGACCCACTCTTTGTAAGCTCAACAGCTGGAGTCTCATCTGCACAGTGAACATATTGAACTCCTAAGCCTCGTGTTTTCCTTTCCACAATAGCACTATTGACACCCTTCAGGTCTCACAAATGTTCAGTGAGATAAATGTGTACAGTGAAAACTCAGAGATGGTGTATTCGGTACCCTCCCTGCACCCTGTCATACCCAGCTGCAGTTTTTATCTGCCCTATTTGACTACCTCAGCTGAAAGCCTAGGCCCCGCCTCTTCACACCCAGTCCCCATGGCATTGATGAGGCCTCTTCCTCTCACTAAACCTAGGTGTCACCTCAATAGCAAAAGCTGTGACCAGATGATTAGATTCCACACACTAAGTTCTACCCATCTCCACCACATTTGCTCTTTTTAACTGTTGAGAGGTGGCCAGGATGGAAGGAGACCAGTTTTGTCTCCTGACGAGAGGCCGGTTTGATGTGGCATTCTAGGTTGGGGATCAGAGTCATGTTATTGACGAACTAAAAATGACCGTCGCCCTTGACGCAGAACCCTGTGGACTGTGCCGAGTCCTCATGTTACAAGGTCCTGAGGGATCTTCGTTCTTCCTGGTCCACTTCCCTTCCTCTCCCCATGATGACAGTAATGATGACTGTATCAGACCCTTCTTCCCTTTGACTTTTGCCCACCAGTTGTTGGAATGTGCCCTGCACTCTGCCAGAGTTGATCATTTTGTTAGCTTGAATTTCTAGAGCATACATCATCTATGACCAGCTGAGAACAAGCATAATTCTCCATTTTAGGGTTTCTTTGTTGTAACCCTGGCCATCCTAGAATTTGATCTGTAGATCAGACTAGCCTCAAACTCAAAGAGTTTCACTTTCCTCTGCCTCCTGAGTTCTGTGATAAAAGATGTGTGCCACTACCACCAGGCAAAAGTATAGGCATTTAATTTATTTATATTTGGAAAATTACTATGTTATTATTCCTATACATACTAGGCAAGCACCAAGCAAGATTTCCCGCCCTTTTTGTGAAATTTTGCATTACTTGAATGATAACCTTATTTTCTCCTTTCATAGTGTAATTGGGTATCCCGAAGAGCAGATCAGGGCCCAAAAACTATTGAGCAGATTCACAAAGAGGCCAAAATAGAAGAGCAAGAAGAGCAAAGGAAAGTCCAGCAGCTGATGACCAAGGAGAAAAGAAGGCCAGGTGAGGGCAGAGATGGCTAGGGTGGGGTGAAGTGCTGGGAATCTTAGGTAAAAGCTGGAAATGAGGTCACAAAGAACAGAGAGGTGGTTGTCAGGCAACACAAAGACACCTGAGACCAACCATTGAATAAGAGAGTGTAGCTTGGAAATGGGTGTTGACTTATGCAAAGCCAGGCATTCATAGGCCTGCAGTGAGCATCTTCCCTCCACACCATATGTGCAAGGTAAGAGAAGCAGTGGAAAACAGCTCTCTTGGAACTGCACGGCTTGATTCCCACAAGAAATAATGTGCAGAGAATGTGGGGCTGTCCTCAGTGCAGACAGATTCTCCATGAAGGCTTTAAAATTTAGATTTAAGAATGGCGTGACGTTCTAAGGGAGGAGCCCAGAAATGGAAGAAACCTGGCTGGTATTTGAAAGGGTTTTCATTGTAAAGTGAATAAACACTCAGTTCCTAAGGGGAGTAAGCAGCCTGACTCAGGTGTAATTTCAGTGTTCGGACCGAGTGGACAGTGTTTGCTGGGAGAACTGAGATCAGGAACTTAGTTTTGATTCCTGCCCCTCTTAAGTGTGTAAACAAAGCTGGTGTCATGCAAGTGGTATTATCAAGAGAATGCCTGTCCCTTTGGGGGTAGGAGGGCTGTGAGTAGAAGCTAGTAGCTTCTGTGTGCCAGGTAGGAAGGCAGCAGTTAATTTCCTATAAGCTCCAGGCTTACGGCTTTTTGTACCAATCATACATGTTTGTTAAACTCCATTGTAACAGTCTTTTTTTTGGGGGGGGGGCACCAGCCAGCCCCCAAATCATGACATAAGACTTAATATTAGTTAAGAATGCTCAGCATTATCTTATGCTTATCCCACTAGCTCTTATAACTTACATTAACATGTTTCTCTTCAATTACATTTTGCCTCGAGACTTTTTATCTTTATTTTTATTCTATATGTCCTACTCTGTGCTTGACTAGCTGACTGGCCGGCCTGAAGTGTCTCCCCCCCCCTTCTGCTTACTCTCTCTGCCCAATAGCCCCATCTATTCCTCTACTGCCTAGCTACTGACTGTTCAGCTTTTTATTAGACTAATTAGGTGACTTACGCAGGCAAAACAACACATCTTTACATCATTAAACAAATGTAGCACCTCCTTACATAGTTCAAGTAATATTCTACAACACTCAACGTTGCAGCTGTCTCTGAAATTCTGTGTGTAAGGAACTGAGACTTTGTACCAATAGAAATAGAAGGAATCAGAGCTGGAAAGATAACTCAGTGATTAAGAACACTAGCTGTTCTTGCTGAGGATCCAGGTTCTGTTCCCACCACCAAGAGTGCTTCACAACCATCTGTCACTCTAAATCCCAGGGGATCCAACCTCTTTTGGCCGCTGAGAACACCAAGGGCGCATATGGTTCATAGATATACATGTAGGTAAAACACCCATACCCACAGATGCAACTGTGTGAAGTCAATGCAAACGGCACCTTCTGTCTGAAATTGGCCTCTTACTGAAGGTTCGGAGCAGCAGAAGTAGAAACCTTCCAAACTTGCTGGGCGGTGCTGGCACACACCTTTAATCCCAGCACTCCGGAGGCAGAGGCAGGTGGATATCTGTGAGTTCCGAGGCCAGCCTGGTCTACAAGAACTAGTTCTAGGACAGCTAGAACTGTTACACAGGGAAACCCTGTCTCGAAAAACCAGAAAAAGAAAAACAAGAAGAAGAAAGAAACTTTCCAAAACTTCCCAAAAGAGTCAATTTCTTTTGAACTTGTCACAGGTGACACATAGGTTCCCTGTGTGTCAGTGAGCACGGCAGGCACAGTAGTTAGCGTCTCTGTGGGTGACATACACAGCTGGGTTTTGTAGAGCAATGGCTAAAAGCATGAACTCTGGAGCTGCCTGGCTCCCAGTGTCAGTTCTGCTGTTTCATAGCTGTATGATCTTGCACAAGATACTGCTTGCAAGGTGGACTTAAGGAATTGTGCCTTGTCCGGCAGTAACATCTGGCTCGGAGTGAACATTCAGTTGCTGTTGGCTGGTACTTAGCACAGCTAGTTTCACCCATTATAGAGCTGTCAGGAGAGCTGTGGCTTCTGGAGAGCAAAGTTTACATTTGTGTTTCAAGGGCTGCCCCCACCAAGGACTTAGCAACATGCCTTTCAGGTAATGACTTCTATTTACTGTTGAACAAAATGGAGAAAGAATCAAAGATTTTGTTAAGGCCTAATTCATAGAAGATGCGCGCATGTAACTGAAAGAAGAAAGTGGTGGGAAAGAGCTAGATCAGGTAGCAGTTAGTCCATGTGTGGCTCAGCAGCTTTCAGAAGGCAGTGAAGTGATCGCTCATTCCTTCTTTTGCTCAACAAGTTCTGAGTGCCTGTCACTTAACTAAGTCTTGTGCTGGGCAGCAGTAAATAAATACTGAAGCAGAATATTTCGTTGATCAAACTACTCTGTTCCATGGAACAAGTGAGAAGAGAGAAATGAGGGAAATGCAAGGGTTAAAGGGAGTGGGTGCAGTTTTTAAAGTTTTTATACATGGCGTGCCTTGGAGGTCAGAGAACAAATTGAAGGAGCCTGTTTTCTCCTTCTACCGTGTGTCACCATCCCAGAGGATTTTGACCAGGGAGATGAGGGAGAGGCTGGTGCTGCCAAGCCAGCCTGAAACAGGTGAGGCCGGGAAGTCATGTGCACATTTGTGTAAGGAGGGAGATGTACAGAGGAGAGAAAGCTCAAAGTCCCGCAACAGGAAGAGTGTGTGCTTAGAGCTCTGGACCTAGATGGTAAAGGGTCACACCAGAAAACAGGGACAGAGGCAGTGGGGACCAGAAAACTGATAACTAGTTGTAGGCCATTTGTTAAAAAAAAATCTTGTCTTTTTCTCATTGAGATGATGACAACCAGATGTGTTTCAAATAGAACAACAGCAAGATGTTTGTACTTTATAGCACACATTATTGGCCATGACACAGAGCCAAAGCCAGTTCTTATCCTGATCTTGGAAGCTTGATTAGAGCTGCCATGAACTCAGCAACCTGATGAAAAGGGCTCTATCCTCATTCTATGTGATTTGGTTCTTTTATCTTTCGTTTTTGAGACAGGGTCTTGCTATGTATATGTGGCCAGCCTGGAACTTTATGTAGCCCAGACTGGCCTAGACTTCCTGATTCTCCTGCCTCTGCCTCCCAAATTCTGAGTTGGCAGGTATGTGCCACCATGCCTGGCTTTGCGTATATTTTAAAGGTGTACTTGGCAAGATCTTACAATTAGAAATGAAGTTTGAAAGGGAAAGAAGTCAGGATTTTCCTCCTGAGCACCTAAGGATCAATCAAGAGAGAGAGGAAAGTATGCCTGTTCCACAGAACATTCATTTAGCTCTTCCCACGGTGCAGATACAGTTACCATTAACTCTGCCAGTACCAGACTTCACCCTGCCTCAGTCATTTGTGTCGGTTGTTTTTATCTGTTGGTAATGTTTGTTGAGAGTCAGTGCCTGTTCTCACATTGTCATGCTATGTGGATTAAAGGTTCTCGACCAGGTGTAGTGGTTTACATACATATGTAGCCAACCTAGTATACACAGTACAACTCAGTCTCTAAAAAAGAAAAATAAACTTCCTCAACAGGGATGTCATTAATATTTTAATAACTTTGTCATCTCCTGGCATCCCTCAGTTGACAGTATTGCTCACCTAGTACCATACTGACTTTAGGTGATGAGAGACTGATACATTATGATGTCCCCTTTGCAGGTGTTCAAAGAGTGGATGAAGGTGGATGGAATACTGTTCAAGGAGCCAAGAACAGCCGAGTTCTGGACCCCTCCAAATTTCTGAAAATCACTAAGGTAACTATGATGCATACTTTTTGTTTTATTTTGTTTTTATTTTTTAAGACAGGGTTTTTCTGTAGCTTTGGAGCCTATCCTAGAACTAGCTCTTGTAAACCAGGCTGGCCCCAAACGCACAGAGATCCGCCTGCTTCTGCCTACTGAGTGCTGGGATTAAAGATGTGTGCCACCACCACCCAACAAGTACGATGCTTTAAAAAATTTATGAAACTGGATGCATGCTTGTAATCCCAGTACTTAGGAGGGTCAGAGAAAGTTTGTGTCCTCTTCAGCTGCACCGCAATTTAAAGCCAGCCTAGGCTACATGAAACCTTGCACCCCACAAGCCCCAAATAGGTGTATGGTGTGTGTGTTGAAAATTTTAAACATATACATGCATTCTACAGAGCAAAGTATGGCAGTACACACCTGTAAATCTAATACTTTTGTAGTTGCCGCAGAAGGATTGCTATGAGTTTGTGGCCAATCAGGGCTACGTAAACAAATTGACAAAATAGTTTGCAAACTGCTGGCATTATTGTATTAGAAGAGTCATTTGAAACTGTGTTTCATTTGGCAAGGTGATAAGCCATTCTGAGCAGAGGGCCTGAGTACCCTGGAAACCAGTGTGGCCATCATGCAGGTCTGGTTTGCCTAATCCAAGAAAATTGGTTGTTTTACCTTGAAGCAGGGTGTCCTGGCTGGCCTGGAATTTGTTATGTTCAACTAGGGTTGCGTGGACCTTTGCCTCCTGAGTTCTGGGATTAAAGGTGTGCACTACTGCTTAAATTCAGGTTTCTTGCCAGGCGGTGGTGGTGCACGCCTTTAATCCCAGCACTCGGGAGGCAGCCTGGTCTACAATAGCTAGTTCCAGGACAGGCTCCAAAGCTACAGAGAAACCCTGTCTCGAAAAACAAACAAAAATTCAGGTTTCTTAAACTGAAACGCCAATTTCTTTTTGTTAAAATTGTTTGTACTGCACTGAAAATCATTCTAGAATTTACCTGTGGATAATCCTTGGCCACTTTTGTTACAGCCCACCATTGATGAGAAGATTCAGCTGGTTCCTAAGGCACAGCTGGGCAGCTGGGGCAAAGGCAGCAGTGGTGGAGCAAAGGCAAGCGAGACTGGTATGTGTGGAGGGCCCTTTACGGCTGCCTGGGTCTGTAATTCCATTGCCCTGTGTCGCTTTCCCAGGGTCCAGAACTGTTAGGAAAAGGTCTGTAGTCTAACCTGCCTGGACTTCCTCAGTGCCTCTCGATAGCATCACATAGAAGCTTCTTTTTTATAGGGCTCTCTCAATATTTAGGAAAAAATTGTAAACATTTTTAGATTTATCAATATGAGAATTTTTGCCTGGAGGTTTGTATGTACACCACATGCCTGCTTCTTGCCGGCTGAGGTCAGAAGAGGGTCTAGAATTTAGGACCTAGAGTTACAAGTGGTTATGAGCTGCCATGTGGGTGCTGGGAACTAATACAGATCTTCTGGAAGAACATTTAGTGTTCTAACCACTGAGCCATTGCTCCAGCCCTCTCCATATTTACTAAGCTATTATCTGTTTGCTTGTGGTGATTTGAGACAGGGTTTCTCTGTGTGGCTCTGCCTGTCCTAGCACTCACTCTCTAGACCAGGCTGTCCTCATACTCAGGATTAAAAGCGTACACCACTGTTGCCTTAGTAACATTTAAACTTTAGAGAAAATAGTTTTTTCAGTTAAGCTGTTTGTTTTAATTTTAAGCATTTTGTTTTTGTTTTGTTTTTTGAGACTGATTCTCACTCTGTATCCCTGACTGGCCTGAAACTCACTATATAGAACTGCATGTTCAAATTAAAGACATGCCAGGCCAGCACTACGTGTTTTTTGCCTGAACTCCTAGAATTCAAGAGATTAAGATCCTCTGTTCAAGCCTGCTTAAGTTACATATCTTCAAAAAGCTAGTTTGCAGCTAGGTGTTGTGATGCACATATATAATGCTAGCACTAAGAGGCTGAGGCAGGAGAACTGCTGTAAGTTAGGGCACCTAGGCAACACAGTTAAGGTCCAGACCAGCAAAGCTACAAGCCAGTGAGACCATGTCTCAGAAACAGAGCAGGCCAATGTGTGGCTTAGTGATGGAGCACTTGCCTAGCTGCTCAAGGGCCACTCCGCAGCAGAAGAGAAGGGAGAAAGCAGGTATTTTACAGACTTGACTTTTGGACTAAGAATGAATGACATTCTGACAAGATAATTATCATCTGCAAGGCACACATTCCCACCCTAACTGAAGAGCTACTCACCTTTGATGACCTCTGAGGGAGGAAGGATTAGTTTTCTTTAAGAAAGAGCAGTGGTGGCTCACGACTTTAATCCTTGCACTCAGGAGGCAGAAGTAGGCAGATCTTTTGCATTCTGAGTTCAAAGTGAGCCTGGTCTACAGCAACAGCTCCAGGATAATCAAGGCTACACAGAGAAACCCTGTCTCAAAAAACAGACCAAAAATAATTGTGGTCCCTGATAAATCTGTCATGATCCATGCCCATAATTAATATAAGCAGCACTAATTGAACTTGGTGGGGCATTTTGTTTTGTTTTTTGGAAGGACTGTAAGTTGAAAGGAGTTGGGAGCGGATCTGGGAGAATTCAGGGGAAAGGATTGAGAGTAATTATGATTAGAATATATTGTATGATTCTTAAGGAATTAGTAAAAATATTTTTTTAAGTTTACACTCAAGAACCATACAGTCTTGTTGCAAATATGCGAAATTCTCACGATATTGTATTTTTGGTTTTGGTTTTTCGAGTCAGGGTTTTTCTGTGTAATTGCTCTTACCGTCTTGAACTCTATTTGTAGTCCAGGCTGCCCTTGAACTCACAGAGATCTACATGCCTCTGCCTCCTGAGTGCTCGGATTAAAGGCGTGCGCCACCACCAACTGCCATCTCACAGTGTTTTTGTTGCAATCATTGTTTTATCTTGGTCCAGATTCATGCCTCTAGCACATGTGACCAAATTGGAAAAAGCCTGAACCATCAAAAACCTGTCTTGACAACCAGAGAAACCCAACAACCCAAAGAAATTTCAAGTTTTGGAGCTGGAGAGATGGCTCAGTGGTTAAGAGCACTGACTGCTCTTCTAGAGAACCCGGGTTCAATTCCCAGCATCCACATGGCAGCTTACAACTGTCTGAAGATCCAGTTGCAGGGGATCTGACATATTCACACCAATGCACATTAAATAAAATTAAATTAACCATAAAAAATAATTAAAAAGAAAAGGAAAAAAAGAAATTTCAAGTTTTTTTAAAATTATTTTCAATCCCATTGTCTGTTTGTATACTTTTACATAAATCACAGCATTATGTTGGGTAGTTTTGTGCGGTGTCCTGGTGGTTTGTCCCCTTCCACCTGCTTACCACATCTTTTTTTGTGCCCTACTCGGATGACTTACATACTTAGGGGCTTTTTTTGTTCGTTTTTTTGTGGTTGGCTAAATATGTGTTTTTAAGGACAGAATTTGTGGTGACCAAGCTCTCTAGGCTCTGATATGCTAATGCCCTGTAATGTACTTGTCAGAATATGTAGGTGCCAACTACACTTGTTAGAAGTCACTGTCGGGCCAGGCAGTGGTGGTGCACACCTTTAATCCCAGCACTCGGGAGTCAGAGGCAGGTGGATCTCCGTGAGTTCGAGGCCAGCCTGGTCTACAAGAGCTAGTTCCAGGACAGGCACCAAAAACTCCAGAGAAACCCTGTCTCGAAAATCAAAAAAAAAAAGTCACTGTCGGCAGCCGTACCTCCTTCCCAATAAGGTGCCTCATCTTGGCTGATGCTAGACACTAAGCAGTGGGCCTGGTTGGTACTTTGGATGGGAACATTTACTGGTCATTGAGCTTCTAACCTTCCTTGGCTCTCTTGCTTGATAAACTGTCCGTTTCCACTCTTTTGCTTAGAGAAGTTTCTGCCCTCCGGGCTAGGGTGCAGTTCAGTTGGTAGAGTCCCTGCTTAGCGTGCACAGAATGCTGGGTTTGAGCCTTAGTAACTCAAGCAATGGGTGTGGTGGAGAATGCTTGTGGTTCCAGCATGCAGAAGATGGGAGTCATAAGGATCTGAAGTTAAAGGTCATCCTCGGCTTCATAGTGAGTTCCATACTGGCCTGGCCTATATGAGGTTTTATCAAAAAAGGAACAAGGGTGGCAAGGGAGTGGGGGGGCATGGAGTTTACCTGTAGTCCCCAGAGTCAGGGCCCACCTGGACAACATAGACCTGTTTCAGATTTTAAAAGGAAAGAAATTCCTGCTTTTATTCCTTACTCCCAGGAGGCAAGAAAACAGAGTATTTGCATATTGACCATGTAATTCGTGTTTTGTTTTGTTTTGTTTCTAAATCTATAACACCTATAGATGCCTTACGGTCAAGTGCTTCCAGTTTAAATAGATTCTCTCCTCTGCAACCTCCAGCACCTTCAGGGTCGCCATCAGCCACACCTTTAGAGTTTGATTCCCGAAGGGCATTAACCAGGTGAGAATTTACTTTTCACGTTTACTAATGGCTGTCCAGCTTGCCCATGTCTGTTGCCTGGCACACGGGTATATTCTGTCCCTTCCTCTGTCTCTCTCTCCCTGTAACACATGTGAGCTATGGTGATAATCCTTGCATGCATTCTTGTCATCCCTAAAGTTAATGTCTTCCTTTAACCTTGACACTCCATAGATTCTAAGGTGGGGATATAATCACATTTTGGCTTTGGGGTCAGGTGGAATCAGGGAAGAGCAGGATATCTAGCCTTACTTTTCCTTAGGAAAGTCTGGTGGCCCAGATAAGAGAACAGTGCAGGCAGGTCTAGGCCTTGGAAAGCTCTTCCAGCATGGAAATATCCTTGCACTCGAGTGTGTAAATTAAGGAACACGAGCAGTCACTAGCCAGCCATTTAGTTCTGTCTCTTGTGTTCTTCAAGCTCTATACTGTGTTCCGTTAGTAGACGTCTAGACCATTCCTGAGGCTTCTGCAGCGGTCTGTTGAACACTGGTCAGTATCCTGCTGCTTCTGTGGATTCTGGTGGTTCTGATACTCATGTGCTGGTGTATTTTTTTTTTTTCAGAGTAAAGTTGAAGATTTATTAGGTAAAAGGGGAGAAGAGGGGAGAGAGAGAGAGTTGAGAGAGAGAGAAGAGAGATACAGAAGCAGGGGAAGGGGAGAAGTGTGGAGAGAGGCAAAAGCTGCCTCTCCGAGAGGAAGACAGAAAATAGAGAGAGAGAGCTCAGGCCGGAAGCTGAAGATCAGCCTGTCTGGTATATGTTCTTTGGGTTAACTTCTGTCCAGCCTGAGTTGTCTGCCTTCCTCACCCCCCCCCCCCCATTCAGTCTTCTACTTCTGAGTTGCCACAGTCGAGAATTGTCTGAATAAATCGTCAGGAGACGTCAGAGTTCTCTTGAGATAATAAAGCACATGCCTTTAGTAGGTAAAGGTCACTTGTGCTTCTCTCAGATAATTCCCGAGTTTCTGAAGTTTCTGGAGTCTCTCAGGCTGTGAGTCTGGGCTTGCTTAATGGTCGTTTCCTGCCATTCATTCAGCTCATACTTCATTGCTGTTCTATAAACAAGTAAGGAATTAGCATTGACTTCTAAAATATTTTTGTAAAGTGGAGGTGTACCTAGACTGCGTGGCGTATGCTTAACCAGCTTAAGGCCCTGGGTTTAATCTCAGACCTCTATACTCAAAACCATCCAGTTGATAATAAAATTTCCTGAGCCGTGCCATGTAGGCCTGCAGTCTTGTCACATAGACTCAGTGCTTCTAGGAAACGGCTCTGTCCTCCACTCGGCGCTTTGAGTTACTGCATTTGTGTGTGCATTGGGTGGGACAGGCAGGTGTAATGGTATGTGTGTGGAGCTCGGGACAGCTGGAAAGAATTGGTCCAGGAGATCAAACTCCAGTCATTAGGTTAATAGCAAGCTCCTTTACCTGCTGAGCTCTCACCATCCTCCACTTTAATAGCTTTTGTCTTTGGTGATTTCACATATGAATACAATGTATTTAGATATATTCACATTCCTATAAACCACTGGGCCCTCCTCCCCTATATTCTCCTTCCAACTTCATACTTTCTACTTTTTGGTTTTTTCGAGAAAAGGTTTCTCTGTAGCTTTGGTTCCTTTCCTGGAACTATCTCTTGTAGACCAGGCTGGCCTTAAAATCCACAGAGATCCGCCTGCCTGTGCCTCCCGAGTGCTGGGATTAAAGGCGTGCGCCACCACCTGGCTCATGCAGTAGTTTTTAAAGAGTGCCTTTGATCTTTGAAAATAAAACTGTCGCACTTTATATATAAGATCCATCAAATTATTCTATGTAAAAAAATTCAAAGACTATCTACACAAATTAAAAAATAAGTATTCTTTTTCCTACTAAAGGTAAAATGAAAACATCTTAAGCAGTATTCCTCTGGAAACTTGGATTTGAGCCTGTTTCAAGAGTAGTATGCTTTGAAATATAGTCAGTGCCTTGTATCTAAAGTCATGTGGGAGGCTGGAAAGTAGATCGGCAAGTCATGTGCTTGCCAATCAAGGATTTCATCACCAGTGCCCATGTTAAGGTTGGGGAGACCTCTGACTCCCTAAGGTTGCCTTCTGACCTCTACTTGAATGCCATGACATGCGTGTGCCTATAAGGTCTAAAATAAAGTTATATGTAGAAAACCTGCATTTTCAGTGGTAGTTGGTAATGCTTGTTCTGTGCTTTGAATACGAAGTGTCTTTTAAAACGTGTCTTTTTTGTCTTTTAAGTCGTGGGAGCATGGGCAGGGAGAAGAGTGACAAGCCACTTCCAGCTGGATCAGCCCGTCCCAACACCTTCCTGAGGGGCAGCAGCAAAGACCTGCTAGACAATCAGTCTCAGGAGGAGCAGCGCAGAGAGATGCTGGAGACGGTGAAGCAGCTGACTGGAGGTGTGGATGCCGAGAGGGCCAGCTCCGATGCTGACCGCAACAAGCCGAGGGAGCTAGGTGAGGGGGTTCTGGGGAACAAGGCAGAACTAGCTCTTGACCTAAAATTCAGAAGCAAAATACAGGGGCTGGAGAAACAGCAGTTCAAAACACCGGCTCCTCCTCCAGGGGATCCTTTCCAAAACTCACATGGTGGCTCACAGCCATCCAGTTTGGGTACCCGCTTCTGACCTAAGTGGACACAACACTGAGTGGTGCAGGCACATCACTCATACCCATGAAGGAAGATAAGGAGTAGTGAAAACCACAGAGGCAGCACCTGCACAGCAGCGTCATTTGCTGCCGTGGTCTCTTTCCTGAGCTGTCTTCACAGTGCTTTCAATCTCCCTGTCTCTGGAGTGTCAGGGTGACTGGGCCCTCTTTCTTTATGTTAGTCATTCTGAGTTTCTCACAAGTCCTTTCAGCCCCTCACTGTCCATTGTCATTAGAGTGTTTGTGCTGGTTAAAGACCCTGGAGGGTGTGAAGGCTCTCATTATTTCTGCTTAACAAAAAGAATATATCAGAATGTCTTTTCCAGTCTCCATCTCTCTGCTAACTTCTGTGGGGCCTGTTTGTATTTAGTATGCATGTGTTCCCCAAACTTGCTTTAGTGATGCTGTAACTGTTCCTTCATGTCTCTAATCTGGGCTTTGTTCTTATTTCCACGCACCTACACTCTATACAGTTCTTATAAAAATAAAGTGAGAAATTGGCATAAAGAAATACTTGTATCAAAACTGATACAGTGGTTTTGAATGGTCTTAGAGGTCATTATGCCTGGTAGAGATGAACAGATGTGAAGCAGGGGAAGCATTGCTGAGGGAGCAGCATGCACAGTTGCAGTAGGAGAAGCCAGGGTGTGTTTACGCAGGAACCACACTGGACCAGTGTGGCCAGCACTGTGGCCTGCAGGACCCCAGCCCTTGTGTGTGCTGTAGGCCTTCATGTAGTAAACCTCTGACTGTTGCGGGGAAATCCAAATAAAGAAACTGCCACGCTGTGGCTCTAAAGGTTAATAATATCCCAACTCCTGTTCGTGGCTATAGAGCATATCACAGTGTTACTTTACTTTGTGCCTGTCTGTTCTAAAGTAAAGGGCTTCTTGATTCTGCTCTCATGTGTCTGATTCTGTCAAACTGCTATATAAAGTATCTCCATTGCAAAACTGATGTAAAGGTGTGTAAATATTACCAGCATGACCCTATTTTACTGATACTTCCTGCCCTTTCTGGTCTCATTTGTAGTGAAATCAGACATGTGTGCAATGTCAGCCCCTGACAAGCCTGCACTGTCAGAAGAAGAAGTGGAGAGGAAGTCCAAGTCTATCATTGATGAATTCCTGCACATCAATGACTTTAAGGTAAATGTTGACAGTGACGAAGGGAAGCAGCTCTTAGGCAGCCCAAGTCAGAGTGCCATGGGGTTGGGTCTGAACAGTGTCATTATGAGCGAATAAGGCATAGATTAAGTAATGGAGTCCTCAAGGTTCAGTTTGCTTAGCTCATGCATTTCTGATAGGTACCATGTTTTAAGTTGATGCTCTCTGTCATTCACAAATGTAATGGGAAGAGAGAATGGATCCTAGTGACAGTGTAACCAAGCAGAGACTAAACTGCATTAGGAGCAGAGGCAGCATGTTACGACTGTGGCTACTCCTGGCTCCAAAACCACCTGTCTGAGCCCTTAGATACATCCTCGTCATTCTCATGTTGACCTGAATTATGGGTGCCGCCACTTTTCTTTATTTTGTAAGTGGGAATCACGGAAGGACAGAGTGTGTTCCGAGTCAGGCGGCCTTACAACACTTCAAGACCCTTAGGTGATTTTGCCCTTCTAACTTCTCCACCCAGACTTTAAAATGATGGTCAATAGGATAGGCCTTCTGCCTGCAGAAACCCACATTCCAGTGACAGACAGAGCAGATAACTCCACAAATGTCCTCTGAGCTGGAGGAGCTAGCAAATGGCAAAGGTCATGTGACACAATCTAGTTCTCTGCTGAGGTCAGGAAGTGTCCCTTCTGTTAAACATTTGTCAACTGTCTTAAATACTTTTGCTTTAGTATCAAAAATCTCATCATCCATTTTTCTGAATAACATAGTCTGTACCTGTTTTTTTGTGCACAACATCTCTTTTGATTATGTGTGTCCCAGCCTTTCTAATTAATATTGTCCAGAATTTGGGAGTAGGAAAAGTTTCAGTTTTGAGAAGTTTTATTTGGTTTGGTTGTATTTGTTTTGCTTTGGCTTTGGTTGCTTTTAAAGCAGAGCCTTATGTAGCCCAGGCCAACTTCAAAATCCCTCTGTAGCCAGGTCTGACCTTGAATGTTTAGTTCTCCTCCTGATTCTGCTTCCCAGTTGCTGGATTTGTGCCACCGACACAGGTTTATTTTATTCTGTTTTGAGATAGGGTATTGCTCAGTAGCACATATTAACTTGGAATGCAATATATAGACTAGACTGGCTTTGAACTTGTGGCAATCCTCCTCCTTACTGCGATTACAGGCATGGGTCACCAGACCCAGCTAGAAAAGTGGCTTTTGATGATAATAAAGGTACAGGTATATTTTCGCAGAAACTTGAGACTGGAGCAGAATAAACATTGAGTGACCAGCAAAGAATTCACTGCTGAACTTCACCCCTCAGCCACCTTCCTAGACAGTGGGGCATCTGGTGAGCTGCAGCACCCCTATTTCTTATTTTTTCTTGGCATGGAAGTAGAGAACCATGAAAGACTTGGGAAGAAGGAAGTGGAGACTGGCTTCAGATGTAAATTGAAGATGTTCAGAGTTAGTGAGTGACAAACCTTTGATCCTGCAAACTGAGAGTACAGGGGAGTTCTTTCGTTCTTTATTTTCTTTTTCTTTTTTGGGGGGGGGAGTGGGCAGGGGATTTGAAACAGTTCTCTCTGTTTAGCTTTAAAGCCTGTCCTAGCTGGAACTCACTCTGTAGATCAGGCTGGCCTCAAACTCACAGAGATTCCCCTTCCTCTGCCTCCCGAGTGCTCGGATTAAAGGTGTACACCATCACCGCCCAGCCAGGGGGAAGTTCTTATTAAACTCGGGAGAAATAGGGCTGAGCCAGGTTTCCTGGATGGGACTGTTGGAGTCAGGTAGGCCTCATTTGTTCTCCACAGAAGGCAGCTGTGTGTGCAGATGGGCTGTGTGGGCTGAACAGTGATATAGACGTTTGCTGACAGTTTGCTGTGTGCTAGTTGCTCTTCTGCGAGTCTTTTATATATTGCTTTGCGTAATCCTTATGGTACCCTCTGAAAGTGATTTTGGTTTCTTGGTTTTTGACCTCAAGCTCCCAATGTATCTAGCCAACGATGACCTTCACCTCCTGACCCTGCTGCCTTAACTGCAGGCACATGGCATCATGCCTGGTTTATGGGTTCCTTGGAATCGGACCCAATGCTTCGTGCACTTGAAGCCAGTGATAGAGCTACCTCATGAGTCCTGAAGTTTTCATTACGGTGAAAGTCGCCTTTGCAGAAAGACAACCAAGATGTAAAGCCATTCTGAGTCGCCTGTGGAAGATAAAATACTGAATTCAGAGCTCAAAGCCTGAGTTTAGCTGCAGACCACACGCAGCTTCATCTCATGCCCTGTGCAGTGTTGGGGTGTTAGCACAAGGACCTGCAGAGCGCACTCCAGGGAAGGGCTTCCTACCTTCTTAAGTGCTCTGTTAGCTATCTGTTACCAGTGCTAGTGCAAGGTAACATTTGCTGAACCTTTATTTTGTGACTGGTAGTTCCCAAGTGCATATTCACATGCATGCATACACACATTCTTAGGAAATTGTGGTTAGAATTAGCAGGCTTGATAGTGTGTACCTGCAGTTCCAACAGTCAGGAGGTAGAAACAGTAGAAAGATTTTGAGTTCAAGGCTAGCTTTGGCTACACGTCAACCCCAACTGGGAGGTGGAGTGGTGTGTGTAACTAAGAAATTATTATACTATTGCAATCACATAGTAATATAGGCAGAGCCAGAACTTTAGACTTCCTATTTGTCCTGCTCTATCATATGTTTTTGTTTCTTGTTTTGAGATGGGTTCTCACTATGTAGCTTAGGCTGTCCTGGAACTCTCTTTATAAACCAGGCTATCCTCTAACGGATAAGTTTTTAGCCTATGCTATCTATACTTACTGAACTTCCTAAAGTGTTTCAACCTCATTTTAGGGAATGCTACCTAGATTTACTGCAGTAAATATGATAAATAGCATAGTGGGCTGTTGTGGGGAAAATTGACAGGCCTGTGAACATAGATAATAAATAGGCAGAAGTTAGAAAAAGGAAAGTAAGGCCAGCAAGATAATTTAGCAGGTAAAGATACTTGCTGCCATGCTAGCAGGCCTGGATTTAATTTTCTGGTCCTGCATGACCAGAAGGAAGGTGTGAACTGCAAGTTGTTGTCTGTCTTCCCATGCCCCATGGCTAAGCTGTCTCACCAGCCCATGTACAGCTTTGTGACGTCATCTGCAAATGTGTTGAGCCAAACTCATGGGTCTCCTGGGACACATATGACACATGTCATGCACAACTGCTCAGACAGTAAATCATCACTTCAGGTTTTAACCTGGAGACTGAATAGTTTGCATCCTGCAAAGGATAAGGTAAGCAGAAAGGCAGCAGTCACAAGACAGCTGGCAAGAATGTGTCGCTGATGTCAGGGTTGTGGTAACCTAGAGGGGTCTAAAGACACAGCATGACATGGGGTAGGTATCAGCTCTCTGTTGAACACACCAACAAAGAGCTGCATTGTACTTAGGGAGCAGTAGCCTGTGTCCCAGTGTAAGCTTTTTACATATGTGGGAAGACAAAATAGAGACACCTGCAGACACTTCTGCTGCGGTCAGTGGCCACCCTTCTCACCTCCTCCAGCCCTTGTAGTAGCTGATGGCAGAGAGCTGCACTGGAAACCAAGCAGGCCAGGGAGACGGGATTTTGTTCTCTAGTTCAGAGAATTGTCTAGCCAGGTCGCCCCATAATCCATGTAACTTTCTGTAATGGAAGATTGTGCCAGTACTGGCATTCCAAGGCAGGTTGACCTCATTGAGACATTAGGTCTTGTTTGTGTTTGGGGGACGAGGTCCTCTGTGAAACAGTCCTGGGACAAAAGATACGCACCACCACTTCCAACTCACATTAAGCTCTTTGAATTTTAGTATTCAGTTTTCTGGTTCACAGTATCTTATTTTTAGATTTTTAAAATGATGTATGATTAACCTAACATCCATTCACATTATATGTGTAAATGTTAACATATTTTTTCAAAGTCAGTAAACACAGTATAAAATAATACACACACACACATATATGTTATCTGTTTTTGTTTTTTTTTTCAAACCTTCTCCTACTGTAGTGGAGACTGGCCTCAAAATTTGTGGCAATCCTCCTGCTTCAGCCTCTTGAGTGCTAGGAGTAGAGGTATGAACCATCACACTCTGTTTAGGAACATATTTAATAAAACTGTTGACTTAGGGGTTGCAGACATGGGCTCAGCAGTTTAGGGCACTTACTGCTCTTGCAGAGGATTCAGGTTCAGTTCCCTGCACCCACATGGCTCATAACCAACTTTAGCTCTAATTCATCAGACTCTTACACACCTGTGGTATACATACATACATTCAGGCGCATGCACACACACGTAAATTACAAAGATAAATCTAAAAAGCACCCAAAGTGTTGGCCATATAAGGCCATCATCTGAGAGGGGAAAGAGGCTCAAAGTCTCACTGAATTACCCAGTTTCAAGCCAGATTAAAGCAATCATCCTGCCTCAGTCTTCCAACCAGACTAAGATCACAACTGAGACTACAGAAGTGTACCACCGTGTTCAGATTTATAGATAGATAGATAGATAGATAGATAGATAGATAGATAGATAGATTTTTTTTAACTTATTTACTGATATGGGACCTAATAGTGTTACCCTGTGGCAGGTCTTGTACTCAGTGTATAGCCCAGGCATTCTTCTGCCTCAGGCTTCTTTATACATGTCTCCACACTTGACTGAATATTTTTAGTTTTTTTCCTCTCTCCTTTCTCTTAGGAATTTGCTATAAAAGCTTTTTTAACAAGCCTAGATTTGAAAACTGTCTTGTTTATAAAGCTTTGTACTGCTTTTAACGTAAGTATGTTTTGAAGCAAGCCTTTATTTGTTGTTTGAACAGGAGGCCACACAGTGCATTGAGGAGCTGGGTGCCCAGGGCCCACTGCATGTTTTTGTGAAGGTGGGTGTCGAATTCACCCTGGAACGGAGCCAGATCACCAGGGATCACATGGGCCAGTTACTGTATCAGCTGGTGCAGTCAGAAAAACTCAGCAAGCAGGACTTTTTCAAAGGGTTGGTATCCTCACACCTAAGCTGATGGGTAATATTTTCTATCAATGACCTTTGTGTCTACTGTAGTATTTTAACATCATGTGCAATGTTGATTGATATAATGGCAATTTGTAAGCTAGTCTAGGCCATGCAGCCATCTTCTGGTTTTCTCTGAGACGTCCATCTTATGTCTGTAACGTAAAAGACCTGACCAAAATAACCACAGCTCATTATCACAAGGCTTTAAGTTGATGTTCCTCCATTTTCCTCATGAAGGAAAGTTATTGATTTGTGTGTTTCTCCTCCAGAACTTCTAAGTTTATGTAAAATGGTCTGGAGTTCCCAGAGATTGCCTGAGACTAAGGTCCTTGCTGTGTAGCCCACTTGGACTTTTAGCTCCTAATCCCACCACCTCTTCCTCCCAGATGCTGAAATGACACAGTGTACCCTGGTTGTTTTCCTGGTGGGAGGCAGTTAAGCATTCTTGCTCAGCTCCAAGTGCTGCCTGCTGTTCTGTGTCTGTCTATATCTTGTGTTTCCCTGTGCTCTGCAGCTTCAGGGTTCGCTGCCATCCTGTTTGTCTTAGGGCTGCTTAGGTTGCTGCAGCCTTGAGTCGCCTGGGTTAGCACTGTGGAGCCACTGTTTTCTTTTAGGAGTTTCAGGTCTAATGTCACATCTTTAGTCCACTTTGGAGTTTTTCACAGGGCAGAGGATCAACCTACTGTTCTGCTTGTGAAGACCTCGCTTTCTCACTGCCCTTACCAGACGGTCCTGTCCCCACTGCGTTTTCTTCTTTGTGGACCATAAACTGGCTGTATGCAGGGCTTATTTTGGGTTTTCTCTCCTATTTCATTGGCCAGTGGGTCTGTTTTTATCCAGTGTCATTCTGTTTGCTTACAACTGCTTTATGATACTTTTTTGAAATAATTTCTTGAATTCAGAGATAATTTCTTTAGAAGCATGCCTTCAGCTTTGTTTTGTTTAATTTTGTTTTGTTGTTTTGAGTTTTTTTCCTCCAACATTTTGGCTGTTTGAGGTCTTTTGTAATTCTAAGATATTTTAAGTTTTGGGCTTCTCAAAACCCTAAATTGAGCTATATATGAGATTTTGATACAAGTTGCGCTGGATCTGTGGATCATTTTGAATGATAGTGAATGTTTTAGCATTTTAATTATTCTAATCCATTGTCTTAAGATGGCTTTTTTCCCCTCACTTTTCGTTAATGTCCTCAGAGTTCCCACTAAGGAGGGTGGAGGTCTTTTACTTTCCTGGTTAGACTTAGACCTAGGGATTTCCTTGGTCAGTGGTTTGCTATTTGTCTTACAGAGCACAGTTTACTGCAGGACATTGTGGTCACTGCATACATGGACACGGGCGTAGTCCTGCTCTCTCTCATTCACTCAACACACAGAAGATAGTTAAGTAATGCAAATAGAAGCAATTTGCATACCCAAATTTTTTTCTTCTTAAAGTTCTTAACTATATAAACTTAAAAAAGAAATACTGCTGAGCAGTGGTGGCGCACACCTTTAATCCTAGCACTTGGGAGGCAGAGGCAGGCGGACCTCTGTGAGTTTGAGGCCAGCCCAGTTTACAGAGTGAGTTCCAGGACAGCCAGGACTACGCAAAGAAACCCTGTGCCCCCCTCCAAAAAAAAAAAAAAAAAAGAAGAAGAAAGAAAGAAAGAAAATACCTGTAAACTTGTACTATGGAAACCCTATGTTCAGAAGGGGGAAAAAGTGATAGTTTTAACAGCAGTATGGATTTGATTCCCAGCTGTGTCTTGTCAGCTGCTCCAAGGTATACTGGCTGACTGCAATGTGGAAACACAAAAATCAAGAATATGGGTGTCTTTTAGTTGTGCTATGAGATGAAAATGATGTATTATTATTGAATAACAAGGATGGTTTCGGTTGTCTATTGGGCACATTATATAATTGACTCTGCTGAGAGGGCACAGAACATGAGTGGGCAAGATCAAGTAATTAACCCAGAAATCCTGGAGTTCCCGATTGTGTCCCCCAGAGACACATTAACCTCATAGTGCGTGTACATAATGAGAGCATGGGCTAGTCTCTCCTGCATAGCAAATGGATGTCAAAGCTGTGAGGTCAAAACATTGACAGTAGCATGTCTGAAAACCACAGATGATGTATATGAATGTTTTGAAATGGTAGCTCATGGGCAGGTAGCACCCTGTCCTGTGAGAAAGGTCCTTTAACATGGAAATGAAGTAGTGTGGAGTGCCTTCCCCCACAGCTGGGTGACTGGAATACTGTGTTGCCTTGGAAAAGCACATGTGGTATTATTTAAGGACACAGCAGTCACTGCTCCTGGCTTGCCCTTCATTCCTCCCTTCTTTTGACATAGCTGGCAGATTTGTGCATGTTTTTTGCCTCTGGTTTTAAAATCTTTTAAAATCTGTTGTATATGAAAACCATTGCCAGGCCGTAGTGACAAACGCTTTTAATCCCAGCACTTGGGAGGCAGAGGCAGGTGGATCTTTGTGAGTTTTAAGGCCAGCCTGGTCTACAGAGTGAGTTCCAGGACAACCAGGGAGGGGGGAGGGGGATAAAGGGGAGAGGGAAGGAGGGAAGCCATTAACAAAGCCCTGAATTGTTTGCGCTGTCCATAGCTGCAGCCTTCAGCCCACGCATGACTCTACTGACTCCCAGAAGCCTTTTCTCTCACCATGTTTTTTTTTTTCTTTCTGTGTTTTTGAGAAACGGTCGGGCTCTGTTACAGTTCATCTTAAACTTCTCACCTTAGCCTCTCAAACAGCTGGGGATGCAGGAGTGTGACCCTGTGTCCAGCTCTCTCCTAAGTTTTTTATTTAATTCCTCTTTATTTTACTTCACATTAAGAAATACCTACATTCCATAGCACAAAAGCCAGAAGAACTCTTCGACCACCATAACTTGCAACTTAGAATAGTGTTTGTAGCAGTCCGCTGCCGTCTTCCAGCCTTCCCGTCCTGTGTCTCCCTAAGATACGGAAGTCTGTCTCTCCTCCCGTGTCTCTGGCTATATGGTAGCATTGTTTAGTCCCTGATTTTGTGGTACCTCTTACCCACACTTTAAATGGCTAAGTACTTCAGAAATCACATCCATACAGAGGTGTTCTCTGCCCTCCCACTGGCGCTGCCCATCATGCTACCGTTCTGTCTCTTCGCTCTGTCTTCAGTTTGCCTTTCCCTACTCAGGCCTCCTTTCCGGGCCCACACTAATGTGAGCTCCAGAGCATCGCACCCGTCTGTGCGTCCCTCTGCGGCTGACCAGTGCCTTCACAGAGGATGGGCTTAGTGGCCACAAACTCGTACCTTATTGGTTTGGGTCTCCGTTTAATTTTAACTTTTAAATTACATTTTCAGTGATTTTTTTTTCTCTTGTTCTTTTTTCAGTTTTTCTGAAACCTTGGAATTGGCAGATGACATGGCCATTGATATTCCCCATATTTGGTTGTACCTGGCTGAACTAGTCACCCCCTTGTTAAAAGAAGGGGGAATTTCCATGAGAGAACTTATTGTGTAAGTTGTATTTTAACAAGTTCTTTTTAACATCTGTTAAGGTAAATGGACTCAAAACTCCCCTGCTCTGGCATAGTGCTGTGCATTGGTGCCTCTGGATACTCATGGAACACAGCCTATGACTCTCAGCCTTCAATTTCAAGGAGAAATTGTTACATTGTCTACACTGGAGATATGTTGGGGACACAAGAGCCCTGTGGTCCTTGGAGGGTGGCAGTCATTGCAGAAGCAGCTCAGAGTCCAGGAAGTGATTGTTTCTGGAAGTTTCCTGTTGGTCTCTGTTTGTGCCTGCCTTTGCTGAGCTGTTCTGCTACATCCCAGGCTCACAGTTGTAACGGCAGCATCCTGAACTGGGTGTGAACTGGGATCAGTGCTGCTTGTGTTTACTGATGCCTCTCGCCTTCAGAACCCTGCTGTCCCTACAGCAGTTCATACCATCACACTCTGCAAACCACATGACCCTTAACGATTGACTATGTGTATCACATGACCCTCCTCTTAAAGATTTCCAAAATGCACATTGGGGATTGTGAAACCCTCACGGGAAAACAAGCAAGAAAAACTATTTAACTGGGCATAGTCTCATTTAATTGGCAGAAGAACCCTTTCTTGCGGAGCTTACAATGTTGGCCCTAGAGTACTTAGTTTGGGAAAGACTGGTTTAGACTATGGCAAAGTGGTTTCTTTTTACCTCACCCAGAAAATACCATAAAAGAAATTGCTGTCTTAACTGTACTTGTGACTGAGCCTTAAATGAGCGTCACTCTTTCATTTGATGTCGCAGGTAAGTAGAGTCACCGAAGTGCTAACAATAAAGACAAATCCAGGGCTTCCACAGCCCCACTCCTGCTCATCCACCAAGCCTGAGAGGTGGCCAGGAAGTCTGAGTAGCTAGCCCGCACACTCTCTGTTGGCATGCCTCCATTGTCTACTGCTACAGAGCAGAGGCTATGTCAGTACTCACTTGCTGCTCCTGTCTTTTACAGAGAATTTAGCAAGCCTTTGCTTCCTGTGGGAAGAGCTGGGATCCTGCTTTCTGAAATTCTGCACCTTCTATGCAAACAAATGGTGAGTGTTAGCTGAACGTCAGACTCATTGGCATGGTCAGAGAGCATTGATGTGAACAGTGAGTCTGTTCCTTTTCTGATCTCGGGAAGAGGAGTGTGCCACTGCTTGGCTTGTTTCTGTCAGAGGCACCTTCGCTCTTCTTTTACCAGGATCTTTTGGGAAGAATTGTCCAGTCTCAACTAGAATAGTTTGATATAATAGTTCTAAAGAATCTGAAGATACTTAGTATTTGTGACTGTGAGTTTTGTCTTTTCTTGAAACAAAATGACTATGTATTTGGAATTGAGATGGCTCAGTGATTAAGAGAACTTTCTACTCTTGCAAAGTATGCTGATTCGGATCCTAGTACCCACATAGTGACTCACAACTCTGTAACTCTGCTCCAGGGCTTCTGGAGTCACAAATGGTTAATTTTACTACCTTGACTGCCAAGGTCTGCTCTAATCTGGCTGCAGATAAACGGTAAAGTGATTGTGCAGGATGATGATTTTTTTTCTCAGGGAAATGTCCAAAGATATCTGAGCCTTCAAAGTTTGTGTAGGCTGGAGAGGGAGATAGACAGGGGTGAGCCATTCACGCAGAAGGGGTGGGAGTGCTCCATCCTGGCGATGTCTGAAAGAGGATGTCAGAGCAAAGCAGGACTCTGGGAAGATGTTGGGGGTTCCTGCTGTACTTCTGTCTGAGCTGGAGGTACTGGGGTGATAGATTATAGTTTTGTAGGTTTTCATTCTTTTTTTGTTTTGGTTTTTGAGACAGGGTTTCTCTGCTTTGGAGCCTGTCCTGGAACTCACTCTGTAGACCAGGCTGGCCTCAAACTCACAGAGATCCGCCTGCCTCTGTCTCCCGAGTGCTAGGATTAAAGGTGTGTGCCACCACCGCCTGGCTTTATTTTTATTTTCCTTAAACCACCGCCTTCTGTCTCACTCTGACGTGCAGAGCCCTTCAGGAACCCATTTGTAGAGCCTGTGTAAAATAGCTAGACACTTTCAGCAGCCACTTCTGGGGACTTCCTGGCTTGTGATAGCTCGCTCTGCCTTGCAACACTCAAGTGTTTACTGAACTCTTATAGTTCAGCTTTTCCCTCTTCTACCTTCTTCAGTTCTCACTTCAAATTTGTTATTTACTTTAATTTTCAGTAACGGAAACCAAATAACAAAACCCAGAATTTTGATGTGTGTTTTTGTCTCTTTTTCGTGGGTTTTTTTTTAACTTGTATATTTTTATGATTTTGAGACAGAGTTCCAGTTTACAGCCTAGGCTAGCCTCAGATTTATAACTGTTTTCCTGCCTACCTTCCCAAGTATATTGGGATTGCAGGCATGTGCCATACTGCAGCTGAAACCCACTCTTCTCTTGCTCTACTATATGATGATGTCATTAGCCTCTAGTGTTTTCTGTTACATCATCTTTGTGAGGCAGCAAGGGTACCTGCTCATGTGTGTCCAGCTGAGCGTGGTTCTTCTGCTTGAGTCAAAAGGTGATCCCTGATCAGGGATGCCAAAAGAGGCCTGTGTCTGCTTCATGAGGTGTGTATATAAGCAGAGCTGTCTAGGAGGGGGAAGCAGTATAAACATGTAAAATTCGTGGGTTAGGATGTTTAGTAATTGCTGGCAGTGTCCTAAATTAAGCATATAGCAAATGAATAATTGACTCATAAGCAGTTATGCTAAGTCATTCACTGTTTTCTTTATTTATGTATATATTTTTAGGTTTGGGAGACAAGGTCAACTCTGTAGCCCAGACTATCCTGGAACTCATGTAGTCCAGGCTGGCTTTGAACTCAAGATGAGTTCAGCCTCCTAAGTATGGGCGTTCTTGGTGTGGCCAGAATCACCATTATGGTTACATGTATTCAGACATTTTCATTTGGAAGAGAATAGTTCCGCTAGTAAGGATCAGTACTGAATTTTATTTTATTTATAGTCTCTAGAGGTATATCACGCAAAACTTTTTTCCTTCTTGCAAACAAAACTGATGGATGGTTTATCTCTGTTTTAGAGCCATAAGAAAGTAGGCGCCTTATGGAGGGAGGCTGACCTCAGCTGGAAGGACTTTTTACCAGAAGGGGAAGATGTACATAATTTTCTCTTGGAGCAGGTGAGTAACAGTTCCTTCTAACAATGGTTGATTTGAGGTTGTTAGAGCCCTTGTGTAGCATTCATGAGACCCTGGGTTCTAGCCACATCACTGCAAATGAAGACAATGATAATAATAAATAAATAAAAGTTGAGGGGCTAGGATACTGGCTCAGTAGAGCCCTGGGTTTGACCCCAACATTTCAGCAACTAAGATGAGAACCGTAGTAAAGGCAGGTGGCAGGTACCATTATTCCAGCACATCTTAGGACCATCTGCTGATAGTAGGTGCATGGGCAGGAAAGTTTTATTTGGGTGAACTGGCCTCTCAGATGGAGCCCTGTAGCATCTGGGAAGCTCAGCATGTTTATTACAGAGCGATGAACAGAGAGGCGGGATTTATGCATACAGATAAACAAAGAGACAGGTTTAATGAATGTCAGTAGGAGCAATCTCTGCAGGAGGCAGTTGTCAGGCTGTAATATCTACTGGGAAAGGCTGTAGTGGACATTTCTGCACACACTATCAGCATTTTTGCATGGACCAGAAAAGAAGGCTTTGCCATTTCCCCCTGGATCTGAGGCTAATGGGTCCTTTACATGGAGCACATTCACCAAGGATACCGCACACTGAGGGCTTCCTCTGTTCTCAACACCAGGAAGCTGTGCAAGCATTGAGGACCTGAATTTAATCCTCAGACCCCCTGTTAAAAATGGTGTGGACTTGTGTCCCAGTACTGAGTAGTCAGAAACTGGAAGATTGGTAAAGCTTGTTGGCCAGACAGTCTAGCCTGGCCAGTATGTGAATTCCAAGCCAGTGAGAGACCCTGTTTCAAAGCAAGGTAGATGGGTGCTCCTTAGAGAGAACTCAAGGTTGTTGTGTGACCTCCATCTGCATATACCTACATATGCATTTATACACACATGACTATAGCCACATATACACACACATAGTTTAAAAAAGAATACTTAACTGACTTGGTGATCTAGAAGTGAACTTGATAAGTAGTGGCATCACAAAAGCTACCAGTGTTCGGAGCTCCAGTTTGAAGCCACGAGGTGCTCTGGGGCGGGGGGGGGCATGTGGTAGGACTAGAATGCCACTTATAAGAGAGAGAATTGTACACAGACTGTTTAAAACCCCACTGGTAATAATTGGAGGGATCTTAAAATCAGAACCTTCTTTAGCTTGCCTCCGATTTGATAGCCAAATGCAGAAATTTCCAAGCCAGAGTGCAACTGTAAGACACCAAGTCAAGGCAGACAAGACCACCTGCAAATCCCTTGAGTTTGGGCATTGTGTGCCAGTCCCTGGAATCCCATCTCATGGGGGCTGAGGTAGAATCTACAGGTAAACAGTCTGGGCTACATGGTGAGATACTGTCTCAGACCAACAAAGTTAAACTAAGGCTAATCGTAACATAATCAGTAATGGCATACCTACTTGTGCACATAATCTTAGCACTCAGGTCAGCAGGGCATCTCTGTGCATTTGAAGCCATCCTGGTGTGCATAGAGAAAGCTATCCAGGGCTACCCTATCTCCAAGGGGGAAAAATTGAAAACAACAACAAAACCCCACAGTAGTAAAAATAACGTCAGTAAAAATAAATAAATAAATAAATAAATAAATAAATAAATAAATAAATAAATAAATGGCAAGCCCATTTCTTTGCAGTGCATTGAGATGTGCACTGTGGGGTAGATGTTCTTGGAGTGACAGCTATTCAGAAGCCTGATGCAGGAGAATCACTTGTTTACCAGAAATTTGAGGCCAGCTTGAGCAGTATAACAGAACCAAAGCAAGGAAGTGTCGTCTTGGGTACAGAGACAGTGTCTGGGTCCCTGTACATTTGCTTCAGTTGTGGCTGTAGTCTAGGTACACTAGGGACATGCTCATAGAAGGAAGAAGCACAGGCTGGAGAGATGGCTGAGCAGTTAGTCTTAAACTCACTCTGTAGCTAACGCTGTCCTTGAACTCCACCAGTGGGCACACACGTCTTTAACTCAGCACTCAGGACACTGAGGCAAGTGGATCTCTGTGAGTTCAAAACCAGCCTGGTCTACAAAGTGAGTTCCAGGACAGCCAGGGCCACACAGAGAAACCCTGTATCAAAAAATAAAACAAATAAAGCTAAGTCATGTGCCGCCGCCACCACCACCACCACAGGGCTAGAAGAAAAGTTTTAGGGAAAAAGGAAAAGATAAGGCAAGAGTGGTCACCACTGCAACAGAATGTAGTGGCAGTATTATGAATTCTATTCGAAAATGTGAGTCAGATGTATGAGTCAGTTCTATGCTACTGTATCCATTAGCCTTATTGAAGGGAACCAGTATCCAGAACAAGAATTCAGGTTGTAGTTAAAAATGTTCCTGCAGGGGCTGGAGAGATGGCTCAGCAGCACTGGCTGCTCTTCCAAAGGTCCTGAGTTCAATTCCCAGCAACCACATGGTGGCTCACAACCATTCATAATGAGATCTGGTGCCCTCTTCAGGCCTGCAGGCATACGTGCAAGCAGAATACTGTATACATAGTAAATAAACAAATCTTAAAAAAATAAATAAATAAAGGTGTGAACCACCACTGCCCAGCTTGTATTTAAAAAAAAAAAAAGTTCCTGCAAAGACAAATGGAGGATCCATGGTCTTTCTGTGAATTCTACACATACTTAAAGACTTAGTAATACTAAATAATACTGAACTCCACAAAGCAATCTTTCAGTTGTAGGAAACCAAGAAAGTGTGTCTACTTTCCTGGCCCTCCATGCCTCATCCCTGCACTGAGCAGAAACAGGCTGATCTCTCGGCTCAAGGCCAAGCCAGGGCCACATAGTCAGACCCTGCTGAAAATTCCTTCTTGAACACAGGGAAATGAAGTTGCTGATATCAATCAAGTAGTGCTTCAGGCTGAATTCGGAAGCAACTTCCCAGGCACTGGGAAGCAATGCAGAAGTCACACAGAAGCATAAAAGTGGGCATCTGATTCAGGCTATGTTCCCTTTGTTGCCTGTGATTTCAAAGACATGCAGTCAAGCACCATAATCCACCCCTTGGGAGGTGCGGACTAGGGTTCAGGAGTTAAAGGTTCTCCTTGGTTACATAATGAATTGGAAGCCAACCTAGCCTGTGAGACTGTCTTAGTTAGGGTTTCTATTACTTTGAAGAGACACCATGACCACGGCAAATCTTATAAGGAAAACATTTAATTGAGATGGCTCACTTACAGTTTCAGAAGTTCAATCCATTTATCATCGTGGTGGGAGCATGGTGGCATGTAGGCCGATGTGGTACTGGAGGAGTAGCTTAGAGTCCTACATCTTGTGGGCAACAGAAAGTTGGCTGAGAAACTAACGGTATCCTAAGCCTAGGAAACCTCGAAGTCTGCCCCCAGAATGATATGCTTCCTTCAACAAGGCCACACCTCCTAATAGTACCACTTGGGGGCCAAATACATTCAAACTCACACAGAGACCCTGTGTCAAAGCCCCACAACAACAAAAGCTGCTATGGTAAACTTGGGTATAAGTGAAAGTAAGCCCAGTGCTCGAGGTTCTAGGAAGAGAGGTAACTTTACAGATAAACAGGGACTCTGTGATACAAGTGTTTCCCTGAGCATTGCCTTTGTCAGTGGTGAAACTTCATTTTCAAATTTTTCTACTTTTATTGACATGTTAATACTGTTAATTAATTAATTACTGTTAATACTTCATAGCTCAAAGTAAGTTCTGTAAACTCTGGTGAAATGTTAGGTTTTCCTTGTAGATACTTTAATCCCTCAGAGCCTTGGGTCATGTCATGCAAAGTTTACAGTTGTACACACTGATGGCTTTTATTTATGTGGATCAGTGTTTTGCCTATATGTATGTATGTATGTAGTCCAGGTGGATGCCCGGTGCCCAAGGAGGCCAGAAGGAGGAGTCAGATCTCCTAGAACTGGAATTACAGATGTTGTGAGCCACCATGTGTGTGGAATTGAACCTGAGTTTTCTAGAAGAGTGTCCAGTGCAGTGCCCTTAATCACTGAGCCAGCTCTCCAGCTCTTGATCGTTCTTAAAAAAGCTTATAGCTGGCCTCTTAGGCTTCTTTATGTGTGTTGAAGTCTGAGGAGCATACTGTTTACCAACACTGAATCAGAAAAACCTTAGAGAAAAATACTTTATAACAATGTTGGGCCAGGCTGGTGTGGCTCAGTGCCAAAATGCTTATGACACGTTCATAGTCTCGGATTCCACCAAAAACCTGCAAAAGGGGGGAGAAGGAGAGATAGCAGGGGCAATATGTGGAAGAAATAAAACATTGGGCTCAAAAACAGAATCCAAATGAGTTGGGTTTTAGTTTTTAATCAATACCAAATTTTAAAAAGCACTGGAGAAAACTTGGTTTGAATGATCTTTAGTACTCCTGTATAAAGATGGTATAAAGCCACCACAGCCATGTATCTTACTTATTGCCTGACAGAAAAGTGTGGGTTTTCGTTACTGATTTGTTAGCTGCCTGTTTCTATGACAGTTGATAGATTCATTTTCGCCCTTGTGGTTAGCATGGTCAGGATCCTTAGGACCTATTGCTGCCGCTGTTCTCTGTAGAACTAACACCAGACATGCATTATGGAGAAGCTGCAGTCTTAGCCCTCAGGGGCTTCTGCATCCTAACTCCCTGCAAGACTTCAGTTCAAAGTGATCTGGAGATAGCAAGGCAGAGAGAACCATAGGGAGTTAAGTTAGTTTGCCTTTTTATGGAGCATAGAAATGCACAATATAAAAGTTTGAAGATTGGGCTGACAAGATGGCTGCAGGTAAGGCACTTGTTATACAAGCCTTGGTGGCCTGTGTTCATTCCTTGGGACTCACGTAAGGTGGAAAGGCAAAGTGTGGGTGGAGCGATGGCTCAGCAGATAAGAATGTGTGTACAGTTGCTGTGGAGGTCAGTTCTATGGCAGGCTGCAGACTGTCACCTGTAACTCACAGCTCCAAGAGGTTAGACGCCCTCTTCTGGACGCTGAAAGCACCTGCGCTTGCATGTACACATGCCCACAAGAACACGTAATTAAAACTAAAATAACTTTTTAAAGTTATTCTCTGGCCTCCATATCATGTACATACATACAAATATTAAATAGATTTTTTTCAATTTAAAAATTAGATCTAATTAGGTGTATTTGTCTCTGAGTGCAGATGCCCTTGGGCCAGAGGCAATGGATCTCTCTGGAGCTGGAAGTAACTAACAGTTGTGAATTATACCCTAGTGGGTGCTGGGAATCAAGACCAGGGCCTATGTAAGAGCAGTGTGCATTCCTAACCACTGAGCATCTCTCTGTACCCTACATACAATTTGTTTGAAAGGCTGGAGACTCATGGAAATGCTGCTGAAGTAGCAGTTGTTCTGCTGTTCGTGGCCGGCCTCCCTGTCCATGGAACTGAACGTACCAGTGACTCATATAATCAGCATAGTGAACATTACTTGTGTCTCATATAATTGTCACATTGAACAATACCAGTGTCTCATGTAATCGGCACACCAAACAATATCAATGTTACATATTTGGTTCTAGAAATTGGACTTCATAGAGTCAGAAAGTTCCTGTTCCTCTGAAGCACTTTCGAAGAAAGAACTCTCTGCTGAGGAGCTGTCTCAGTGGCTGGAGAAACTCATCATGGAGGACAGAGCAGACGACGAGCGGATCTTTGACTGGATAGAGGTACAGATACCAATCACGCTCTGCTGTCTGTCTGTCTGGAGTTCCCACAACAGTCCTTTTCCTCAGACATTTTACCCCATACCCTGCGGCTTTTGTGCCTATATGTGTGCAGTGTATTTGAAATTCAAAGACCATTCAGAGGGTTTTTACAAGTGCTCAGTCTTATCACTTTTATTTATTTATTGGTTTGTTTTGGGGGAGGTTGTTTGGTTATTTTTTGTTTTGTTTTGTTATAAATCAAGATCACATGTATAGCCCTGGCTAGTCTGGAACTTGCTAAGTAAACAAGACTGGCTTTGAACTCATAGAGATCTCCTTGCCTCTGCTTGTATACACTACCATGCCCAGTCAGTTTTAGTCTTTAACAAGTCAAGTAAAAACCTATTCAGAGCACAGAACCATTTCTCTGGGCCTCATTTCATTAGACTGCATTCCATATTTTATCACTTGTGTACTAGTTTAGATGAAATTGATGAGCAGCATGCAGTTGCTGTGACGTACACTGA
This sequence comes from Ondatra zibethicus, assembly GCA_004026605.1. Classification (NCBI taxonomy): domain Eukaryota; kingdom Metazoa; phylum Chordata; class Mammalia; order Rodentia; family Cricetidae; genus Ondatra; species Ondatra zibethicus. The sequence continues at coordinate 178,665 of PVIU01000505.1, read as the reverse complement.
CTTTGTCTTCAGTGTTCTGGCATGTTGTGTGTTTTAACCTGTTGCTGTACTCCTTTGAGTGGTAATGCTTGTCTGTGAAGGTGCTTACAGGCTTTTCATGAGGTCACAGAAGCAGAGCCTCCTACCTCTTAGAGAATCCCCCTTTCCCCACTGTGTCCGCTGATGTGGGATTCCCCTCTGTATGCTGTGATTACCATTAATGAATAAAGAAAGCTGGCTTGAGCCTATAGCAAGGCAGAATTTAGCTAAGCGGGGAAAACTAAACTGCATGCTGGGAGAAAGGAGGTGGAGTCAGGGAGAAGCCATGGATCCTCCACCAGAGACAGACATGCTGAAACCTTGCCGGTAAGCCACAAGCCTCATAGTAAAATATAAAATACTGGAGATGGGTTAATACTAGATGTAAGAGCTAGCTAGCAATACACTTCAGTGATTGGCTAAGCAGTGATTTAATTAATATAGTTTCTGTGTGATTATTTCGGGGCTGAGCAGCCAGGAACTAACAAGCGGACTCTCTTACAATAACCAGCTGTGGTCTTTAACCACTCCAGGCATTGAGAAATAACACAATCCTAATAACTTGATTGCTTTTTCTCCCTTGTCTGTACCAGGTAATCTTTTCTTGAAAGCTTGCTTTCTCTCTTTTTTAATCACTGCTTTTTTTTACGTAGTTTTAATATTTTATTTTATGATTTGGGTGTTTTGCCTTCATATATGTCTGCACTGTGTGTATGCCTGGTGCCCAAGAAGGCCAGAAGAGTGTGTCATATGCTCATGGTTGTGAACCACCATGTGGGTTCTGGTAATCGAGCCCAGGTCCTCTCCAAGAGCAGCAAGTTTCCTTAACTACGGAACCATCTCAACAAGCCCTTAATCACTGCTCTATTTATTTATTATTTGCAGGTTGTTGTTAGCTGCCCAGCAGGGGTACTCTTTTTGTTTGTTTGTTTGGGGTTTTTGTTTGTTTGTTTTTCTAGACAGGTTTTCTCTATGTGTTCTGTGTATCACCCTGTGTATCACAACTCAATTTGTAGACCAGGCTGGCCTTGTACTCACAGAGATCCACCTGCCTCTGCATCCCGAGAACTGGGTTTAAACACATGCTCCACCACCACCCATGTAAACTCTGTTCTTGACATGAGCAGTAAGCACTTGACCACTGAGCCATCTCAGAATGATAGCCCAGGCTCTGGCATTCCTTTGAAAGCTGTCTGAGCTTGGCCACACATGCAGACCAGCAGTTTAGGTCATGAGATACGTTGTATAGATACTTGTTTCTGTTGTTTTGAGACAGAGTCACATGTTACCCAGGGTGGCCTCCAGACCCCCATGTCTCTAAAGACTACCTCCAAGTCCTGGTCCTTCTGCCCCGCCCTCCCAGGTGCTATGTAACGTGTGTACAACAACACCAGCCTTATCTTCCACTTTGATTTGGAGCTATTCCTTGGAAACTCCCACACTGAACTCAAATCAGTTTTCAGACCTTTCTGGTCTAAGAATACTCAAGATTTGGGTTGAATCGTGACATCTGCTGTCTTCACTTTTAATCATCCTCAGATTCCATCCATGTGCCCGCCTTGTCATTTAGGTTCTAAGGGGAACTGTGGGATGGATGAGTGGAGTGCTCTGAGGACAAAACTGCAAACTGCCCAGCTCCCCCACCTGGGGACATTGCTGTCCTCCACTTGGCTTTGTAGTTACCATTTATACCTCACCCACGAGGGAAGATCCATCATTAGATAGCTTCAGATGCCTTGCTGGAACTCAGGAATTATGTCTCAGACTAAGATGAGTAATTAAGATTAAAGATTACTTTAACATGGCTACATTTTTCTGAATATTACTTTCTAGTGTAGCTGTGGGGGTCTCTGTGACTATCATGGCCAGCAGAGTAACAATTTGAGGGAGGCACAAAGGTGGTTTGGTTCAACATGACTAAGTAGCCATGTTCATCCAAACTTTGGAATCTAACCCCAAGTAGTTTATTTTAGACAGCATGGCACAATTTGGTAAACAGTTTCCTAGTCATAACTCAGTCTTGTGTGTACAATAAATCTTAAGATATGACTACATTGAAACTCTTTATAAAATACATGTGACATCTTTCATAAAGATGGGTTCTGTAGATTGAGAAGCTCATAATAAAGGTTTGGGGTAGGATCCAGTGTGGTCTGTTCCATACAGCCCAAAAGGTCACCAGACTTCTGACCACCACACTCCCAGCCTTCTGGGTGGGTAGCAGGTTCTGTATACCTTCCTTTCCAGGAACCCTGTGTGTTGACCATTCCTGGTTCCCGCAGTGATTATTTGTGAGCACAAGGGCCTCCTCTGGGACTCCCACCGTGTAGCCATCTCTTACCTCACCTTTTTGTTTTGTTTTTCAAGACGAGGTTTCTCTGTGGCTTTGGAGACTGTCCTGGAACTAGCTCTTGTAGACCAGGCTGGTCTCGAACTCACAGAGATCCGCCTGCCTCTGCCTCCTGAGTGCTGGGATTAAAGGCGTGCGCCACCACTGCCCGTCTTTCCTAATCTTAACCCATTCTGTTATAATTGATTCTTAGAAGGCAGCTGCGCTAACCACTGTGCCACTGGCACAGTTTTTATTCTTGAACTCAGGTAGCCTCAGCCGTGAGTCTCCTGCTTTTTTGTTCTGAAAGTCAGGTCGCAGCTCACCATGCTTAGCGCCGTCCCCTCATGACTTTGTAGATGGACAGTGTGTTGGTGGTTCGAACTTTCATTTCAGAATTCACTACATACTTGTGACTTTACTCTTTTTGTTCTTTAAACTGTCCAACTTTGTTATAAATTAACATTTCCTTACCAAAAAATTGCACATATTTGTCTACTCTTAGGTTCTGCTGCACTAACATTTGCAGTAGTTTCTTTAGAATTCAGTTCAATAGTCTCAGCAGGGATGATTGAATTCCATACATTTTATATTCTTTCCCCTCCCCTAACTATCCCAAATCCTGCCCCAGTTCCCACTCAGCTTCATAGGATTTTTTTTCCATAGGATTTTTTTTTTAATGTTTGTTTGTTTTGGTCTTTTTGAAACACGTTCTCTTATTATTGTAGCCCAGGCTGTCCTGGAACTCTGTAAAACAGGGTAGCCTCAAACTCACTGAGACCATCTGTCTGCTGGGATTAACGGGAGGCCACCATGCCTAGCCAGCTTCATGTTTTTGCCAATGTCTCTTCTGGTAAGAGGGCAGCAGGTAAAGATTCTTACAGCCAGGCCTAATAGCCTGAGTTCAATCACCAGAACTCTCATGATGGAGGAGTGATCACTCTTGCAAGCTGTCCTTTGACTTCACTCACAGTTACACACACACATGCCTCACTCTAACCAAATAAAGATAAGTTTCAACAAATGTAGATTTTACCTAATAAACTTCTTTTAAAAACCAAGAAGAGGGCTGGAGAGATGGTTCAGCAATTAAGAACATTGCCTGTTCTTCCAAAGGTCCTGAGTTCAATTCCCAGCAACCACATGATGGCTCACAACCATCTGTAATGAGATCTGGTGCCCTCTTCTGGCCTGCAGGTATGTAGACAGAACACTGTATACATAATAAATAAATAAATAAAAACCAAGAAGAGAGAGCAGGAAAACCACAGTAGTGGCTGATCTCTCAGTGCCTGTGACTCTGGCTGTCCACAGCCTTTGGCAGGCCCAGCATCCTCCTTCCTTCCACTTTGTTGCTTAACCTGGAGGCTTCTTTGTAGTTTTCTCCAAGTCTTTTCTAGTCTGAGATACTAGGATTAGAATACTTGTCCTTATTTGTACAAGGAAGGAGCAGTTCATTCCCTTGTAGCCATTGAGGAGGAACACTCAAATGGTCTACAAGTGTTGTCTAATTACATTTAGATTAACTAAATGGTTGATTTGCTCCGTAGCTTGGAATCTCATCCTTTGTGGATTTCAAGTATTGTTCAGTACTTAGAATTGCTCTGCTAACCTGTTTTTTAAAAATATTGTTGAATGGCCAGGCAGTGGTGGTGTACAACTTTAATTCCAGCAGCCTAACTGAAAGTTATATAAAATAACTGTTTGGAGTTTTTTTTTTAAAGAATAATAACTTGCTTATTTTTACTTTATGTGCATTGGTGTTTTGCCTACATGTATGTCTGTGTGAGGCTGCTGGATCTCCTGGAGCCAGAGTTATAGAAAGTTGTGAGCTGCCCTATGGGTGCTGGGTATTGAACCTAGGTCCTCTGGAGGAACAACTGGTGCGCTTAATCTCTGAGCCATCTCTCCAGCCTCCTATTTGGAGTTTTTAAGAATTTCGGTTTAGCCTGGCAGTGCTGGTGCACACCTTTAATCCCAGCACCCAGGAGGCAGAGGCAGGTGGATCTCTGAGTTTGAGGCCAGCCTGGTCTACAGAGTGAGATCCAGGACAGCCAGGGCTACAAAGAGAAGCCCTGCCTATACATGCATACATACATACATACGTAAATACAAATAAAAACATTGTTGAGAAAAAATGTAATAGCCCATTATCTTAAAATAGCACACTTTTTTTCTATTATTTATTCTTCAAAATTAGTTGTTCCCAAGTTTGAAAAAGTAACTCTTTGAGGCTTGGCTTCAATCCAGATATAGTTATATTGGTGGTTTTGTGTGTGTGTGTGTGTGTGTGGTTGTCGGTTTGGTTTTTTTTTGTCCTTTTTGTTTGTTTTTGTTTTTTGTTGGTTATCTTGAGTTCATTTTTTGAGAGAAGGTCTCTCTATAGAGACCAGGCAGTCCTGGAGCGCACACTGCTCACTAGACAGTGCTTCACTGTGGCCAGCTAAGTACTTTTACAACGGTGTAAAGCCTGTGCATTTTGTCAGCATGTCTCTTGGCACCCACTGCTTCCCATAGCCCGTCCCCAGATGTGGCACTGGCCCCACATGCCTCTTGTTTCTGCGGTTGGCCTGGTCATGAAACTCTAATGGAACAAAGTCCTTCCTAGCTACAGTGGTGGTCCCAAAGAGCTGACCATCTGACTGACTGCCCTCATTGATCCCAGAAGTTACTGCTGAGTGGGATTGAGAGCAGGTGTCAAGAAGAGGTTTCCTTGATCTGCCTCAGTTGTAAAGTCCTTCAACACTGGTCTGTCTCTATAAACAACCTTAGATGGCTAAACTTTCAAACCCAGAAGCAAACAATGACATGTTCAGTGTTTCTTGCCAGGCACTGTGTTCAGGCTGACTCTCTGATGGAACAATCCCTGGGATGCTGTGGGAATATTTGAAACCCTTTCTTAGGGATTGGCTCCGGTGCATTTGCCTCTTTCTGTTGCTGCCCATCATCTTAGTATAAGGCTAAGCAGCAGGATCCATGCACTGGAGTGGAATCTAGGGCCCCTTTGACTTCATTCGACATCAGTGGAATGAATTTCTCAACACCTGAAAAGTTCCAGGCTGTGCTGGAAATCAGCCCTATTTGCTGTAGATGAAAATGAACAGCAGTGTTGGTTCAAGGATGCAGTCGCATGCTGAGAAGATGATCCAGGCTACAATGCATTCATGATTCATGGTGCAGCTACATCTTCCTGTGTAGCTCTAGCTGGCCTCAAGCTCACTTTGTAGACCAAGCTGCCTAGAACTCACAGAACGTCCTCTTCTGCCCTCCCCTCTTTTCCCCCTCCCCAAACCGCCAGTGCTGAAATTAAAATTTAGACATGAGCAGCAGCCCCTCGCCTGTAGTGCGGTCACTTTTGCATACGTAGTCAGCGTGGGTCTCCTTGTGGGTTGTGACTGCGGAATGTTGCACTTGTAGATGACCATAATACATGGTGCTGCACGATTGACTGAGGGCAGAGAAAGAAGTCTTCAGACCTGCCTGGCTTCCTGGAGCATTTTCACAGACAAGTGCAAGCACCTTACACTGACAGACATTCTGTTTTCATCTCCAGGCTAATCTAGACGAAAGCCAGATGAGTTCACCTACATTCCTTAGAGCTTTAATGACGGCCGTTTGCAAAGCAGCTATTATAGGTGAGTGGTGTCTGTTGATTGTGGTTCCAAGCATCTGAAGTACACATACTCTATGTTTCATGATCTCATTTTATATTGTCTTGGCACTTGCAGTTTCTGCATAAATGGTAGCATCATATCATGCTACCTGCTGTCTCAGCCATAGGGTGAATAGTTGATCTCTCAATAAGAACAGGACTGAGCCTTACCTGTGTACCTCATCTTCTGCAGTTGAGCAGAATTGTGCACTGCTCCTTGGGTGCACATAGACTTTTCCTCCCGCTTTTTCTTTCCATCATCAAGGCCATGTCTTCCATTCATGAGCAGGCTGAATATTTTTTAGGGTTTTTTTTTTTTTGAGGTGGGGGTTCATGTAACCCAGGCTAACCTCAAGCTCTCCTGCCTATGCCTCCCTTGTGTTAAAAGTATAGTTCCCTGTGACCATGTTTGGCTTATTGTTTAAATATCTATGCCATGTAAACTTGAGCTCTAGCTCCAGCTCCCAAATTTACCTTATTTTTGCATTTTTAAAGTATTCATTTGAATTCCCACATTATTAATTAGTAATATTTTTAATTGGTATGGCAAATTATAATTGTACACATTCATAGGCTAAAAGTGATGTTTTGATAATGTCTACAATGTGGAATGTTTAAATCAAGCTAATCAACATATCTGTCAGCTCTCCAATTTTATGATGAGATATGTGATTAATATGGCTCTCTTAAGTTGCCATAAAACCTTGGTACTGTTTCATTATATTCTAAATAGGTAAAAAGTTGAGAAATCTGCCTTCCACATGCATTTCCCCTTCAGGGCTTATATCATTTTCTATAGAGTATACCATTAAAAGTGTGCTACTGTCAGAGGCCTATAAGTGGAGGCAGCAGGATCAAAAGCACAAGGCCTGCCTGGGCTGCAGAGAATATTTAAGGCCTTATGAGACAGCTCAGTGAGACCCTGTCCAGGGATGGCTCCACTCAGCGGAAAGTGCTTGCTAGGTGTGTGAGGCACTTGGTTCAATCCAATGGAAGAATGTACACATTTCAGGCTTTGCTTTAGAGCCCCTTACCTCTCCTTCCATAGATGTGCGTTTCTGCTGTGCTCAGCAATAGAAAGGGTTCTGTGTTAACTCTGGTTCTTGTCGCCGCAGCTGACTGTTCTACCTTCAGAGTGGACACTGCTGTCATCAAGCAGAGAGTGCCGATCTTACTCAAGTACCTAGACTCAGACACAGAAAAGGAACTACAAGCACTTTATGCACTACAAGCATCAATAGTAAAACTTGACCAACCTGCCAGTAAGTTTCCATCTTGGCACAGTGAGTCCAGCCAATTAGGTAGAACTTGTAAGCCTTGAAAGTTGGGGTTTGGACATGGGCAGTTGGATGACTTGCAACAACTTACAGAGTCAGCAATGTGAAAACCTATGTGAGAAAATGCTATTAAGTCTAGTTAAGTAGGGTAAGGTGTCACGCCTTTAATCCCAGCACTCGGGGCAGAGGCAGGTGGATCTCTGTGAGTTTGAAGCCAGATTGGGCTACAAAACAAGTTCTGGGACCACCAGGGCTGTTACACAGAGAAACCCTGTCTCAAAATCCAGGAGGGGAAAAAGTCTAGCTTAGATCCTAGAGAGAGAGAAAGAGTTCAAGTGTAAAGAGCATTGGCTGCTCTTCCAGTGGACCTAGGTTCGGTTCCCAGTACCCACATAGCCGCCCACAGCCAGTCTTAACTCCAGTTCTGGAAGATACAACTCCCTCTTCTGGTCACCACACCCACCAGGCATGCATATGGTGCACAGATACATGTACATGCAAGCTAAACACCTAAACACATAAAATTTTAAATACAACTTTTTTTTTGGGGGGGGGGGGTTTCGAGACAGGGTTTCTCTGCAGCTTTGGAGCCAGTCCTGGAACCTAGCTCTTGTAGACCAGGCTGGTCTCGAACTCACAGAGATCCGCCTGCCTCTGCCTCCCGAGTGCTGGGATTAAAGGCGTGCGCCACCACCGCCCGGCTACAACTTTTTAAAAAAGTGTAGTTGAACTGGATGGGTAATGTTCCCCCATCATCCCAGGGTGTGGCTAGGGCAAGAGAAGCATAGCTTCAAAGCCAGCTTGGGCTGCAGTGTAAGAATATATCTCAAAGGCAACTGGTGTAGAGTTGATCTTTCCATAGGACCAGGTCTAATGATTCTCCTGTCACAGTGGATGTATATACCCTGCTCAGTATGGCGACCTAGTCACTCTGAGATGCTTGAGGCCATGGTACATGTTAATGTAGCTGTTGTGACTGAGAACTGAATTTCCCATTTCATTTAACTTGCATTTAAGTAGCCCCATGTGGGCATCTTGGATGCAGATTAAATAGCCCTGAGAGGCTGGCCAGTGATCTCAGCATCCTGAGCACTGGCATTTACCAAGGCTTCCGTTACCCATACACCCCAGTGTCAGGTGCTGGCCAGTGAATCTTGGACACCCTCAGGAATTACTGCAGTTTATACATGTGGATGGAGCAGGCTTATTTCGGGGCTGTCTTTGAGTGGTTCCCAGATACTCTGCTTGTGTTCTGACCTTCGCAGAGTTATCCTCTGAAGGTGGAAGTGCTCCTGAGTCTTCCTGGGAGAGGAGAGGAAGGACTAAAGCAGCTTATCCTCAGAGTTAGTCAGAGAGGCACTGAAGTCTGAATCCAAAACTGTAGTTGTTTTTCCTTCTCTCAAAGTCATGTGAGGTCATGTGACAGGATAGCATCCTTCTGAGGTGTTGCAGAAGAGGACACTAGCTTTTCAGATGAGATGCTGTCTGATGAAGTAAGTGGCTGCCAAATTGACATTAGGTATATTGACCTCAGACATCCTGGGAACTGTTGGTTTGGGAGCCTGCCACCATCAGACTTGTGGTCTCATTCCATTTCCCTGTAGATCAACTGGAGTTGTTCTGATTTTATTTTTGTTGGGTTTTGGCATGATTTATTTCAGTGTTAAACTATTATAATTATGAAGATTAATCAAGAAATGTGTCTATGAATCTGTCTGGGTCTCATACTAATTGACATTTACCATTCATTCACTGCCTCCTCCACTAGTGTGATGGTCAGGAAGCAAGCTGCAGTGAGTCCTAAGAGCCAGGGGTGATGATGCTCACATTTAATCTAGCACTCAGTGAGCAGAGGCAGGTGGATCTCTGTGAGTTTAAGGCTAGCCTGCTCTACATAGTGAGTTTGTGGCCAGCCAGAGCTACATAGTAAAGCCCCATGATAGAATTTTCTTTTTCTCTCTTGCTGTGCTGTGGTTTGAACTCAGTTCCAAGGAACTGTTTTAAAGGAAGAATAAATACATTTAAAGGAGCGTAATGTCTCTACCAGTGTTCTCCCTTTTCCACTGTAAGAGAAAAATAATTCCAACTATTTAAACAATTGAGATATTTAATATCCCAAAGTGCAGAGATCACCTTGGCCCATGTTTTCCGTACAAAGTCACGCTTTGTTTTTCATACAGCCTTAGAATTTATGAAGTGTTTAATTTGATAACTATATAATAAGAAACAGCTTCCCCAGTATCTGAACATAGTTGGATTTGAATAAAATAAAAGTATTTTAAAATAAAATAAAAGTAATATAGACTGCTTAGGGTTTTCCTCTGCAAATGGCTGTCAATGTTTGGCAGCATCAAAAGTGTGTGGAGTGTGGTCCTAGGAAGTAAGTATTTGTTTACTGTATTAAGTTGTTCACTGCCTTCGTCCATTCACTCACTCACTGCATGCGTTCATTCTCTGGTCCACACATCACTGCTTCCCCTTGCTGTTGTGATGCCCCAACCAATGGCTGTTTCCACCCACTTGCAGATTTGCTCCGGATGTTTTTTGATTGCCTGTATGACGAGGAGGTGATCTCAGAGGATGCCTTCTATAAATGGGAGAGCAGCAAGGACCCTGCAGAGCAGAATGGGAAGGGCGTGGCCCTCAAATCTGTCACAGCATTTTTCACGTGGCTGCGGGAAGCAGAAGAGGAGTCCGAGGATAACTAATATTCAAATACACAAAAGAAACAAAAGAAACAATTTAAGTATTTTTTTTAAAAAGTTTCACTTCTTCGCCAATCACAGTGCAGCAAGGCCAACTCTCGCAGAAACCCCACGTGTGCACGAGTGGGAGAGGGAAAAGGAAACAGGTGATCATGGAGGATAAAGGTGCTGGAACAAGCAGACAGCAAACCTGAGGGCGGGAGCTCGAAAACCAAAATACATGTACTATTTATAGAAAATATTTTCTGTTTTAATCTTTTCTTTTTAAACGAGGACTCATACTTAAAAAAAAAAAACACATTTAAAAAAAAAGAAAAAAGAAAAAGAAAGGAAAAAAAAACAGTTGAGAACTTTTAATTTATTTTAAGGACTGCAAATGCCAGTGTGTAATTTTTAATTTGCAGTTTCTGTAAACAACTTGTATAATAGAAAAGCAGAGAAATCAATTTCCCTTCCCTTCAGATGCACCCACATCTGTGTTCAGACATAGCTGTTAGTCCAGACTTGAAGGTTAGGGGTGAACAAGGTAAGAAAGATCCTTTTTTTCCTCCCTCCCCACCTCTTACTCTCGTTCCACTCCCACCCCTGATCAGATCTTTCTGCCTGCCTCTCAGCTTGCTTCGAAAAGTTAAAAATCACACTAGTAATCAAAACATACATAACCTCGGAACAGAAGGAAGTACCGTGGACCAGAAAAATCCAAGAATTGTTCAAAAAAAGTACTACCCTGGAAATACCCTGAATACCATTGAAATCGTTAGAGCAATCTTAAGGCTTGTAAATACATAGAACAAATATTTAAAAACATAAAAAAGGAACTGACTCAATACTATTTCTTTTCACTTTCAAAATATAAGGAACAAAATAAAGACAAGCATTGCAAGTTTAAAATAAAGCGACGTCTCCTTTTGACAGCAGCCGCCTGTGTGCCCAGCTTGGGAGGTGCTGGCTGGCTGCTCAATACCTAATCCCAGTTGCTTCTGATGGTGTGGCTGATGATGTGTGTGCAGCCATGTGTGTTTCAGGGGGATACAGGGGGTGCTTGCGTGTAGATGGGAGTGCAGCTGTGTGTATTAGGATCTAGGCAGCAGAGCACCCCATAATACCACTGATTTTTAAATCTCTCATTAATCATTACAGTAGTTAAGAATCCCAAAGGTGGGGTGGGAAGATGGCTCTGTGGTTAAGAGCACTGGCAGCTCTTATAGAGGCCCTGGGTTCAGTTTCCAGCACACAGATGGCTGCTCACCACTGTAGTGCCTGTAATTCCAACTGCAGGGGATACAACACCTTCACACAGACATGCATTTGGACAAAGTACCAATGCTCATAAAATAAAAAATCATTTAGAAAAAGATATAAACGAATCCCAAAGGTAACTTTGGAAGGAGTCTAAGAAGTTGGGCCAACAAGATGCCTCTGCAGGTAAAAGTGCTCACCGCCAAGCATGGTGACCTCAGCTTGACCCCTGAGTCCACCTGCTGGCCTGAGATTCAGTTTCTGCAAATTGTTCTCCGACCTCCATGCATGCTGTTGCCTGTGTGCTTGTGCTCAAGGTACATGTGTTTGCACGCACGCACATGCATAAAGTGGAAAAAATCGAGAGCTAAGTGCTGCTTTGTGGTAGGAGTGGAGTTCAGCATCACTCAAGCTGCGTGAGTGACCACGTCACTCCACTTGAGCTTCATCAGGCCTTTCCGTGGGTGTGAGGCCGCTGGTGACCTGCTGGGTCTGTGTCTGCTGCTACTGGCCTATTTCTCTCCTTCCCCTCCATGAAGGTAGTAGCACTTGGAGATGGAGTTTGTTTCTGGGCTTTCACCGTACAAAATGTATTTATGAACAAAGCCAGCCTAATCCCAAATAAATACTTTGTATTCCATATCCACGTAATCTGCCTAACAGTGTCCACAGGAGGAGACCTGCCTGCAGACGTGAAGCAGCAGAGCAGTTTTCTGCTGTGGTAAAGGGCTTTCCTGGACTGGGCTGAGCACACTCAAAATCCGAGTGGATGTGGTCCAGGACCCTTGTGCAGACGATTCCCATCCAGGAAGCTCCTGTGAGGTGCAGGCTTTGTGAAGGAGCTGGCGGTGTGCATGGGGGTGGGGGAAACTGAGAAGACTTGCTTTGAGCTCAAGGTCATTCTGGGGTTAATGAGTCCTGAGTTCTAAACAATGTTATGAACATTGAACTAATGGAATTTGTTGGCCAAGTGCGTAGGATTGCTACCAGCACAGTGTGGTGGGATCCAGTTTAAGATGAACAGTATTTGGATATGGTTAGCTCGTGCCTGTGATTCCAGTCAGAGAGACTGTTACAGGGGAACTGCTGCTAATTCAAGATCAGCCTAGGCAAAAGAGTGAGAGTCTATCTAGGGGGAACCAGGCCTGAGATGTCCTACTGGTAAGAGTGCTTGCCCTGCAAGCCTGGAAACCTGAGTTCAAATCTCCAGCACTCATATAAAATGGTGTACATGGTTCTGTGTGTCTGTAACCCCAACCCTGGGAAGATGGAGGCATGCTTATCCAGAGAGCATTATGACCAGACTGAAAGTCAATTCAGTGAGCGAGCCTGTCCGAAGGCAGTAAGTCAGGGAGCTCTTAAGACTGCTCAGATGGGTGCTCTTGCTTATAGAGTGCATGTAACACACGCATGGATACAGAAAGCCCCAAAACAATAATAGGCAACAACAACTGGCTTGCCTTCACTGCTTCAAGACACAAGCTCTCTGGGGCCTGGGAGTAAAACGCAACATGGATTTATACACATTTTTACTTCAGGAGCAGGTATAGTTCAGTAAGTATCTCTGGTGCAATGAAAACAGTTGACAGTTATTTAGCAACTTGAAAGATGTCCTTTTTAAGGGGAGAAAAAAAGCAAGTTTTCAAAATAAGTGCATTTTAAATTCTTGTGTAGACACAGTTGGGTGGTGGAGTCGTTTTTCTAAGCAGACATTCACAGGCTGAGGATACAGTCAGCAAAGTGTATTCTTAGCACAGTACCAACTAGAAACAAAATTTACCATCTACAAAGCATCACAGCCAGTGCTCTAGAGGAGTTTCTGTACTGCATAAAAACAAAGATTGAGCCAGGCATAATGACATACGCCTTTAATCCCAGCATTCAGGAGGCAGAGGCAGGTGGATCTCTGAGTTCAAGGCCAGCCTGGTCTACAAAGCAAATTCCAGGACAGTCGGGGCTACACAGAGAAACCCTGTCTTAAAAAACAAAACCAGAAAGGCTGTGGTTTACACTCGAGTTTGAATTGTCTAAACCGTGGCATAGGCTCATGTCCCCTTGCATATCACTCTTGCTTTTAGCACTTACACAATATAAGATGCCACGGGCATGTCTTGTATTTTCCCTCCCAACCCTGGGGTCAGGGCCTGGCACCTGGTGAGGGTGCTTTTAGAGACCAAAGTCTCATTGAGTTACTGCTCTTGGACTGTCTCAGTATCCTAGTTGCAGAAATCATCACACTCTTTACTGAAGGAAAGATCTTGCCACAGGAGACATGGGCCTCAACCAACTGACTTGGGAGCTGGCAGTAATGGTGATGGGTATCTGAGAGGGCTGTCCTGGCACGTATGGGACCGTGAGCGGGAGGGAGGGAGAGTGTGTGTGTCTTAGTATGATGATTTAACCTTCCCTCAGCTGGGAATAATCAGAATCTACTGAAGTGTGCTGCGGCATGAAAATGTTGCCCAGGGCTGGAGTCAGTCAGTGGGTGCAGTGTTCCACAAGTCTGAGGACTGGGGCCCCATCCCCCAGCACCCACAAAGCAGTATACACGTGAAAGTTTGCTTGTTACCCTGATGCCCAAGAGATGTGATTCCTAGGGCAAGATAATGAGCTGTGGGTTCAGTGAGGGGTCCCTGTCTCAGTAAACACAGTGAGCGATGAGGAAGGCTTAATCAATCTCTGACCTCTGCATATGAGTGCTCATATAGTTGAACCTTTCTTTGGGCTGCCAACTCACAAAAAACAATATAGAAGAATTATTAATTTTAAATGCTTAGCAGATAGCCTAGGCTTGTTTTAACTAGCTCCTCTGACTTAACCCAGTCATATTGATCTGTGCTGATCTGAGGCTCGTTTTCCCATTCTGCTCACTCTGCATCTAATGGCATCACATCTGACTCTGCCCTTTTCCCCAGAATTCTCTGCCCTGAAAACCCTGCTTAGCTATTGGCTAGTCAACTCTTTTTTTTTTTAATGGTTTATTTAACTTTATGTGCATTGGTGTGAAGGTGTCAGATCCCCCAGAACTGGATTTTCAGACAGTTGTGAGCTGCCATGTGGGTGCTAGGAATTGAACCTGGGTCCTCTGGAGGAGCAGTCAATGCTCTTAACCGCTGAGCCATCTCTCCAGCCCTAGTCAACTCTTTATTAACCTAAAAGAAATACATATTTGCAGTGTACAAAGATTATTCCACAGTATTTCCCCCTTTTGTCTAATTAAAAAGGAAAGTTTTAACTTTGACATAGTAAAATTATAACAAAATAGTTATCAAGTAAGAATTACAGTTAAACCGGGCAGTGGTGGCACACACCTTTTTTTTTTCCTTTTTTTTTTTAATATCAACATGTAGAAAAAGGCACACACCTTTATTCTCAGCACTTGGGAGGCAGAGACAGACAGATTTCTGTGAGTTCGAGGCCAGCCTGGTCTACAGAGAGTTCTAGGACAGTCAGAGCTACATACAGAAACCCTGTCTCGAACCCCCCCCAAAAATAAAAGATATCAGAGGCCATGAGAATTACAGCAGGTGGCCCCTAGTGTTCAGATGTCAACCCACCAGAGGAATGTTTCTCTGATGGAGATTAGTTCTGCCTAGGTGAGACCTGCAGGACAATCGACTCTGAAAACGGTTGCTCACTTTTGCTAAAGCAGCTTGGTGTTGCCCCAGTACCTGCACTGTGGTGTTAATCTCATATGTATACATAATCTCGTGATTGCATTTCAACGTTATGGACACATATCTGTGGGTGGTCAGGAAGATGACTTAGTTTAGTAAATAGTTTTGATACATAAAATGTATACTGGGTTTTGCTTCATAATTGGATATTTGCCCCACAAGGACTTTGGCCACTTAAAAACCTGCATTGTTCTTTTGCTTGTTGGGTAAATTCCCCTGCTCTGTGGGACCTCCAGTGAGTTTAGCCACACAGTCAAAAACCTTGGTTCCCACAGTCTACTCTCCCCTCCATTCCCTGAGGTAAATATTAGGAGTCAGCTCCCCACAATTATCTCCCATTTGGCAGGACATGTGGTCAAGAAAGGAGTCTTTTATATAGGTCACATTTGGGACCTTCAGAGATAAAGGTATGGCAGTCTTAGCTTGTTTGATTCATAGTCCTTCCTGATAAGGAGACTGGGTGCCCCAAATTCTTCCACAACCACTTGGGAAAGTGCTAACCTCAGTTGATCTCCAGCTCTAACCCTAAAAAAGTTATTAAATGCCCTACACCTACTCTTTCCTTGGTTTTTCAATACAGGATTTTAACCTGCGAATGTAGTATTGTGCGCAAACTTCTCCCTTCTGATTTAAAGCTTCCTAAATCAACTTTTTTGCTTCTTAGTGCTGACTGGGCATCTTTCTAGCCACATCTCCCTTGGGTCATAAAGAAACTGACAGTGTCACTAGGGACAGTGCTTACCTGCTTTTTGACCCTGAGAAATTCTAGCTCTGTAACTTTGCAGTTACCAGAGAATTGCCTTTGTGTGTGTGTGTGTACTGAAAACTTTGCAGCACAAGATAACAAAAGAAACTGACACAAAGAAGCACAGAGTAAGAGGTTTCTTTTTCCTCAGACCCTTTGAGCCCTACACTGGCTGTACCCTTCTGAATTCTGAGCGGGCATCTGAGTCTGGCACTCAATTGCGCTGATAAAAAAGAATTACAGTTACAATATCCAGTCCATTTGTATTTGGCAGAATTGGAGAAAATATTGTCTGTCTTATTTTTGTGAGTCTAAAGTTTTAAACCTAATCTATCTATTATCATAACTAAGAAAAACTTGTTTAATTATATAATCTTTAACTCCATCAAGACTCCAGGAGGGTGTAATGTTACCTATTGACAGGGACATCTGGTTACCTGGACAGTCACCCAAAGTTCTTCTGTAACATTGGGTCATCTAACTTTGGTCTACAGGCCTAGTATATGTGACACATTTTTGAGAATGGGAATTTTGAAGGACTGTCCTACCTTTTCTTGGCAAAGTTGGGAGTCACTTTCTTTTACATTCTGCTGGTCCAGTTTGGACAGTTTACTGTCAGCAATTGAGGCAAGGTGAGTTTCTTGCCCAATAATTAGCTTTTGCCATAAAGAAAGCAAACTCCACATGGATCTTCTTTGATGTTCATCATCATCTTTTGAAGTAAATTGGTGCTGTCAGGAAGAGTTGTATCTCCCTGTCAAGAAAAGCCTTATGTTATCAAAATATTTTGAGTGACATATTCTGGAAGTGTTTGAAGACCATCTATCTAACCATGAAAACGTAGGATGACTAAGATGACTACAAGTTTGATTATTATCAAATAATAGTAGGTGACTAACTACTAACCTGTATTTCTTAATTACACATTAGATTTGTAAATGAGCTACATAGCACAATACCCCAAAACAAGAGTGAAAACATACATACACTATAACAAAACTAACTTTAAGCTTGTATCAATAAACCAAAATCTATACCAATGTAAAATATTTTGAGATTAATAATTGCTTTTTGAATTAAAATGGTTTCAGTAATTACCATTTTCATCTCATTTCTATATCATATCCCCTTTTTTTCTTTAGAAAGAGATATTTTAATTTAACCCTTTTGTTTAGCTTTTTTCCTGACTGATCAATAACAACTTGTAACCAACCCCCCTTAACTGATGACAAATATCTATCCTGTCTTTTGGGAATTTGGACACTGTTTCTCTAGCCTGCTTCCTGTTGTCTGGGAATGCTGACATCTTTGGGGGACCCTGAGAAAAGTCATGATGTTTAAGTCTTGGCTGGAGTAGACTGTGAGGCTAGATCATCTCTGCCAGTAGCCTTAAAGATGTTCCGGATGCAGAACTCTGAGGAAACTGCAACAGAGATGCTCTGAGATGTTGGATCAACTGGACCATCTATTTTTATTGGTGTCTGGTCCCCTTGCTCTGAAAATACATAAACTTTTAAAGGTAACAATACATATCTGCATTAATACAGGTATAGACTGTTGTACACAAGTTAGCCAAAGATGATTTCTTTGTTTTATGTTTGAATAGGTAAAATACACATTGTCTCGTAGTTTTTCTAGGTTTATTTCTGTATGTCTGTAAACAGGATTTTTAGGGGGGGGTCTTCCTTGATCAAACCTGATCATCTTTAACCTTGAATGAATCCAAACCCTTTCATTTTCTGTGCTTCGAGGTAAATTGGTTTAAGAAACACGACATTTTTCAAAAGAAATGAGGCCAATGAAAGAAACTGGCAGAGAAAATGAACTGCATGGGAATCAAATGTTATTACAGGAATGATTTTGAAGGCCTACAGTAGAATGGTCCTTTGCAAGTGATGTGGGATTCTTTACCATTGGTTATTAAATAAGCTGTTTTAGCCAATGGCTTAGGAAAGCCAGGCAGGAAATCCAAACAGAGATATAGAGAGGAAGTAGGCAGAGTCAGAGAGACACCTTGTAGCTGCCAAAGGAGAAAGATGCCAGCCACCAGCCAGAATCTTACAGGTAGGCCACAGCCTTGTGGCAATACACACATTAATATGGTGTGGGAGGTTCTTCTGTCTATGTGTTGCTTTTATTGGTTGAATAAAGAAACTGCCTTGGCCTTTTGATAGGGCAACACTTAGATAGGCAGGGAAAAAAGAACTGGGTTCTGCGGGGAAGAAGACAGAGAGCTGCCATGAAGCTGCCAGGTCAGACACACTGAATCTTTCCCGGTAAGCCACGACCTCATGGTGCTACACAGATTATTAGAAATGGGTTGAATCAGGATGTGAGAGTTAGCCAAGAAGAGGCTAGATATAATGGGCCAGGCAGTAATTTAATTAATACAATTCCTGTGTGGTTATTTCGGGGGTTAAGATAGCTGGGTGCCTGGAACGCCACCCACGACTCATTACAACATTAATAGAAATGGGTTAATTTAAGATATGAGTTAACTAGAAATATGCTTAAGCTATTGGCCAAACAGTGTTGTAATTAGTATAGTTTCTGTGTTATTCATGTCTAGGCGGCTGGGAAATGAAAGAGCAGTCTCTGCCAACTTGCAGTAGGGCAGGATATAGGGAGGGTTCACCATGAAGTGCAATTTGAACATCCCCTTTAACAGGTCAGGGTGACTTCTGAACAAGTGGGAAGGAATTCTGGAATTCTGGTAGGTAATGGCCCATCCAACACCATAGTTAATTGTGAGAGCCTATGTGCGACTCAGTTACCATCCAGAATCCAATTTTGACTCCTAGTCTTTTGAGTTCAAGCTTGCTTGCTCAGCTTTTTCCAATACCTTGAGGGCTATGAGAGACTTAGCCCATGAGAAAAGAACACTCTATCTAGTAGAGCGTATACTGCTGACAACAAACCTCAGGAACATCAATAGAAAGTGAGGCTGCTTCTGAGCAGCAAGCGCGTTTTGGAGAGGAGGCTGCTCACTCATGGTCTTGTAGTTAGATACTGACATGTGAGCTGTGCTTTGTTCTGCTTTTGTATATAAGCAAGTTCTTAAGTAAACTCTGGGCTGTTAGGCTGTTTCATTATGATCAGACATACCTCCCAATTCTATCCTGTGTTTCTGTCTCAGTTCCTTTCATTTGACTTTTCCTCATTCTTAATGACTCCCTAATCCAGGAACCGTAGCTGACTTCATAGGAGCAGGCTTCTACAGTTAGTGTGCACACAATGGAGCTGAGAAACCCTAGTGTGTCCTGGTCTATAAATATTTCCCTTTTTGAGATTTGTTTTTATGTATATCAATGTCTTATCTGCATGTATGTATGTACACCACATGCATGCCTGGTGCCCTTGGAGACCAAAAGAGTATATTGGATCTCCTTTAACTGAAGGTATAGGTAGTTATGATTGCCATGTCTGTACTGATAAACCCAGGTCCTCTGGAAGAGCAATAAGAGTTCTTAACTGCTGAGCCATCTCTCCAGCCCAAGATTTTATTTTTATTTTGTTGTGTATACCTCTTTTGGAGGGGTGTGCATGAGTGCAGGCAAGAAGAGGGTTTCAGAAACCCTGGAGTCACAGGCAGTTGTGAGCTGACTGGCGTGGGTGCTGAGAACCAAACCGTGGTCCTCTGCAAGAGCAGGAGGCTCTGTTTATCTCTGAGCCACCTCTCTAGCTCTCTCACCCTACTTTTTTTTTATATATACTTTGGTTATTTGAGACAGGGTTTCTCTGTGTAACAGTCTTGGCTGTCTTGTAGACCAGGCTGGCCTCGAACTCACAGAGGTCTGCCTGCCTCTGCCTCCTGGCTGCTGGGATTACAGGAGTGCCTGGCTCACCCTACATTTTTACTGTAGTTTTCCTGTGCTTAGGTATGTTTAAGTGCACAGACACTATTGTCTTAACATTGGCCTGCAGTGCTGTACAGGGGTATAGCCTGGACCAGGAGGCTGCGCCACAGGTGTGGAGTAAGCCACCACATCTCGGTTGGTGTAGTGAAATCTCCCTAACAGATTTCTTAGAACACACCCCTTCATTAAGCACCACTGTTCTCTCATTAGATTTCAAGACTGGTTGTTTTTTTTTTTTTAATTCCTTGACTTTCTGTGTGGTGTGTGTGTGTCAGGTGTGCATGCCATGGTGCACACATATAAGTGAGAGGACAGTTTTCCTGCAGTCAGATCTCTTCTACCATGTGCATTCCAGGGATCAAGTCAGGATGTCAGGTTTGGTAACAGATGCTTGTACTTGATGGGCCATCATGCTGAGATCCGGTAGTCTTTACAGATCAACTCTCAGCAACCACTTCCAGTTCACAGAGTTACCCAAATGGTATGAGTAACTGTAGGATCTCTGGAATGAGCACCTATATGGAACACCTCGGGGTGGGTCTTGGACCAGTGCCATCAGCATCACATGTAAGGTGATGAACAGTGAAGATTCTTGGACCACAGGCTCCTAAAACAGAACAAATAGAAGCAAAGCAACCTACAGGTCTTCAGGTGACTCCCAAGTATGATTTGGAGGGGGGAGGACTATAGATGCAGTACAATGTTAGAGTGCTTGCCTAGCATGGACAAGACTCTAGGTTCCATCCACAGCCCCTCAAAAATGGCTCTTCTGGGCATCATCCACAGCTCTGGCAAGTTCCATAGGCTAAATAATAAAACTGCCTCTCAAAGCTGGTGGCATCTTTTATCTGTAGTGCCAACACTATACATCCTAGGACTCCAGAGGACGAGAAGTTCAAGGCCAGCCTGGGTTATATATTGAGACAGAGTTAAAGGTGGGACAAGGCTAGAGAAATGGTTTATTGTTTAAGAGCACCGCTCTTCCACAGGACAGAAGTTCAGTTCCCAGCATCTATCTGGTAACTCACAACCACGTGTAATTCCAGCTCCCAGGTGATCCAGCACCCTCTTCTGGCCTCCATGGGCTCTAGCTCATGTGACATTCTCATGAAGACACACGAAAGAATAAGAAATCCAGGCAGTGGTGGTGCAAGCCTTTATTTTTTTTTCTCGAGACAGGGTCTCTCTGTAGCTTTGGTGCCTGTCCTGGAACTAGCTCTTGTAGCCCAGGCTGGCCTCGAACTCGCAGAGATCCACCCACCTCTGCCTCTGAGTGCTGGGATTAAAGGTGTGCACCACCACCACCTGGCTGGTGGAAGCCTTTAACTCCAGCACTCAGGAGGCAGGGGCAGGTGGATCTCTTTGAGTTTGAAGACAGCCTGGTCTACAGAGCAAGTTCCAGGACAGCTAGGGCTGTTACACAGAGAAACCCTGTCTCAAAAAAACAAAACAAAACAAAAAAGAAGATACATTAAAACACGGTAATTTCCAGGTGCCTGCAGGCTGGTATCTAGTTGCTCTTCATACCAGCTCATGACATATAAGATGGGCCTGCTTCCTTTCGCCAGGTGTGCCCCAGAAGCTGTCCCTACCTGCTGTCAGCATTGACACTCGTACTTGGTTTCAAGGCCATATGTTTCCCCAAGATATTCTTGCCAACATGAACCTTTCTTTCTTTCTTTGGGGAAATGATGCATTGGGTCTATTCTGGAGTGGTGGAATTGCAGAACAAGGGTGTTAACTCAGCTTTGCCTCAGTTTTCTCATCTAAAATAGAAATACCACATCCACTTGAAGGTTGAATGGCACACTCCTGACCTGTGGCCCATAGTTTCCCCCACACTACATAGCCTTATTCATATGTGGCCATGCACAGTTAACAGACACAATCATCAGCAGTATAGGAGAGTGAGGGGTTTGCCTTCTTGCAGTTGGACATTCTCATTATTCCAGTTCTGATCCACTCCTTACCAGCGGGCTAATCATGCCTACATCTTCCCCCCTCTTGAGTAGACCAGAGGCCCCATCTAAACAGCCTTCCTGCAGCAGCTCCTATTTCCTGGTGTCCAGACAGGAACTCAAGACCAGTGTTGTTTCCTGGGATATTGACAGCTGCCATATTTATTGGTGCTTGGGCTGCCACAGTTGTGGCTGGATCGGGAACTGGCATTGGAACAGTGTTTGGAAGCTTGATTATTGGCTATGCCAGGAACCTGTCTCTCAAGCAACAGCTCCTCTCCTATGCCATTCTAGGCTTTATCCTGTCTGAGGCCATGGGGCTCTTCTGTTTGATGATCACCTTCCTTAAACTCTTTGCCATATGAGGCTCCATGTGGTCAACCAGCCATCACTGGTGCTTTGACTCCATGACAGTCCTGGTGCTGGAGTATGCTAAGCTTTACCATTAAACAACGATGTTACTCTAAAAAAATAAAACAAAATAAAAAGAAATCTGAAAAATGGGGAATGATAACAGATCTAAAAGCTATTAATAAGATGATTCAACCAATGGGACTCTTTACAGCCTGGAATTGCCTTGCTTTCTCTATTACTTAAAGATGGCCTAGTGTAGTGATTGATTTAAAAGATTGCTTTTTTTTTTACTACTGTTGCAAAAACAGGATAAAGAAAAATTTGCCTTCACAGTGCCTACTTATAAAAATTCCCAGCCTGTTAAAGGTTATCAGTGAAAATTCTTCCACAGGGGATGTTAAATAGCTGTAACTTGTGTTAGTATTTTGTACAACAGCCATTGGAAATATTTCCTCAATCTATAATTTACCATCATATGGAGGATACCATACTATCTCATTCATTTACAGATACTTTTGGAAAAATGTTTAAAGAACTTAAAATAATTTGCCTTGTCAGGGATTACAAGTTGCTCCTTAAAAAAAATACAAAAAGGAGATTCTATTAATTACCTAGGATATAAGATAGGTTTACAAAAAATTAGCCGGGCAGTGATGGCACATGCCTTTAATCCCAGCACTTGGGAGTCAGAGGCAGGTAGATCTCTGTGAGTTCAAGACCAGTATGGTCTATAAGAGCTAGTTCCAGGACAGGCACCAAAGCTACACAGAGAAACCCTTCCTTGAGGAAAAAAAGATTCAACCACAAAAACTACAAATCTGGAGAGATCAATTATGAACTCTTAATGATTTCTTTTTTTTTTTAGTAGTTCACTTCTTTTTTTTAATATTTATTTACTTATTATATATACAATATTCTGTCTGCATGTATGTCTGCAGGCCAGAAGAGGGCACCAGACCTCATTACAGGTGGTTGTGAGCCACCACGTGGTTGCTGGGAATTGAACTCAGGACCTTTGGAAGAGCAGGCAATTCTCTTAACCACTGAGCCATCTCTCCAGCCCTCTTAATGATTTTCAATATTTTCTGGGAGATATTAACTGGCTATGACCCACAATTAGATTGATAACTCAAGAACTAAGTAATTTATATCAAGCCTTACTAAGTGATAACAACTTAAATAACCCAAGAGAATCAGCTGAGCCTGAGAGAGAATTGACTGTGGTAGAAAAGAAATTACAGGATACACATGTGGATTGTTTGGATCCAAAGCTTGATTGTATCATGGTTATTTTACCTTCTATGCATTCTCTATAAAAATTCTTATACAGAGAGGTCATAATATCTTAGAATGTATATTTTTACCACACAAAGTAAAAAAGACCTATGTAGAAAAAGTTTCTGAATTGATTCTAAAATATAAAAATTAAGACTTCATCAATTAAAAGAAATAGACCAACAGAAATTGTGGTACCATTTATGACTGCTGAGATTTCCTCATTATGGACAGAAAATGAACATTGGCAAGTGCTTACAATAATTTTTTTGATATATTAGCAACAAATATCCCAAAACCAAGAGACTTGATTTTATAAAGAGAACTAATTGGATCCTTCCTCCCATATATAGGAAACACCAATTACTGGCACTCCTACATTCTATACTGATGCAAACAAATCAGGAAAGGTAGGTTATAAGTCAGGAGATTTAAGTAAAGTGGCTTAAAGCCCTTGTGATTCTGTTCAAAAGTCAGAATTATATAATATTCTCATGGTATTATTTGATTTTCCAGAATCTCTTAATATAGTTACTGACTCTTGATATACAGAAAGAGTTGTTTTACATATTAAACTGCTCCACTTATTCTAGATTATTCGGGGCTAATTTTGTTATTTATTCAATTATAAGAAATAATCAACAATAGAAATCTTCCTTTGTATATAACAAATAACAAATCCCATAAGGGTCTTCCAGTATAGTGGTATATTATTTGTGTAGGGTTTTTTTTATGGTTTTTCGAGACAGGGTTTCTCTGTAGTTTTGGAGCCTGCCCTGGAACTAGCTCTTGTAGACCAGGCTGGCCTCGAACTCACAGAGATCTGCCTGCCTCTGCCTCCCGAGTGCTGGGATTAAAGGCGTGCGTCACCATCGCCCAGCCTCTTTTGTGTTTTAATAACTAACACTTGCCTGAAGATCAGAGGACAAAGAAGCCTCATTAGTCAGCCATACAGGACAGGGAGTAGTGGCACACACTGTAATCCCAGGGCCCTGGAGACAGAGGCAGACGAATCTCTGTGAGTTCAAGGCCACCTTGGGCTACACAAGATTGAATCTGTCTAAAAGAGAAGCAAGACCTCATACAAAGGTGATCCCAGAACTTGGGATCACATGCCTTTAATCCAAGCACTAGGAAGGAGGAGACAGGAGCGATATGGCTGGGTGGAGAGAGGACTATAAAGGGGGAGGGAAAGGAATTCAATTTAATGTGGAGTCTGAGGATTCATGGAGAAAGGATCTTGCCCTTTCAGTCTGAATATTTGGTAGAGGTGAAAGATCTCTCTAGTGGTTGGCTGCTTTGCTTTTCTGATTTTCAAGTTGAACCCCAAATACATGTATCTGGGTTTTTATTATTTGTGCTACATACAAGGCCCTCTAGTACAAGTTAATGATGAAATTGATCAGCTATTGATAGGAAATGTGCTAGAAGCCTCAAAATTTCATAAGAAACACCATGTTAATAATAAGCATATAAAGGAAGATTTTTTTGTTCACTTGGCAACAGCCCAAGGAAATTGTAAGGAGTTGTCCTACCTGTTCTTTGTATGACCAAACTCTACTACGTAAAGGAAATAACCCAAAAGGTACTCAAAGAAATGAAATTTGGCAAATGGATATGTTTTATTTTACAGAGTTTGGAAACTTAAAGTATGTATACCATACCATAGATACATATTCAGGATTTCAATGTGCAACTGCTTTGAGTTCTAAAAAGGCTGATTCAATAATTACACATTTATTAGAAATTATGGCCATCATGGAGATACCTGTACAATTAAGACTGACAATGATAATGCTACAGGATATGTCTCTAGTAAAGTGAAGCAGTTTTTTTACATATTAAAAGATAAGGGCTGGAGAGATGGCTCAGAGGTTAAGAGCACTGACTGCTCTTCCTGAGGACCTGAGTTCAATTCCCAGCAACCACATGGTGGCTCACAACCATCTGTAAGGAGATCTGTTGCCCTCTTCTGGCAAGTAGGCATATATGCAGACAGAACACTGTATACATAATAAATAAAAATCTTTTAAAAAAACCGTAAAACATATTACAGATATACCACACAATCTTACAGAGCAAGCAGTTATAGAATGATCTAATTACATTTTAAAAGATATGCTTAATAAACAGAAAGGGGGAATAAAGATCCCCAGAGATAGATTGCAAAATGCTTTATTAAGCTTAAATTTTTAAATGCTAATGAAAAAGGAATGATGGCTGTAGAGAGACATTGGATAGCAAAAAAAAAAAAAGTTAAATTAAATCAGCTTGTATACTTTAAAGATGTGTTGACCCAAAATGGAAACCAAAATATGTTATGTTGGGAAAGGAGTTTTGCCTTTGTTTCCACAGGAGAAGAAAAGCCATAGATACCATCAAAATTAATAATAATTAGATTCGAACAGGAGAGACATCTTGGTTAAGGGACAATAGTTCATCAAACAGCATCTCCATTCAATTTAAACTAATTTATGAGACTAACAAATGCCTTTCATTTATTTTTAATATTTTATATTAAAAATAAAATAAAAACCTCCTCAAAGTTAGGGTTGGGGCAGTTTTGTTTTTGTATTTACAAGAAAATAAAGGCATCCAACCAAGGAATCTGAAAACCACTCGACAAATGAGACACCTAAAGAATTGGACAAATCATCCAGAGAAAATATCCTAAGAAAAAGAGTAAAATGATGGGCTGGAGAGATGGCTCAGCGGTTAAGAGCATTGCCTGCTCTTCCAAAGGTCCTGAGTTCAATTCCCAGCAACCACATGGTGGCTCACAACCACCTGTAATGAGGTCTGGTGCCCTCTTCTGGCCTGCAGGCATACACACAGACAGAATATTGTATACATAATAAATAAATATTTTTTAAAAAATAGAGTAAAATGACCTAATGATAAAGCACATTTCCAAGTGGATAAAATTTCATAAATCTTCCCAAATGTTTGTTTCTGCTGTTCTCTACAAATATATGAAACAAATGGCCATTTTATAGTCCCAGTTCAATTAAAAATTAAAGCCAGCTTTGGAGACAGAGTATTTCTCTCTTCTTCTCTAAACTCAAGCATACTTGTTAGAGAAAAATCCAAAATCTCTGTTCTATGTCAGAAGAGCCACCTGCTATGGGACAGAAAAAAAAAGTTAAAGAACTATTCTATTGCCACTAATCTCATAGTTCTTTGGTTTTCTTTTGATTCTTTAAAACTTTTATTAAGGTTTATTTTCTCAAAATTTATAAGATATATATATATTTAAACTTTCTATTGTGGTATTAATGGCCATATAGAATACTAACTAGTTTTAAAAAATACTTCATCTAGTTTCCTGTACATGATTTCATGCTTGAGTCTGAATCAGGTAACTAAAAATTAAGTTTGTGCACCCCAAATGTACTTAACAAATTGTGATCCTTTAACCTCTCCAAGATCTGCCACATATGACATTTAAAGTGTTTAAGTTTTCTACAGTAAAACATGACAATTCCTAATAGTAACCTTTGACATCTTTAAAAGTATGATGGGGCCCCACAACAATGATTTCACCTGGATTGTGGTAACACCACTAAGCTGACAAACAACACCTAAAGATCGGCTTTGGACTGTAAACAACTCAAGACAATTCCAAGGCTGTCAGATGGTGTGGTTCAGCCTCATGTATCGCTCCAGTCAGAACTTCAGATAAGCCCCACAATTTTCCATTGCACAGAGAATACCAATAAATGATACAGCTAGCTCGCTCTTAACCAGTTTCTCAATTTTCTCAGGGTCCCTTAGAGATGCTGTTGCCCCACAGATGACAGGAAACAACCTAGAAAACATAATGCCCACATTCCCAAGAGGTGGAGTGGGTAGTTTTTGCTCATTCAGTGGGTTATGGTTATTTGTCATTGTTTAGGGAAATTGTTACAAGTTATTATTGATAATGGTCAGGAAAAAAAGCTGAAAAATGAAAATTAGATTCAGAGATCTCATTCTAAAAGGAAAAGGGGGGATGTAAAAATATTAAAATAGCCAGGCAGTGGTGGCACACGCCTTTAATCCCTGAACTTGGGAGGCAGAGGCAGGCAGATCTCTGTGAGTTCGAGACCGGCCTGGTCTACAAGAGCTAGTTCCAGGACCGGCTCCAAAAGCCACAGAGAAACCCTGTCTCAAAAAAACCCCCCAAAAATATTAGAATAAATGAGCAGGTTATTGAATCTACTTTTAAACTAAAAAAACCTACTAGTCTTAAATATTTTACACTGGTATGGATTTTTGCATATTGATACAAATTTAAGGTTATTTTGCTAGAAGACACTGCATACATTTCTACTCTTGTTTAAGTTATTGTACCTATTCAACTCACTTAACACTGTAATGTAAATTTCTAGTTCTTGAAAGTTATTATTACAAACTATTTAGGATATATAAGAAATGCAGGTTAGTAATTACTCATCTATAGCAATCTTGCAGTCATGTTAAGTATGTTTTCAAGGTTAAACAGATATATTTTAGATAGACATGTTGTCTTCAAACTCTTCAGAGATCTACAGAATATGGCATTTAAGATGTTATAATGGCATAAGGCTTTTTATGACAATGAGACATGTCTGCTCCTCCACCAATCCACTTCAGAGAAGATGATGGCATCGAAGAACCTCCACTAACCAATGGGCAAGAAAATGCTTTTGCCTTGACTGCTGACAGGACACTATCCAAATTGAACAAGCAGGCAGAAAAGAAAGTGCTTAACTTTGCCTAGACAAGGTAGGACAGTCCTTCAGTATTCCTGCTTCACAAAAAAAAGGTTTGTCAAATATTTTAGGCCTGTAGTATGAAAATGAATGCTCCAGTGTTACAGAGGAATCTTGGGTGACTGTCCAGGCAGCCAGATGTTTTTGTCAATTCTGTAGTTCTGGAAGTTGCTTGTGCTGCACTTCCTGCTTACTCAGGTAATATTTTATCCATCTTGGATCTCTGATAGAGATCAAAACTAGATAGTTATAGTTTTACAGTTTTTATTGTTACCAAATTCTGAATAGAAACTTACATAAGTGTATAAGGTTGAGAGACATAAAAACTTAAATCACTTATCTAAACATGTTTTGAGGTCTTAAGAAAAATGGTTTGGGGCTGGTAATGCAAGTTAAGATAGAAAGTGAATTAGGTACAAAACTTTGCATTCACCAATATAAGATATAGATATAGGAATATTTCCTCTGAATTTGTCAAATACAAATGGACTGGACACTGTGAATATAATTCTTACCTGCTAATTGTTCCTACTGTATATAGTTTTGCTTTGTCAACATTAATACCTCCAAGAGTTTTTATTTGGACAAAAAGTGGGAAATGTTGTGTGATATTCTGGTCACACTCTGACACTTCTGAGACTGACAATAAAATTTTGCTTTGAATCATAGGGCAGAGCTAGCTTCTAGCTGACCAAAGTTAACCATAGAATTTTGGATGACTGAGGCCAGAGAGGCTGGAAGTAGTAAGTAGGGCAGGGCGAGGCTTAGAGTGGGTTCCGGCCCTTTTGGATGGAGGAACGAGAGGAGGCCATTGTTTCCTTCTCTGCCACTTCTCGTATCACTCAGGTTCTTACCCCATTTCTGACTCCCAGGTTCTTATTGTTAAGGAATAATTAAGTAAACACATCGGGCAAGACAGTAAACTGTGACTGGTAAGTACATTAAAGAACTCACCTGCTGCATTGCTGATGGTGGAAAGGTGCCTCAGGTGGCAGAGGCAAGCTGCTGCCATAGCAGGAACTGACAACCACCACCCAGCTAATTACAAACTTTTTAATTCATTTCTATATATTCAATTTATTGATTTATTTATTTGCCTTGCTTTTGTTTTTTCGAGACAGGGTTTCTCTCTGTAGTTTTGGAGCCTGTTCTGGTACTTGCTCTGAAGCCCAGGTTGGTCTCAAACTCACAGAGAACCACCTGCCTCTGCCTCCCGAGTGCTGGGATTAAAGTTGTGCACCACCACTGCCCAGCTTTATCTGCCTTTCTGAGATGGGCCTTCACTCTATATAACCCAGACTGGCCTTCAACTTGTAACAATTCTCCTGCCTAAGCCTCTTTAGTATTGATATTACATGCAAGAGACACTATGCCCAACTCATATTTTCCTTAAATTATTAAATATTACTGGAAAACAATCTATACCCTTAATCTTTAAAAAATAATTACAATCAATTATATGTGTGTGCATGTATAGGTGCCCTTGTGCTGTGTCATGAATTGGGCAATTTGAATGAGTTAGTTCTCACCTTCCTCCACATGGGTACCAGGGACTGAACTCAGGTTGTTAGGCTTGGCAGCAAGTGCCTTTACCCACTGGACCAGTTTACTAGCCCATAATCTGAGAAATTAAAATTTCTCAAATGGCACCATATGTACAGAACAAAGATGTTGATTGGAGCAACCAACTCAGTTTCCTGGGATTTCCTTGTTTTAAAAACTGAAAGTTTTAAGCCAGACAGTGGTTGCACAGGTCTTTAATTCCAGCACTTGGGAGGCAGAGAAAGGTGGATCTCTGTGAGTTCGAGGCCAGCCTGGTCTACAGAGCTTGTTCCAGGACAGCCTGAGCTATCCAGAGAAACCCTGTCTTGAAACAAAACAAGAAAGCCCTGAAAGTTTATCAATAAAAGTAGAAAATAAAAATAAAAACAAAGTTTGGCCAGGCATAGTGGTGTGTGCCTTTAAACCAGCACTCTGGAGGCAGAGGCAGAAAGGATCTTTGTGAGTTTAAGATTAGCCTGGTCTACATAGTTCCAGGACAGCCAGAACTACACAGAGAAACCCTCAAAAGATAAACCTGAAAGTCCAGTCTACCACCAACTGTACATTCCCAAACTCCCAACCTCCAAGTTGTGAATATATGGGGACAGCTGGTCACACTGGGTGTCACTGAGCCTACTCACTGTCTCTGGATACCCATTACAGGCTTTGCTGCTTTACTGCCCAGTACAGCTGCCAGGAAAAAAATGGAAGACTAGGGATGGCACTGTTGGCACTTTTACTGTTTTTGTTTCAGTTTTGTTTTTTGTGTTGTAGACTATTATGTGCTACATTTGTTTATGCTGTGGAACATTTGTTTAATGATGCAAAGATGTGTTGCATTCTTTTGTTACATTTGTTTAACTCTGTAAAGCTGTGTTACTTTGCCTGTCTAAAACACCTGATTGGTCTAATAAAGAGCTGAACAGCCAATAGCAAGGCAGAAGAAGGATAGGCAGGGCTGACAGGCAGAGAGAAATAGAGAAAAAGAGGGATTAGGAAGTGAGAGAGAAAAGAAGGGGACAGCCACCTAGCTACACAGCCAGACATGGAACAAGAAGGAAAGAAAGTTATACAGAAATAAAGACAGAAGCCCAGAGGCAAAGGTAGACGGCATAATTTAAAGTTAAGAAAAGCTGGCTAGAAACAAGCCAAGGTAAGGCTGGGCACTTACAAGAAAAAGACTACGTGTGTGTGTGTGTGTGTGTGTGTGTGTGTGTGTGTGTGTGTGTGTGTGTGTGTTTGTTGATTTGGGAATTGGGTGGCAGGCCCCCAAAAGAGCAAAGAGCCAAAGGAGTAGAAACATCCCTGACTGGCCCTGGTTGTCCTGGAACTCGCTCTGTAGACCAGGCTGGCCTCAAACTCACAGAGATCCACCTGCCTGCCTCTGCCTCCCTAGGGCTGTGTACACCATGCCCAGATCACTTTTACTTTCTATCACACAGTGAAATCAAAACTAGGTCTGTTCTTTCTAGCAGACCCAGCAAGCAGGGTCTTCTTCAGCTCCAATGCAATTGTGGTCCCTCCAGTATCAGGGAAGGGGAGCAGAGGGACCTTACTAGCCAGACTAAGGCTCGTAACCTGGACCCTAGGGTCTGTTCCCACACTGAAAGACACCTCTGACAACAGTCTCTGTTTTTCTCACTTTGAGAGCTGAACTGTAAATGCTCCAAGATGAAAGATGCTGCAAAGTCAACAGTGGTGCTGGAAATCCTACTCTAGAGTGGAGGGTGTGTCTCAGAGTGGACACTTGCCCAGCACACTCAAGGCGGAGTAAAAAACCCTATCCTTACAATTAAAGTCTTGGCTGTTTCTCTAGAAGTCCCGAGGAAGCACTCTAGGAGGACCTGATGGGTCCTGCTGCATTGAATTATGCTCCTGGCAAATATGAGCCACGCTGTGAGTAAGACAATAACTATTGTTCCATGCTCAGCCTCAAGCCCACGATACTGCTTTGGGTTGGAACTCAGTCATCATCAGTTGCTTCAACTTTCTCCATCTGTATGCCCAACACCCCAAAGCCACCTGTTCTTTTCTATTCAAATATCAAGTTTTAGTCTAACATTTAGATGCCATACATCCATAAATCTGATGGCTAGGAGGGAGAAAAAAAATTATTGCCTTAACAACAGGCTGTGGATTCAGCAAAGCTTGCTATATATTCAGTTAAACACACCTTAGCTTTTGTTGAAAGTTAGATATGATATGATGACATTCCTGTAATGGTAAAATGGCGCAGTTCCCTAAGGGCAGCAGCGGGCCACGAGGAGCAGCCAGGCCCCACCATCCTAGGCCTCTGTGGATCCCAGGCAGGTGGGAGGTGGCAGGTAAGAGACCTCAGCAGGGCAGTCTGTCCCACGAGGGGCTGTGGTCAGTGAGAAATGAATAGACGTCATGCAGAGAGAGGGTTTGGATATGGAAGGAAAGGGAAAGGGGGGAGGGGAGAAGGGGAAAGAGGAGAGAGAGGCAGAGAAAGAGAAACAGAAGAGGCTTCAGAAAAAAAGAAAAAGAAAAAATAAATTAAAAAAAGAAAAAAAAAAGAGGCTTCAGCCACCTCTTCAGAAGAGAAAGATGGGGGCAGAGAGAGTACAGGCTGGAAGTGGAAGGGGGAGTGGGCATCGCTTGTCTCTTAAAAGGGACAATAGGTCAGAATAATTTCCAGGGTTTTTTCATATATGTGTGTTTGCCCCTCCCCATTTAGACAGGGTCTCTCTACATAGACCAGCTGTCCTGAAACTTACTATATAGACCAGGCTAGTCTTGAACTCAAGAGTGCTCTGCCTGCCTTTGTTTTCCAAGTGCTGGTATCAAAGGAGTCTGCCACCATACTAGGTTGCAAGTGCGTCCTTGAGATTTACAACTTCAGTTTCTAGCAACTACATGGTTGTGTGTTCTTTACATTTTTGTTCCATCATTCTGCTTTCTTGTAAACAGAATGAGATATTTTTAATTTTAGGTATACATTTGTGGAGATGCCTCCCAATTCTTATTGGAATGATCTTGCATGAGATAGGACTCAAAATGTAGGAAGTAGCAGATGACACTGAGGCCAGTCTGTCTACATAGTAAGTTCTAGGACAGACAGGACTGCATAGATCCTGTCTTAAATACAGACACACACCAACTGTAGGAAGTTTTCCAGAATATTAATACACAAAAGTGGTGTCTTAGGTTTCCTATTGCTGTGAAGAGATGCCATGATAATACAACTCTTATAAGGAAAGCATATAACTGTGGTGGTTTACAGTTCAGAGGTTCAGTCCATTATCAGCATGGTGAGGAACATAGCTGTAGGGTAAACGGGTCATCCTGAGGATAAAGATCAAGACTGTCCCAAGAACCTTGATGCCCCAATTCAGCAGGAAGTAGTCTAACAAAAATGTTGTCCCCTTTCCAACCCCCACTGGTGGTTCATTAACAAACAAAAAAGGGGGGAATGTAGGGTGAAATGGACAGCCAAGGAAACCCACTCTGGCCCTGAAACCAGACCTAGTGAAAGAACCACACCATTTAGCCCTGAACCTAGAACATAAGAAACATACCCTGACTCTGAAACCAGTGCCAAAGAAACACACTTTGGCCCTGGAATTAGAACCAGTGAAAGAAATATGCACTGGTCCCAAAACTAGAGCCAAAAAGCTAAAGAAACAAAAGTAAAGGCCAGTGAAAGAATTACAATTTGACCCTGAAACCAGTGCCAACTCGGCCCCCTAACCAACCAATCCTTGAGCAGAAAATCTTCTCCCTGGGAAAACTCCACCCCTAAGAAGCCCTATATAACTCCCTCTGCCTGTTCAGTCACTGGCTGTCCTTTCCCACCCTGGCAGAGTCAGCCACTCTCCTAGACTACTCCTTCCCAAATAAATCTTTCTTAAAAGAGTTTTGGGAGAAGATCTTCTTTCACCAGCCTGGAGAAGAAGGACCTTTGCAGACGTTCCCTTAGGAAGCTGAGCAGAAAAACCAGAAGAAATAGTTACATCTGCTAGGAAACTCCCTTGGGAGTTAAGTGGAAAACATAACTTTTTGCCTGAGCCCTAAAGGATAGCTTCCATTAGGGGAATGGAGTGAAGCTCAGCTGTAACAGCTTTCTCTAGGGGAGGAGCAGGATTGCTACATCCTGAGGGGAGACCATCCCCCACTGCACCCCAGCTTCATGTGTAGCCTGACTTCCTGACAAGTTCGGATACCTTATCTAGCCTCTAGAGCTGTTCTATTGCAGCTCCCGGTATAGCCTGTCTCTCTAGCAAGTCAGGATACCTTTCCCTCCAGAGCTCCCCATTACAGTTCCAGGTACTCCCAGAAAAGTCAGGATACCTTTCCTTCTAGAGCTGTAACACTCGCTTACAATGGTGACATGCAGATGTGCAGACACGGTGCTGCAAGAGAAGCTCAGGGTCCTCCATCTCACAGGCAACAGGAAGTCCACTGACACTCTGAGGAAAGCTTGAGCAAAAGAGACCTGAAAGCCCACCCCCACAGTGACACACTTCCTCCAACAAGACCACACCTCCTAATAGTGCCACTCCCTTTGGGAACCATTTTCTTTCAAACCCCCACAAGTGGGATGGGGACAGAAGGTGTCTCAGTGGTTTAGGTCCCTTGTTCTTGTAGAGGACTTCAGTTTGGTTCCCAGCAGTTTACAACTGACTTCAACTAAATTCCCAGGGATGCAGATGATCCTCAAACACCTGCAAACACCTGGTGGACACACGTACAGGCATACACATATATACAAGAATAAAAATATTTTCAAGAGAGGGTTTAAAAAGATAGAGAATTAAGAAAGCAGAATCCCTCAAAATGACCAAAATTCCCCCTTTAATATTTTTTAGTATTTTTTCATACAATATATTTGATCATGTTTTTCCCCTCCTTCAACTCCTCATAAATCCCTTTTGAAGGTTCTGAATATGACACCAGTGTTCCAGGGACTGGTAACGTCACCAGTGCTGATGTTCACCAGTGAGGAGTTTTTAATGGTGGTTATTTAATCGACTTAGAACTTTTGGAGCGTTGGCCAATAGCAGGTCAGGGGAATAGAGGTATGTCTAATTGGTTTCCGAAATCAGCCATTAGAAAGATTGACCTGCAGTTGAGTGGTCCACCGCACGCATGCATCATCAGAGACCAGCTCCATATCCGTAAGACTCCCGCTACTTTACATACTTGGTTCTCAAATTGGCTTTGAAGAATCACACCAACCACCTTTCCTTTATGTCCCTTCCGTATTTCAACAGGCTCTCATGCATTCCCAAGCTGGCCTTAAATTGGTTCCATGCCCAAAATGACCTTAAAATTTTGATCCTCTTGCCTCCACGTACTGAGTGCTTTACAAGACTGCGCCATCACACTGGTCTTTATGAGGTGCTGGCAAATGGACCCAAGGCTTTCTTCACATTAGACAAATCCTAACCACTGAACTACTTCTCCAGCCCCAAGGTGACAGTTCTCAACAGCGGTGGTGTGTAAATCCCAACGTAAAGTGCCAATTCAAAGGCAGCTCCCTTCTCTTACTCCCGAAGTTTCTTTGGGGGTAGGAGGGGAGACCCTGTCTGTGCGTGCAGATCAGGAAGCTAGGGCGGACCGGCTCACGATGGAGAACAGCATCTTCCAGGCCTTGGCCACTACACTGCCAGTCCCGTGTGGACTCAGGATCGTGGTTGGCGTTTAGTCCAGCGCCGTCTTCCAGGGTTTACGCAAGGCTGGAACCCCAAACATGAAACACCCTGGGTCGGCGACGGAGGACGAGGCGAGCGCGCCAGACACAGTCAGGAAGCTCCCGTCCGCCCCGCGCCGCCCGTCGTCCCCGAGCGCCCTCTCGCGCCCCCGCGCCCGCCCGGGACCCACGTCGAGGGAGCGCGCGGGGGGCGGGGCCGGCGCGGGGCCGCGCGCGCGAGGCCGCGGGCAGGGGGGCGGGGCGGTAGAGCTCGGTGCCCGGCCTGGAGGACAGCGGTGTCGGAGTCGGCGGGCGGCGGCGGCGGCAACGCAGAGAGGCCGTGCGGGTCGCGGGCGCCGGGTCTCCGGAGCTCAGAGGTAACGCGGGACGGACCCGGCGCGCGAGAAGTGGGCGCGGGCCCCGGGCGCGAGTGGTGGAGGCCGCCGGCCTGGGCGCTGACGCCGCTGCTGCCCAGGCGCAGGGGGCGGGGCGCGGGGCCCGGGAGCCGGCGCCTTTTGTCCGCCCGCCGCGGCCGCTGCGCCCTCTCGCGTCTCACCTACCACCCGGCCCCTGCCCCTGCCGCGCAGGCCTCCGGGGCCCGGCGGCGCGCGCTCCCGCCCTTGTTTTGTTTGGATTTGGGGAGGAGGGGCAGCTCTTCCCTGGTCGTGTGTGTGCGGCCCCCCCCGCGCGTCGTAGCGCGCATGCGCCTGCGTGCAGCGCGGCGCCCGATTGGCTGCGGACTCGCGCATGCTCCGAGGCCCGCGGCCCGACTTCCGCCGCGCCCTCCCCTCAGCCTACTCTCAACGGTCTCCAAGCCGGTTCGAAAGATGCCGGCGGTAGTGACTGGCTGCGGCGGGCCCGCCCCTCCGGGCTCTCCGCCCCCGCCGCCTTCGCGGCCGCCATTACGGAGTTCCCAGTGGTGAGTGTGCGGAGCCGAGGCCTAGCGGATTGGAGCGCGGGGCGGTTACTGCCCCGGGGCACCGCAGTCGCCCGCAGCCCCGCGCCCGTCTCGGCCCCCGCTCCCCCCACCTTCTCCCCGTTCTGCGCTTCCGCCGTCGCGGGGCCGCTGGCGCCTTTGTCCTCGCTGCTCCTCCCGGCGATGCTCAGCTTCTGTGGGCGCTGTCTCTTTGCTGCCGTTGCCGCTGCCATGTCGGCCTTGCGCTTCCGCGTCCCGGCGTGCCTACGATTCCTTCAGCCCCAGCGCGCTCCCTAGGCCGACGCAGCTTGGGTTGCTAGTGCCAGCCATTTGGTGCCCGGGCCGGAGTTGATCCAGACTTAGGCAGTCTTAAGGCCCTTGGCGCTAAACCCTCCCGCCCAGCCAGAATTGCCCGTCACTTCTCCCGCGGTTTCTTACTGCACCTCTCCTGCTGTCCCTTGCTTTGGAGAACGAGTCTTTTATGCCCAGGACCTTATGCGCAAGCATCGTAGAGTGACATAAAACTAGAGAGTCATTCTGCACTTGATCTTAGCCGAAAGGCCTAGAAGCGATTTGAGAAGCGTTCCATGTTTTTTTCCTTCATCAGCACAGGCAAAAAAACTACCACAAGCTTTTAAAAACATCGGACCTCAGTTTCAGAGTAGTTTGCTCAAAGCTTATTTCAAGTTAATTTTTGAGGCGGTCTCCCTGTATGTAGCCCCTGCTGCCTTGGGACTCGCTGTGAACCTGTTTCAGCCTCCTCAGTGCGAGTGCTGGGAGGATTGGCGTGAACTGTCGTCTCAGGGTTAATGTGCGACAGCTTGAGGATTGGGGTTTTGGCCCTAGTCTTCAAAGGTTACTTGGGAGATGACTAGGACGTTACTGAAGCCTATGTCGCTGCAAGCCTTACCTCCAACATGTGGAGCTGTGTGCCCAGCCAAGATAGACATCACTCCATGCTGAATAACGAGATGGGAGAGTTGCCAGCAGTTAGGATGCTTTATCTGAGTGTAGTGTGAAAACTCAGCCTGGGAACTGGTTGAGGTGTTCAGTGCTCCCTGTTAGTGATGTTAGGAAGTATGTGTATTGTACGAGGTGTAGAGTGGCTTGTGAAATGCTGGTGCCTTTTCCAAAAACCACAAATTCGAAAGGATAGCAGTGGTTTGAAGCACATGCTGCAGCCGCAGACATACTGCTATTCCTAACGAGCAAACTACAGCCACAGAATTGGGCTTGACACTTCTGCAAGTCCTTTAATGCCTGTAATAAAACAGTTTAGGCGTTTCCTTTGTCAAAAGTAAGTCTGTATTACTATTCTTACATTCAGCTAAAAAGAACCCATAAACTTGGGGCCATAGGAGAACTTTATAAGCTACAGGTGAAAATATATTTTGGTTTTCACACCATATGAACCCATGTTAAAAAACAATTTTTATTCTTTTACAAATACTTTTAAAACTCTTCTTCTTACCTTGCTATGTTTTAGGCATCCAGTTTGTATCCATGGCTCAGTAGAAAAATACCTGTTCCCCTTTCCAGGGTAGTGTGCAGCTGTAATACCAGCGTTGGGAAGGTGGGTTAGGAGCCAAGTCATCCTCTGCTACATAGCAAGTTTTAAGCCAACCTGGGCTACAGGAACATCCCACCCCTAAATCCCAAAACTCCCCGCTAGGGAGCTATTATAGCTGTCTGAAAGGATTCATCATTCACAGTGCTATAACACAAAGTTCAGCTACAAGTTGAATTGATAGTGTTAATTAAAGCAGTCCGGGTTAACCATCCATGTAGCTTTGTTAGCTGTTAATGAAAAGTGAATTTAAGCTGGCTTTAGTGGCTCATGCCTTTAATCCCAGTACTTAAGAGACAGAAGCAGGTGGATCTCTGAGTTTGAGGCCAGCATGGTCTGCATAGTGAGTTCCAGGACAGCCAGGGCTACACATATCCCTGTATCAAAAACAAACATAACTTATTACCCTATTACAGAAGAACAAAAAATACTTTGGATTAGCATTCTATGGCCTTTTAGTAAAAAAATTTAAGAGCTGAGGCAGACGTTTTTAAATATTTCCCCCAAATAACTATAGGTGTCTTATGACTTTTACTACATGTATTTATTTGGGGTGGTGAGTTGGGGGCGTATGTTCAGCACCATACCTGTGCTGAGGTCAGAGACTATGGTTTCTCTTAACCATGCGGGTGGATACCATGCTCAAGAGCTTTTTGTGTGTGTCTGTATGGTTTCCTTTACAGCATGTTTATCCACCTCGTGGTGGTGTACGTTAGGAAGAATTCCTCAGCACTGTCACTTTACAAAGGATGATGTGATCCTAGCTTTTACTTTTGTATATGTTTGCTTGGGAAAATTGCACCTTAGTTTTAATTGTAATTTTCAAGAAAACACATTGCTGTGTCAGTATTACTTGTTTGCATTGAAATCCCCATGCAAAAAACCTAAGTAATGACCTGAACTGTCTTGTCTTTATTTATTTGGTTTTTGTTGTTGTTGTTGTTTTGTTTGTTTGTTTTGTTTTGTTTTGTTTTTGGTTTTTTTGAGACAGGGTTTCTCTGTATCTTTTTTGGAGCCTATTCTGGAACTAGCCCTTGTAGACCAGGCGGGACTTGAACTCACAGAGATCCGCCTGCCTCTGCCTCCCGAGTGCTGGGATTAATACGCCACCACCGCCCAGCTTATTTGCTTATTTTTAAGGGGGAGTGGGGAATGGGGTTTGAGACAGGTTTTCACTATGTAGACCAGGCTGGTCTCAAACTCAGAGATCTCTCTGCTGCCTTTACCCTCTAATGCTGGGATTAAATGAATGCTCCACCTTATCCAGCATGCTTTGTGCTGTTAAGAATTTTAATTTGTAGCTATTTGTAGCTCACTGTATGTTGGGGGAGTGGGTAGGTTGAGGTAGGACCAGGCTGATGTTGCACTTGTGCTCCTCCTGTCTCAACCTCCCATACTGCAGGGTTACAGCTGAGCGCATTGCCCTAGCTTGCATTCTTTCAGTTCTCTTTGCAGCTGATAGAGGAGTATGGAATTGCCGCCAGCGTTTGCAGATTTTTCTCTAACCGAAAGCACTCTGTTAATGTTTTATAATTTTACCCCAGTTTGGTGTGGCTTGGGACTATTCATGACAGAATAAAAGCTCTTAGATTTCTAAAAAGTTAGAGATTAAAGTAGAAATTAATTATTCCTCATCTTTGTTAATTGCTCATTAGCGCAGAGGCCTAAACATTTAAATATCCATTTCCTTCTATTAAGGGATTTTTATTATAGAACATCAGGGTCCTAGATTAGAGTTGTGTGCATTGTGTGCACATATGTGTGCGTGTGTGGAGGCCAGAGGTCACATACAGGATTCTTCCTCCGTTGCTTTCCGTCTTAATATTTCAAAACAGGGTCTCTTACACTGAACCTGGACCTCACCATTTCAGCTACACAGATTGGCTGTTGAGCTTTGGGGATCTGCCTGTCCACTCCCAGTGCTGGGCTTACAGATGGGCACCAAACATGCAGCTTTTACATGTGTGTTGGAGATCTGAACTCAGGACCTCATGCTTTCATAACACTTTACCCACTGAACCACCACCACCCACATTAGTGGTTTTTTGTTTTGTTTGTTTTCTTTTTCTTTTTAAGAGCACAGGAAGGTAAATTTAGGTGACTGCATGAGGTTTGTGATTTTTTTGTTTGTTTGTTTGTTTGCTTATTTGTTCACATATTAAGGTCTCATTCTTTAACTTACTATGGCCTAGAATTTAGAATTCAGTATGTATCCCCTCCTGCCTCAGCCTCCTGAGTTGTAGGATTTCAGGCATGTGCCACCATGCCTGACTTTTTTGTGGCTATTTGCTTATGCTTTTTTTTTTTTCTGTACATGCATTTGCTTACATTACACTAGGCCAAGGTCTTGGGTGTATACTCTGTTCGTCTAGGTGGTGAGCTAAACTCACCTCCCTGGCTTCTTTCATGTTAGGTTCTCAGTGGTAACTTTACCCTTCGGTTTTCTCTTTAATGAGGAGGAAATTTTTACTCTCTAATGGAGATAGAATGAAAGATTACAGTTAATTTTCTTGACCCCACGTGAATGATAACAACAAAAGTCATCTTTAGTAAACTGATCCTTGGCTAGACCTGCCTTTAGTCTCCTTCCTAAGTTCCAGATGGATGGCAAGAGGCGTTGGGGGTCAGGTTCCTTAGCCCATTCTTGTCCTTGCTGCCTTGGTTCCTGTGGAAATTGCAAAGCTGCTGTGGCTTACGCATTCATCTTAGTCGCTGCTTTACATTAATATGTTAACAATGATGCTTTTTTAGTAATAACTAAGTCATCTGTAACTTAAAGTTTTAGTTAATATTTATTCCCTTTGGAATATTGAATTTAGTTTAGTTTTGTTTCTGTTGATCTTCACACCAAGTCTTTTCTGTGCTTTAGGTTGACTCTTCACACTGAAGCCATTAGGAAAAACCCTTGTGATTAACAGCAGAGGCTTCAGAGTGTCACCAGTATTCAGGCCTAGAAATTATTTTAAATGGCGACTGATATGTCTCAAGGTGAACTCGTCCATCCTAAGGCACTCCCACTTATAGTAGGAGCTCAGCTGATCCACGCGGACAAGTTAGGTGAGGTAGGGGCTGATGCATTCTTGAAGCTCACTCTTGGATCAATCCCTGACTTCAGGCTCTGCTGGGTTCTTCA
The DNA here is from genome assembly GCA_004026605.1 of Ondatra zibethicus. Lineage (NCBI taxonomy): Eukaryota > Metazoa > Chordata > Mammalia > Rodentia > Cricetidae > Ondatra > Ondatra zibethicus. The sequence goes on along the minus strand of PVIU01000505.1, from coordinate 138,035 downwards.
TAGATACAAAGTTCTCTTCATCTTCCCCTCAAATTCTTTATAAAACTTTCAGCCTTCTAAATTGATTCCACATTACCTATAACTGTTTCTGTTATATGTTCTATCTAAAATAAATATTTTGAATATTTTTAAAATCATGTTTCACTTAAAAAAAAAACAGCTTGTTAAAAGTAATTTCAACTTGTTAAAAGTAATTTGATTCAGATCCTGGAGTAGACTTGAAGAATTCTCCTACATCTTTGATACCCAGTTCAGGTCCCTTGAGAGACAGAAGGGAGCTCTTTATCCTGTGTGATTATGGGCATCTGTTTTCTTAGAAAGCAGAGGATAGCACCATGCCGATACGTCGAACTGTGAATTCCACCCGAGAAACTCCGCCCAAAAGCAAGCTTGCTGAAGGGGAGGAAGAAAAGCCAGGTAACGTAAAATAGCCACAATTTAAAAAGGCAGAACACTCCAATTTGAAATATTCTTTAAGTCTTTTTGGACTTAATTATTCTCGTGTTCATGATGAAATGTTAAAGAGCATTGAAAGAGAGAAATAGTAAATATTGGTATGTCATGCTGGACTGTGTGGGTAAAGAGTGTATTTTCTATTTGAAGGCTTTTGGAAAATAAAATATAATGTTCTTGGAATTAAAAACAACAATGAGAAGCAATTGATGTGACATTTTAGGCATAGTAGTATCCTGGGAGAGATGGCTCTGGAATTCAGGAAGGCTTGGGCTTTCAGTATGGGCAGTGAAATCGTCAGGAGGCCATAGTGAATCTTGTGGGCTGTAAAACACTGTGTGTGATCTGTGTCAGTGGAGAAGAGATGAGCCGGTCAGGTAGGAGTACAAAGAGTGGAGGGCAGAGAACTAGGCCCATCAGCCTGGGGAAATGGTGTTCCTTCACGCTGTTTCTAGCCCCCTGTTCCATCTCCCTCTTAGTCTTTGCCATGTGATCTTTTGGCTTTCTTTTTTTATCTTTTTTTTTTTTTTTTTAATTTTTCCCCTGTACGTCTTGGGTTTGCAGAAATGAGCACACCATTCTCTCCCTGTCGGGTTCTTTTTTCGAATCTGGATTTTGTCTCAGAATCCTTAAGTGCTGCCCAATTTGGGCAGCCATGCTTAAGGTAATAGGGAATGTGAGAGTCAGAGTTTAAAAGTACTGTTGATTATTTATCACTGCATCTCTGATAGTGTCAGTTTACAGGCTGTGTAGCAGAATGATATATCATACTATGAAGACTGAAATGTTGCTTTGAATTTGAGGCCAGTTGGGGCTATATAGCATGACACTGTCTCGAAAACCAAACCCTTTACATTCTTGAATCACAAGAATTTTCAGAAATCATGTCCAAATTTTAAACTCTTCTTTTAAAACTTTTTTCTTTTTTGAAATAGTCTTTAGGCTTGACACAGCACTCCCTGGAACTTGCTGTGTAGAGAAGGGTGACCTTGAAAACCCATATCCTCACCTCTGCCTAGTTCATGCAATGTTGGCTATTTTTCACATAATGGTCTGGGTGAACACTTGAACAGGCAACTCAAATGATTTGAGATGGAAGAGGGTGCCAGATGGGGGTATTACAGTGGTGGCACTCTACGCCACAGCTGTGTGATTCATTTTAGAATGCATCTGTCAATTTGAACAGTTGGCAGGCCTGTTACGTAACATGTCTTTGACGTTTATTGACTACTGGATGGGGTGGGGGGGTTCTGTGATTTAGAACCAGATGGAAGTTCCGAGGAGTCTATCTCTACTGTAGAAGAACAGGGGAATGAAACACCGCCTGCTACATCGAGTGAGGCGGAGCAGCCCAAGGGGGAGCCTGAGAGTGAAGAGAAGGAAGAAAACAAGTCTTCTGAGGAGATCAAGAAGGAGTAAGGCCTGCGCTTTCTTGCTCTTTATAGCTGAAGGCTGTGAGACTGCAGGTCAGCTGTTCGTGCTGGGCATTCACTGTGTGGGCTTGCTTTGTGAAATCACTGTTGGGAAAGGTTTTACTATGCACTTTTATGCCTTTTAGAGTTTGTAGTGTTGGTTAGCATGATAGTCTGAGTAAGCGTTTCTGTTTTTTGGAATGTGTCTTTGTGCTTAGAATTCATTAAAGTGACATTTGATACTTTTTAAGCGTTGATAGAATCTCACTAAGAAGTGGTAACTACCAAAAACCTGACTTGAAAGACACTTCACCCTTTGTTCCTGCCTCTTTGCCAGCAGCGAGCTGTTTCTGTATGCTTGTTAGAATATTTAGTCACGTCATATCAAGAGCAGCATAAGCTCTGTATCTGGTGACACCTCAAGTGCTGAGTTACAGGTATTTGCCACCATCTGCCTGTCTTTCTTCTAAAAGGAAAAAGTGGAGAGCAGTTGAGGAAGAAGCCAACGTTGACCTTTGTCTCTGTGAGCACATCACATGTGCACAAACACACGATTTCTTTTTTAATTACAATAGTAATAGTTATACTTTTCCCATGTGTACTCAGGAAATCTTTGATCTCCCCTCCCTTTTCTTTTTTTTTGAGACGATTTTTTCTTTTCTTTTTGTTTTTTTTCAAGACAGGGTTTCTCTGTAGCTTTGGAGGCTATCCTGGAACTAGCTCTTGTAGACCAGGCTGGCCTTGAGCTCACAGAGGTCTGCCTACCTCTGCCTCCCGAGTGCTGGGATTAAAGGCATCGCCAACACCTGGCTAAGAAGTAATTATCCCGGGGCTGGAGAGATGGCTTAGTGGTTAAGAGCACTGCCTGCTCTTCCAAAGGTCCTGAGTTCAATTCCCAGCAACCACATGGTGGCTCACAACCATCTGTAATGAGGTCTGGTGCCCTCTTCTGGCCTGCAGGCATACATGCAGACAGAATATTGTATACATAATAAGTAAACATTTAAAAAAGAAGTAATTATCCCCATTTTTAAGAGTAAGGTCTGTGCTTTTTATTGGCTGTATTCTAATACTTCTGTTAGGTGAGTGGATTACTTTTACTACTTAGAATGAATTTCACATCATCTCTAGCCTCAAATTTGTTTTTCTTTACCTTGAAGGTAGTTGATGTTGTTTTATTGTTTAGATGATTGAGACATTACACACTAAAATCATACACTTAGGACTTTAAGGTCTTTTCCCATATCCCATTGCATCTGTTGTAGTGATTACTAATTTATATTATTATATTTTTATATGTGTATGGGTATTTTGCGTGTGCATGCCTGGCACCATGGAGCCCAGAAGACAGTGTTGGATCCCTTGGAAATGGAATTACTGGTGGCTGTGAGCCATTTTATGGGTACTGGAATCAAACTCAGGTTCTTTGAAAGAGCAGCCAGTGCTCTTACACTGAACTTAACTCTCCAGCTAGAATTTTCACTTCATTCTTGGTGACAGCTAATGTGATTGTTCTTTCCTGTGCCTAAGAGAAACATCTTTCTTTTTTTTTTTTTGGTTTTTCGAGACAGGGTTTCTTTGTGGCTTTGGAGCCTGTCCTGGAACTAGCTCTTGTAGACCAGGCTGGTCTCGAACTCACAGAGATCCGCCTGCCTCTCGGGTGCTGGGATTAAAGGTGTGTGCCACCACCGCCCGGCCAAGAAACATCTTTTGAGCTCATACCTAAGAGGAGCTTCTTGATTCAGTTATAGTACCAGAAAGTTTCTAATATCTTGTAATTTTTTGCTTGTTCTGTATATAAATAAAACAATTTATAAAATAAATTTTATATAAATAATTTATACAATATATCATATATAAACATAAGTTTATTTGTAAGTATAAATAAACTAAAACCTCCCCCCCCCACTCCCGCCGCATCCCCCAGGCAAGGTTTCATTTTGTACCTGTGGCTGTCCTGGAACTTGCTATCTAGCCTAGGCTAGTGGAGCCTTGAACCTAGGGTTACTGTGCTTCCTGAGTGCTAGAATTACAGCCCCTATACCTGGTTCTCCCTCTGTGACCTTTTCTTTTTTCTTTATGATTGCCCTTTGGTGTTAGTGTGCCATTGGTTCTTGGACCCCTACAGTACCAAGATTTGTAGGTGATCAAGTCCTTTTTGTAAGTTGGTTTAGTGTTACATGAAACTTAGTTGTATCCTCTTGTATGTTCTAATACCTAATGCACTGAGAGTACTTTGTATACAGTTGCTGTGCTATGTTATTTAGTGACTAATGATAGGAAAGAAAGTTGAGTATTCAGTACAGATGCTGTTTCCCTTAAAGTGTTTATAGTCCTTGAGTGCAGAATGCAAATGTTTGAGATCTGTGAGTACAGAATGTTGATTGTGTCTCAGAAGAGTTCATCTTGCATAATGAAAACTCTCTGTTTTTCAGTGAGAAAGATCAGTCTAAAGAAAAGGAGAAGAAAGTGAAAAAAACGATACCTTCCTGGGCTACTCTTTCTGCCAGCCAGCTAGCCAGGGCCCAGAAACAAACACCAATGGCTTCTTCCCCACGACCCAAGATGGATGCAATCCTAACTGAGGCCATTAAGGCAAGTTGTTATTTCGTGCAGTCAACTCAGGTTTGCCCTCTTCAGCTTTCCTTATTTGAAAGCAGCTTATTTTGTCCAGACGTCAGAAATCTTGCTTTGTTTCTTAAAGGATATTCATCACAGGAGGCATGTTTTTCTATTTTAATTACATTTGATGAGCACTTTTTCCCCTTCCAAGGCAGGTTTTTTCTTCGTGGCCCTGCCTGTCCTGGAAGTTGCCCTGTAGACTAGGCTGGTCTTGAACTCATCGGTCTGCCTGCCCCACTTCCAAAGTAGTGATGGTGGGGATTAAAGGCGTGCCCCACCATTCCCTGAAAGCACATTTGTTTTTTAAAACTGACGTTAAGGGGCTGGAGAGATGATTTATTTGTTGGTTAAGAGCACTGGCTGCTTTTACAGAGGACCTGGTTCTATTCCTGGCACCCACATTGACTGGTTCATCTGTAATTCCACCTCCATGGGCCAGACACACACACACACACACACGCACACACACACACACACACACACACACACACACACACGTACATATATAAAACAGAATCATTAGAAAACATGCAGAATTTTTATTAAAAGTTATTCTCTAGTTTTGTTTGTACAGCTGAGTAATACATATATATCATACATATATGATCTATACAGCCCCTCCCTTTATCATTCTCTCTCTCCTTCCCTCCCTCCCTTCTTCCCTTCCTTTTTTTTTTTTCCCCTCAGTTTATTGAGACAGGGTTTCTCTGTGTATCAGCTCTGGCTGACGTGGAACTTTCTCTATAGATCAGGCTGACCTTGAACTCACAGAGATTTACCTGCCTCTGCCTCCTGAGTGCTGGGACTAAAGGCATGTACCACCACTGCCCGGTGATATATAGCACTTTTCATACCTAGAATAAGAAACTTCAAATCCTATTGCTTTGATTCTTCACTAACCCTTTCAAAATATTAGCCTTCCTTCATAGCGTAATGACTTCAGTGTAATTCATTGGTTTTCATTAGCATATGTAGCTCTCAGATATTTTTGGGGGGTCAGGGTGAATTTCCTAATGAAGCACAAGCTGATTGGTCTTGAACTCCCTGTATAGTCAAGAATGACTTTGAACTTGTGATTCTTCTGCAAGATTATAGGTTTTTGCTGTTTGACCAAATGAAAGTAAGTCTGATCTTATAGTGCCTCCATTATGTAACTTCCCAATATCCCCACTGCTGGGGATCAAATATCAGGCCTTGTGCTAGTTAAGCCTAAGTCCCGTCCCCCGCCTTGTATTTAAAAGAAAAAGATTTATTTTGTTTTTGTATTTTTGTGTATGCCTGAGTGAGTTTATTGTATCATATGAGTTCAGGAGCCCTTGGAGACTTAAAGAAGGCATCAGACTTGAATGTCCTGGAATTTGAGTTACAGGCAGTTGTAAGCTACTGTGTTCATGCTGGGAACCAAGTCCAGTTTCTCCACAAGAGCATATTGAGCTAGCTTTCCAGCCCCGAGATCTCTATCCTTTAAATAGTTTCTCTTTAAGAATCTCCAACCAAGACAACATAGAGAGATCCTATAAGAAAATAAAATAAAATGAGGTGGTGACTGTACATCTGGAGACAGAAGAAGAATCATAGATGCATGCATTTGCTTAGTTCCCACTCTGCTCATACAGCCCGGGAGTCCCTGCCCAGGGAATGGCCCACTCAGAATTAAGATGGTTTGGGGGTTGACTATTTATGTTTTGGGGATTTTTTTGTTTTTCCAAGACAGGGTTTTTCTATGTAGCCCTGGCTGTCCTGGCACTTGCTCTGTAGACCAGGCTGGCCTCGAACTTAAGAGTTCCACCTGCCTTTGCCTCCTGAGTACTGGGATTAAAGGTGGGCGCCACCACTACCTAAATTTTGTTTTGCTGTTTAAAGACAGGCGCTCTCTCTGTAGCCTACACTGGCCTTGAACTTGCAGCAATGCACCTACCCACCTTGTAGAGGTGAGAGCCACCATACTCAGAGTTTTGTGCTTCTGAAAAATTAAAATTGTTGCAGAAGTACTTGTTAGTGTTTTTTCTCCATGGCCTTTACATGCTTAAGTTGACCTAGCTGAAGCACTTTTCATTCTTCCCTACCACTTTACCATTTAGTTCACTTCTAAAAGAACTTATTTTGAGAATGATTCAGAGTCTCTAATAAAAAATAACTAGTTTAATATGTATGGTTTGAAAATTTTATAGGCATGCTTCCAGAAGAGTGGTGCTTCAGTGGTTGCTATTCGGAAGTACATCATCCATAAGTACCCTTCTCTGGATCTGGAAAGAAGGGGCTATCTCCTTAAGCAAGCTCTGAAAAGAGAGTTAAGCAGAGGAGTCATCAAACAGGTATTACACCACTGTAGAAAACTTGATTGTGTCATTTATTAGTTATGCTAAGTCCATTTCTAGCAAGTTAGGTTTATCTTTCTTATTTGTTTGTTTGTTTGTTTGTTTATTTATTTATTTATTATGTATACAATATTTTGCTGTGTGTATGCCTGCAGGCCAGAAGAGGGCACCAGAACTCATTACAGACTGTTGTGAGCTACCATGTGGTTGCTGGGAATTGAACTCAGGACCTTTGGAAAAGCAGGCAATGCTCTTAACCTCTGAGCCATCTCTCCAGCCCAAAATATTTTTATGGTTTATTTAACTTTATTTTATGTGCATTGGTGTGAAGGTGTCAGATCCCCTGCAACTGGATCTTCAGACAGTTGTGAGCTGCCGTGTGGGTGCTGGGAATTGAACCCGGGTCCTCTGGAAGAGCAGTCAGTGCTCTTAACCACTGAGCCATCTCTCCAGTCCCATTATCTTTCTTTTGTTAAAGTAAGCTACATGACTAAAATAATTCAACTGGACCTAGTCTTACTATGTGAGGACAGACCTCAGACCCTGCTGGCAGTTGCCTTTGTAGGTCACTTTTTTTTTTTTTTTTTGAGGGGGCTGTTGAGACAGGGTTTCTCTGTGGCTTTGGAGCCTGTCCTGGAACTACCTCTTGTAGACCAGGCTGGCCTCCAACTCACAGAGATCCACCTGCCTCTGCCTTCCAAGTGCTGGGATTAAAGGCGTGTGCCACCACCGCCTGGCCTGTAGGTCACTTAATAGAGCGTTACAATGGTATGAGTTTTCTCTGCTTGCTTGCTGTTGGTTGGGTCTTCGGAGACTGGATGATACTCGAAATTACATGGCTCTAAAAATTATAATAAGGTTAAGAAATACTACTATTGCCATAACAGAAGGAGATCTGCTTTTGTTTTAGGTTTATTACCTCTAAAACTTAACGTATGTGATTCAACTGGATGCTTAATAAATTGACTCTTAAGTAGATTCACCTCAATTGATTATTATTTAAACTATTAACACTTGAGAGCTAGATAGCGTCGGATAAAGCCTGAATAGAATTAACTCTGATTTCAAGCATAATCTGTGTAACTTTGTGTAGTTCCTCAAAGGATTGCTTAGAGTTGGAACAGCTTAGGGTGGGCATTGCAACTCCAGCTAGAACATTTGTCTGAGCACGCATGAAGTCCTGATCACCTTGTCCTGGAATAAAACCACAACATCCTTAAGGCAAAAATGGACTTTATCTCAAGTACTCTTCAGAAGTCCACAGTGATAAAAATAGCAGACAGAGCTAGTCTTAGGACCTAGTTTATCACATTCCAAGAGCTTCTGGGGTTCTTTGATATCTTTCTACAGAGTGAGATGGGTATGTTCTGTGCTACTCAGACAGTTCAGCTCTGCCTAGGAACCCTTAGTGAGTAGTTCGTTCAGTATGTATATGTTGAGTGTATTCTTTGTGGTGGGTACTTAGGGGTTCATCTATGCATAAAGTGATTCCTATTGTGTGGTGATTTTTTTTTTATGTGATTGATAAATCTATTTTTGTAGATGAGTCTAAGTGACAGGATTATCCAGAGTTGACTAGTGTGGTGTCCTATCCCAAATTTTGACTCTTTGCCTCAATTGTTCTTTTCTCTCCAGAGTTAAGCAGCACTTCACATTAGCTTTGGCATCCTGCTCTGTAAACCCCCTAATGTGAAGTTACAAACTCAATACTGGAATGACTTAGATTTCATTTACTTTAGGTCAAAGGAAAAGGTGCATCTGGCAGTTTTGTTGTGGTACAGAAATCAAGAAAAACACCTCAGAAATCTAGAAACAGAAAGGTAAGTTTATACCACAGTTTGGGTGTTGAACTGTTATTACTACGACTGAAGACAGCAGCATTAATTGAGTGCCCATGTGAGTAGTACTATTTGAAGTGCAGCCTTTCCACTAAAGGCTAGAGACGTAAGGAATCCCCCCAAATAAGTGTGAAGATCAGTCAAATTACAAACCTTAGCACTCCAGCCTTGGTAAGTCTGTGGTCTTTAATGCCTTATATTGAATTATGGGCAGCTGTATGAATTGCACTACTTTTTTGTGAAATAAATTTGAAGCTAGAGGAGATATAAAAGTATATTTCTGCAACACCAGACTCCATCTTCATATCTCATTTGTCTTCTCAGCTCTGTAAGTACTATCACCCAAAACAGTTTTATTTTTTAAAAAAATACGACTAAAATTTTTGTTTTGCTTTGTTTTTTTCAAGGCAGGGTATCTCTATGTAGCCCTGGTTGTTCTGGAACTAGCTCTGTAGAGCATACTGGCCTCAAACTCAAGAGATCCGCCTGCCTCTGCCTCCTGAGTGCTGGGATTAAAGGTGTGGTATCATCACTACCTGGCTTAGCTAAAAAATTTTAAATGAAGTAATGTTTGTCTGTGTCAGTGATGAGAATCATGAAGATCTGTATCATTCTTATAACTCTGAAAGTTTTATGCCTTTTAAAATTTATTTTAATTTTACTCTTTTTTGTTAAATATTTATTTATTATGTATACAATATTCTGTCTGTGTGTGTGCCTGCAGGCCAGAAGAGGGCACCAGACCCCATTACAGATGGTTGTGAGCCACCATGTGGTTGCTGGGAATTGAACTCAGGACCTTTGGAAGAGCAGGCAGTAACCTCTGAGCCATCTCTCCAGCTCTTAATTTTACTTTTGAGACAGTTTTTGTACATATCACTAGATGTTCTGGAATCTGCCATATAAACCAGGCTGGCCTCAAACTCACAGATATCCTCCTGCTTCAAGAATACTGGGATTGGCCGGGCGGTGGTGGCGCACGCCTTTAATCCCAGCACTTGGGAGACAGAGGCAGGCGGATCTCTGTGAGTTCGAGACCAGCCTGGTCTACAAGAGCTAGTTCCAGGACAGGCTCCAAAGCTACAGAGAAAGCCTGTCTCGAAAAACAAAAACAAACAAACAAAAAAGAATGCTGGGGTTAAGGCATGCAGCACCAGGCACAGCTTCATACCTTTTTAAAGTAGAATTCTGTAGCACTTGAAAAAGAGCGTTAGTGGTGTGCTTCCTGGTGCTGCACCTCATTCCTTGTCACTGGAGATGAAGAGAGAAAGTGGGCCTTTGAATGACTTGATTCTTCCTTTTGGTTTCTCTGTGTGTTTTTTATTCTTTGAATCTGAAATTATCTGACAAAATTGCTGCACTCTAAACCTCATGCTCTGATATACTTGAATATGGGAGAGAGTATACTTTTCTATTTGCCAGTTGATTTGACAGTGATGCAGGAAAGCCCTAGAATTGTAGGTAGCATGTGGGCTGACAGCTTTCTGTTGTGTAATGATTGTAACTTTTTGTGCTGTGTTGCAGAAGGGCTCAGCAGTGGATCCAGAACCACAAGTAAAACTGGAAGATATTCTCCCATTGGCCTTTACTCGACTTTGTGAACCTAAAGAAGCATCCTACAGTCTCATCAGAAAATATGTGTCTCAGTATTACCCTAAGCTTAGAGTGGATATCAGGTATTAGCTTTGCCCTGAACTCTAAAGCAGTGTATTTTGTTCTTACAGAAGGAAATAGCTGACATATTAAGAAGGTTTTTTTTTTAGGGTGAGACAGAGGTAAAACTTTGTGTATGGTTTTATTTTTTGTCTCCAAATTCCCATGTTTTCTTTTTTATGTCATGTGTAAGGAGTTTTGTTGTTCTTTTGTTTATTGTTTAAACCCAAACTACATATTCTTACATGATCTTAACGGAGTTTAGGTGTCAGTTCCAATAGCCTCCTTGATACCAAAGTCCTCCAAGTGCTCAAGCATACCTTTATTTAGTCCTGTCTGTGAGTGATTCAATGTGCATCTCCATGTGTAATTTCTGTTGTTCTTAAGATAGCTCATTGTGTCGCCTAGACTGTCCTCAAACTCATAGAATTTGTGCTTCTGCCTTAATAGTAGAATTGTGCCTGGCTTCTGTGTGTTTAACTTTGGTGTACTGAAAATTGAAGCTAGGGCCTCATGCATGCTAGACAAGCCTTTACCACTTAACTATATCCTTCTTTACATTTTGTTTTGAGACATTGTTGCATTAAATTACGTAGACATGCCTTAAACTTGTGATTCTCCTGCCTCAGCCTACTAAGTAGCTGGTATTATAGGCCTGCACCACTGGTCTTGTTCTCCTGTATACTTTAAATCTTCCCTAGAATACTTAATACCTAATATAATTCTTATATAAATAGGTTTGTAATATATAAAATAATGGTAAGGGAAAAGTATATGTATTCAGTATAGGTATAGCTACCCCAGCCCCAGCTGTTTTTGATCCAGTTGTTCCCGCAGAAAGTGCAGTTATACAGAGTCATCTGTAATTCTTTTTCTCTTATTGCTTTTTTTGGTTTTTGTTTTTCAAGACACAGAATTTCTTTGTATAGCCTTGGCTGTTGTAGCACTAGCTCTGTAGACCAGGCTGGTCTTGAACTCAACAGAGTTTTGCCGCCTAAGTGCTGGTATTAAAGGCATGTGCCCCTACCACCTGGCTTCTATTGTGTTTTGTTTTATTTTTGTTATTTTGAAACAGGGCTTCATGTAGCCCAGGTTGGCCACAACTTGCTATGTAACAGAGAGGATGACCTTGAGCTGCTAACCCTCTTGATTCCACCTCCCAAGTGATGGACTCACAGTTTGTAACAGCACACTCAACGTATGTGATGTGCTTTTGGAATATATATGGGGCATGTATTTGTCTGTCCAGATGTATGTGCACATACAGTGGTCTGAGATGTCTATCCTGATTATCCCACTAAACTGTGGCTAGTCTGGCTAGCCAGCTTACTCCTCCTATAAGCTGGGAACAATAGTGGACCACCACACCCACTTAGCTTTTACATGGTATCTGGGGATCTGAGCTTCAATCCTCATACTTAAATGACAAGTATTTTACACAGTTTTAGTTTCTTTTCTGTTGCTGTGCAAAACACTGTGACCAAGGCAACTTATAAACAAGTGTTTGTTTATGCTTATGAGTTCAGTGAATTAGAGTCCGTTATGGCAAAGCAAAGGTACACTGAGAATGGCACCAATCCATTGAAACCTCAAAGTCCACCCCTGTCCACATCTCCCTTAACAGGGCTACATCCCCTAATCCTTCCCAAACAGTTCCAGCAACTGGGAACCATGGGGACCATTCTCATTCAAACCACCACACCTACAGAGCCATCTTCCCAGTCCTTGTAATTCTTTTCATGTTGGGATAGAGAGAGATGGCTCCATGGTTAGGACTACTGGCTCTTCTAGAGGATCTAGGTTTGATTCCCAGTACCCACATGGTAGCTCAGAGCCATCCAGGTCCAGAGGATTTGATGGCCTCCTCAGGTACCAGGTACTCAGACATACATATATGCAGGCAGAATACCCATAAACATAGAAGTATTAAAAAGTAACTTTGCCATGCAGTGGTTGTGTATGTCTTTAATCCCAGCATTCAGGAGACAGAAGCAGGCAAATCTCTTGAGTGTGAGGCCAGCCTGGTCTACAGAGGGAGCTCCAGGACAGCCAGAGCTACACGGGGAATCCCTGTCTCTAGGAAACAGACAGACACAAAAACAAACTTTATGTCAGCTTTAGATACTCATTTTCTATTTGCTGTGGCTGTGGGAGTAGATGAGGACTCAGGCTTTATTTAATAATAAATAAAAGCCACAGAAATGCCAAGCCTGATGCCCTTAGTGTGGCTCCCCAGACCACATGGTGTAAAGAGAGAACTTGTGGTAACTGTCATCTGATTTACATACATGTGCCCACAGAAATTCATTAAAAACCTTTTTAAAAGGGGAGAGAACTTAATAAATGTATAGAAATAGCATATCTTTGTCATTTAAACATAAAATTCTGAGTATCTTTTTGTGTGTGTGTATTTCATGTGTTTGAGACAGTCTTAATATGTAGCTTAAACTGGCCTTGAATTCACAGAAATCCACATGCCTTTGTCTCTTCCTCCTGAAAGCTGGGATTAAAGGCTTATACCACATCTGGCTTTCAGAACATCTAGACCATTCTCTTAGGTTGTCATAGTTGTCGACCAGGCTGGCTTCCAATTCACAGAGATCCACTTGCCTCTGCCTCCCAAGTGCTGGGATTAAAGATGTGTGCCACCACTGCCCAGTTTCCATTACCTTTTTATTGAAAATTTCTCCCCTCCCCGCTTTTTTTTTCTGTAAGGCCATATTGCTTTTCTCAGCAGTCATAGTGGAGTCCTGACAACCTTTTTATTTTTTTTTTTATTTTTTTTTTAAGAATATTTATTTATTATGTATACAATATTCTGTCTGCGTGTATGCCTGCAGGCCAGAAGAGGGCACCAGACCTCATTACAGATGGTTGTGAGCCACCATGTGGTTGCCGGGAATTGAACTCAGGACCTTTGGAAGAGCAGGCAATGCTCTTAACCACTGAGCCATCTCTCCAGCCCCTGACAACCTTTTTAAAGAAAAAAAGTTTTTTTTACTGTGTGTATTTGTGTCAGGTATACATGCCATGGAACGATTGTGGAAGTCAGTTCTTCTCTTGCACCATGTGAGTGAACTTAGGTCTTCAGGTTTGACAAAGGCCTTTACTGACTGAGCCGTGTCATTGGCTGCTCACGCATTTAAAGTCATCCCAGTGAGCTGCTTTAATTGCTTTGTCATCGTCATCGTCATTGACATTACATACAACATAAGTTTGCTTCCCACAGTTCTGCAGTCCAGAAGTCTATGGTTATAGTGGAATAAGCATGAGTGTTTTCTATCTATTATCATACTGTGTTAAGGTGCTGGCAGGATCCCTTACTACTTTTTTTTTCTTTTGGGGTGATAGGGTGTACATGTTGGGGGGACACACACTCGTGTACATGTGCATGTGGAGGCCAAAGGTCAACTTCAGATGCTATTCCTTAGGACCTGTATCAGTTACCTCCAAAAATGTCTTTTTTTTAAAAGTAATCTTATATATCCTACATATGAATTTGGTTGGTATGATTAAAGCCAATACCTTTGTGTGACTTGGGCAACATAGCAGGTTAACGCCCGCTAGCGGGAAAAAGATGCCTTTGCTTTATTTAATTGTTCAGGACATTCATCAGTCTGATGGTAGTAAATTACAGGGTTTTGTCACATCCTAGTAATTAGAAAAGTTTGTTCTGTGTGGTAAGGGTTATATCTATGTCAATAATAGCTTCTTTAAGAGGAAAGAAATTCTACTTGTCCAGGATGCCAGCTGTTTGGTGTTGTGTTTGTTTATTTTAACAGGATATTACACATAACAGGAATTATGCGTTTAGATCTGGAAATAGGCCAGCTCTTTTTCTGCAAGTTTTTTTTCATTAACAGATTTATCACTGTTTTTTGTTTCTCTCTGCAGGCCTCAGTTGTTGAAGAATGCTCTGCAGAGAGCAGTAGAGAGAGGCCAGTTAGAGCAGATAACTGGCAAAGGTGCTTCGGGGACATTCCAGGTTAGATGGCTTCAGAGCCTCTTTTGTTCTCAAACTGTGTTGAAGACCCTCAAAGATTTTGTTTATGTGTATTAACATCTATCAGTATTTACTAAATAAGAAATTAAAACTCAGAACCAAACATGGTGGCACACACCTGTAATCCCAGGCCTCAGAAGACAGAGGTAGGAAGATTTCAAATTCAAAACCAGCAAGAGCTATATAGTGAGGTCATGTCTCAAAACAGAAAGAATTGGAAAGATAACCTAGCAGGTAAAGATACTTGCTACTAATCTAATGATCTGAGTTTGGTCCTCAGGACCCATGTGGTAGGACGAGAGAAACAACTTGTCCTCTGACCTCCACACATGTGTCATGTCATGTGTGCATCCACATACATACCCATCAATAAGTAAATGTAATAATAAACTTTTGAAAAACTGGATATTTTACACTAATTGTTTTGTTTTTTGAGACAGGGTTTCTCTGTTTAGCCCTAGTTGCCCTGAAACTCATTCTGTAGACCAGGTTAGCCTTGAATTCAGCTCTGCCTCCTGAGAGTTTACATTAACTCTTAGGTGTCTATGTTAACTCCTTTTTTTTTTTTTTAAGATTTATTTATTTATTATGTATACGGTGTTCAGCCTCCATGTATGCCTGGAGGCCAGAAGAGGGCGCCAGATCTCATTACAGATGGTTGTGAGCCACCATGTGATTGCTGGGAATTGAACTCAGGACCTCCGGAAGAGCAGTCAGTGCTCTTAACCTCTGAGCCATCTTTCCAGCCCTTATGTTAACTCTTCAGACTGCCTGGGTGTAGTGTGCTGGGATGGGGAAGCAAGAGAATCATGTGTGGAGAGTCCTCCTCGACTGTTCGGTTCAAAGGCAGTGTGGGCTGCTTGACACTGTTTCAGAACCAAAACAAACTATATTTTTAAATTAATTTGTATAAAAATAATAGTAACTAGTTGCTCATGCTTTAGTCCCAGCACTGGAAAGGCTGAGGCAGGAGAATTGCCATGAATTTAAGGCCAGTCTTGTCTACATAATGAATACCAGGACTGTCACAGATATGTAGGAATAAAAAAATAGAGCACAAACAAAATCCTACAATACTAAACTCCTTATATGCTAAATAATGTATTATGTCATGAAAAATACCTGTCTTCAAAAGACTGGTTAAGAGAAACACTTTCTACGTTTTGCTAATGTTTTTAGTGTCTAGCTTAAGTAGGAAAGAGTAGTTGTTTTAATGTCTTATCGGTTTATGAAGAAAGGCAAACCTCATGCAGAACTACTTAAAAAAAAGAGATAACTTTCCCTGGGTGCGGTAGTGCTCACCTTTAATCCCAGTTCTCAGGAGACAGAGCCAGGATGATCTCTGGGTTAGAGGTCATACCTGGTCTACAGAGTGAGTTCCAGGACAGCCAGGGCTACAAAGAAACCCTGTCTCAAAGAAAATTTAAAAATTGACCGTTTTTTAGGAGCACTTTATTATAGATAAAGGTTCCCGGTCAAATATAGAATTTTAAATATTTTTTCTGCTTTTGTGGCTTTTTACTTTTTTGAGACAGGGTCTCGTGTAACCCAGGCTAGCCTTGAACTTTATATGTAGTTGAGGATGACTTTGAACTCCTGATCCTCATGCTCTATCTCCTAAGTCTTTGGGTTGTGGGCATATGCTACCATCACTGGTTTATGGGATGTTGATGTGTGAACACAGGGGGCTTCATGTATGCTAGACAAACAGTCTGCTGAATGAGCCATATTTCCACATATAAGTTTGAGGCCGGACTTTGATACCTGAAGCCCTGTCTCAAAAAATAAGTCAGTACTGTAAGGCATTCTTGTTTTCTTTTCCTATTTGACTTATTGTTACTGGTTATTGGTGTGTGTGTGTGTGTGTCTGTGTCTGTTTGTGTGTGCATTTGTTTGTTTTAGACAGGATTTCTCTATAGAGAACCCTGCTGTCCTGGAACTCATTATATAGACCAAGCTGGTCTCGAACTTCTAGATCCACCTGCCTCTTCTTCCGAGTATGGGAATAAAGGCATGTGCCACCACATCCAGCTTTATTGTTAGTAATTCTTATTTCTTAGTCTCTGCCTGGAATTATTAGGCCATGTAATTTCCTGTTGTATGATCCCTTATGTATTTATCAATATTTTCCAGGCACAGGGCATAAGGATGTTGAATGGATGTAGACATAAGGATAGCAGTCTCTTTGGGTTTACAATATCTCTTGATGTTTGAGGAGAGTTGGAGGGTTTGATGGGAGAAGAAAATAATCCAAAAGTGGGTTGGGACTCCTCAGTTAGGTTGAAACCTGGTGAGTGGGAAGAGAAAGCCCTGATCTGATAATTCATTGTAAAACATATCTGTGCTGATGCAGGAGCTCCGACCCACCTGGTGCAGAGGAGTCTTGTCTTGACCTGCTTTGGGAGAGTGTTGTCTTGATGCTTTTCTCTTCCTCCTTGGAAAACAGCTGAAGAAATCAGGGGAGAAACCCCTGCTTGGTGGAAGCCTGATGGAATATGCAATCTTGTCTGCCATTGCTGCCATGAATGAACCGAAGACCTGTTCCACCACTGCTCTGAAGAAATACGTCCTGGAGAACCACCCAGGGACCAATTCTAACTATCAAAGTAAGAGTCAGAGCTGTGTGCATTATATGGGATTAGAGGAAATATTCTCATAAAGATCATGCTACTCATGTTGAAGCATTGATCATTGACTAACTGAAAACTGAGAGGGGAGGCATTACAGATTTGTCATTTATAAAAAGAAACAGAAGCAATCAAGACTTACCTTTCACTGATTTTTATGTTTTCTTTTTAAAGAGATTTTACTTTCATTATTTTTATTTACGTGTATGTGTATTTATGTATATGTGTGAGTATGTGAGTATATGCCACGTCTCTGGTACCTGTAGAGGTCAGAAGAGGGTGTTAGATCCCTGTAGCTAAAGTCATACGTGCTTATAAGCTGCCTGAACATGAGTACTGGGATTAAACTCAGGTTCTGTGGAAGAGCAGAAAGGCTTTGAACTGCTGAGCCGTCTCGCCACCCCTTAAAGGTTTCATTTTTGAGATAATGTCTCATTGTTTCACCTAGGCTGACATGGCACTCGGATCCTCAGGCCTCGGCCTTTCAGGTGCTAGATTTCTTGTGTTACTGGGGCTTTTCATTTATTTGCAGTTACTCCAGGCTGTTATTCCTTATATCCTATAACAAGATGTAGTTTATCTTAGTAAATTACGTTTACCAGAAGTAGTACTTTGAGATTAGAGATTAGTCTGTAATTCAATTCTTAACATTTTTGAATCTTCTGGAAGAGAGTGGCAAGGTTGGCCCCTTATCAAAAGCTCCTAGGGAATTGTGTAAGGATTTAGTGTCGAGGACATGGAAATTCTGTAACAGAAACAACATGATATGATGGTACATGCAGGCCATATAGTCTTACATATAGTCTTACATAGTGCTACTTGGGAGCCTTAGGTAAGAGGATCACTCAAGCCCATTAGTTTGAGGCCAGCCTAGTAAGAAAACAACATCCCATCTCAATAAAACAAAAAGAAACATAATCTTGAAGTGTGTGGGTTTTTTTTGTTTTTTGAGAGAGGGTCTCACTATGAGCCCCGGCTGGCCTAGAAATCATTGTACAAACTGGGCTGACCTCCAGCTCCAACTTAAAGCTCTGCCTGCCTCCTCAGCACTCAAAGTAAAGGCATGTACCATTGCACTTGTTCTAAAGAACTTTCTTTTCTTTCTTTTTTTTGCCGGGCAGTGGCAGCGCACGCCTTTAATCCTAGCACCCAGGCAGCAGAGGCAGGCAGATCTCTGTGAGTTCGAGGCCAGCCTGGTCCACAGAGTAAGTTTTAGGATAACCAGAGTGGTTATACTAAGAAACCCTGTCTCAAAAAAACAAAAATGAAAATAATAGTTTTCTTTTTTAATGTAGAGTCTCCTTAAGTAACCCAGGTGGGCCAGGTGGTGGCGGCACTGATCCCAGAATTTGGGAGGCAGGCAGGCCTCTGGGTTAAATGCCAGCATACAGAGCAAGAACTATGGAGCAAGTTCCAAGGCATCAGGGTTATGCAGAGAAACCATGTCTTGGAGTACAGGAGGAGTAAAATAGCCCAGGCTAGCTTTGAACTCAAAAATCCTTTGCCCTATCCTCCAAGTAGCTGGGCAGACACCACCACAACCATCAGGAAGCCAATTTAGGAACCTTTTCAGTTTCATTCACACCAAGGCTTGTATTAATTGAATTATCCTACTGTTCTCGATGTGTCTTTGCATGAGAATTCTAAATCCTCAGGAGCTATTCCATTGTCTTACCACTTTATTTTTGAGAAATTTGTCCTGCTTATCTTTTTTTTTGCATGTGCATTATTACTCTATATCGTTAGTATGTTCATGTACACGTGGCCACACATCCCATTGAGCTCCATGAATCTGCCTGTCTCCACTTGTAGTTACAGATGCACACTGCCATGTCTGCTTTTTACATGTCTGCTATGAACCTCAACTCAGGCACTTTACCAATGGAGTCATCTGCCCAGCCTCTGTCCATCCTTATATATAACTCTGAGGTGATATCAGTATATTTAGAGGTTACACATTAGATGCTTGGATGAGTAGAAATGACATTTTTAGCTTCAGGACTGTTATTACCAGTTATGTACTACCCAAGAACAGGACTCTGGACCTCTAGACTGCAGACACTGATCCAATCTAATGGAATCAGTAGCCTTTTCTGTGAAAAAAGTTTTTGACTCAGTGGATTCTAATGTCTCTTTGTACTTTTTCAATATAACTTGCCAAATTTATGGGCACAAAAATAATTGTTTTAAGAACTAATTACTACATTTAGGCAGAAAGGACTTAGTTAGTATGTGTGATCAATGTTGACTTGGTTTGCATTTAATTGTGGTCGATTCACCAAATCTGAATAACTTTTCTTTATTCTTGAATTTTTTGTAAAGTGCATTTGCTGAAAAAAACTCTGCAGAAATGTGAGAAGAATGGGTGGATGGAGCAGATCTCCGGGAAGGGGTTCAGTGGCACCTTCCAGCTGTGCTTCCCGTATTACCCCAGGTGAGCTCCCAAAGTGAAGCTCTGGCCACTGTAGGCTTGAATCTGCTTCTGGGTTACAGCCTTGGGTTGAAGAGCTTGCCTCATTACTGTTACCCTGAACTGGAACTATCTGAAAACAACAACTGCAAAGGTTCTTAGTAGGACAGGCGTCTCTGCTGTCCTGGGAGAGCTGTAGGTTAGCCAGCTCTTGGAAAGTCAACTTGATGTCATTCTTAATCTTTTTAAATAGTAGTAGCAGTCAGATTACCAGAGAATTACATATTTTAGTTGTCTATAATCAGATGGGGATACCCTTGCCTGTTTCCATAAATCGTATCTCTGCCTTCTTCAAACTTTTATTTGAAAAACATGTCTCCTATTCATGATGTATTTGTTGAAACAGAAACATGCATGAAGCTCTTAACACCCATGCATCTTTCTGTGTATTGGTACTGGAACCCTCTGCCTTTGCATTTCTAGGAAGACCATAGCCTGTGCTGTAGGCTCTTTTTCAGCAGCTCTGCATTGAGACTTTCTTATATAATTCTTAAAACAAAGACATTACTTTAGTGAATGTACACTTGAATTTTTAGACATTAAATAGTAGATTGAATAGTTAGGTCATATACATGTTTTAACTTACAGACACACTATTAAGAAAAGTTAAAGAAGAGTTTAGAGAACAAGATTCTTGGCCAATTTCTCAAAAACTTTGAAGAGCTTTAGCTTTTGAGTTATTTGCTGGTATTATGAAGACAAAACATGGTGACTGTTCTTGTTGCTGTGTGTTTGAGGGCAGAAGGTTCATGACTGCAGAGTGAGCCTTTTACTACGTGATGGGAGGAGGGGTGAGATACGATGCAGAGCTCTGCTAGATTCATGTTGACTTTGTGCATGTGCTCACAGTAGCTTAAATCCGACACAGATATGTGTGTGACCTAATGACATTTTTGAAGGAGTATGTCTAGAAGTGGCATGTCTGGTGACAGGCTCTAGGGTCACGTTATTTTCCTTGTCCTATATGAGACTTTAATTTTTTTTACCCCTCCTTAGCCCAGGAGTTCTATTTCCAAAGAAAGAGCCAGATGGTTCTAAGGATGAGGATGAAGATGAGGATGAGGATGAAGATGAATCATCAGATGACTCTGAGGATGAAGAACCACCACCCAAGAGAAGGTGTGAGACGAGGAATCTGTTGAGGCAGAATAATCACTATCTCAAAGCTAAAGATGAAGCTGGAATTTTATTTCAGCTATCAGGGAGGGTGAGGCAGGAGAATTGAAAGTTCATGGCCAGTGTGAGCAATTATTGAAACCCTCTCTCAAAAAATAAAGGATCGGGAACATAGCTCATATCATAGTGATAGAGTGGTCGCGAAGAGTGTGTGTCTAGTATCACTGAGAATACAGTGTTACTAATAGGACGATAGGAATGTGTATTAACCACTGAGATCCTTCTCAGATTCTGAACAATATTTAAATGATCTCCCTTGAAAATTCAAGGATTCCAAACTTCAGGCAGTGTGAATAAGTAGTTTCTTCTTTGTTCAAACATAATATATATGTCTGTAGTTTATTCAAAGAAAAATAATTCCATATTATCTTAAGAAGTCATCTGTAGACTTCCATGAATCAATTAAATTTCTGTATACCCTGTATTGAGAAATCAAGTCAAATTTCTGTTTTTAACATGGTGATTTCTTTTTTATTTATTTATTTATTATGTATACAACATTCTACCTCTATGTATGCCCGCATGCCAGAAGAGGGCGCCAGATCTCATTACAGATGGTTGTGAGCCATCATGTGGTTGCTGGGAATCGAACTCGGAACCTCTGGAAGAGCAGCCAGTGCTCTTAACCACTGAGCCATCTCTCCAGAAAAACATGGTGATTTCTATATAAGCTATTTTTCTTAAAGCAAAAAGAACTTGTCTTGGCAAAGTTACTCTCCTGCAGAGAGTGAATACCTTTATTCTTTTGTTCTCACAGCTTACAGAAGAAAACCCCAGCCAAGTCCCAAGGGAAGGCTGCATCCATGAAGCAGAGAGGGTCCAAGCCTGTGCATAAAGTCCCTGCTGCCCAGAGAGGGAAAGTGAGGCCGCTGCCCAAGAAAGCACCCCCCAAGGCCAAGACTCCTGCCAAGAAAGCCAGGCCCTCACCTTCACTCATCAAGAAGTCTAGCGGGAGCTCCTCAAAAAAGCCCACAGCCAATGCCAGAAAGGAGATGAAACTGCCTGATAAGGGCAGATCTACCATGAAAAGATCTTTCAAGGCAAAAAAGTAAATTTTATAGGAAAAAAAGGTATCATGATAGAATTCAAAATCTTATTTTATAATGTCAGTGTGCATTTGTTTTAGTCATGATGCTTTTAAATTTTATTTTTTTCTTCCCGTATGAGCATTGTGGGAAGGAATATAAACAAACCAATGTAGACATTTGTTAGCTTTAGGTACTGTTCTCAGTGCCTGCCTTTTCATCATTTTAATTTCTGCAATAATCCTGGACTTTGCTGAACTACGTCATCTATCCTATTCCTTTTGCTCTTCTTAATACCAACCTTCATTCTTTTTTTTTTTTTTTTTTTTTTAAATTATGGTCCGATTTGAGTTTTTTCCCCTTCAAGTTAATCTAAACAGTTGCAAAGACTTAGATTTGTAGTAAGCACCAACAGGTCAGGTGCTGGAAGTCACAAGGAGGCAGGCACACTTCAGAAAGGCATTGCCTCTGCCTGGAGACTTCGAGCTGTGGTGATTAACCCCGGCTGTAAAGTCACTCCACTCACCATTCTCTCCAGCTTGAACTTTGGAGAAGCCCTCGTCTAGATTCTAAAGATCTCCGCTTCTTTGGTCGCTCTGACCAATTGCCAAGCACGCTTTGCTGCCCAGAGCATTGTTCCCCTAACAGCAAGCACAAATTGTCTGCACCACTTGGTTTTTGACTGAAGGGGAAGTACAGGAATACGTGGAATCTGATTTCTGGTGTTGCTTATGTAATATTACCAAAAATGACAGAATATTCTTGATCAAATGTCTAGATATATTTTTAATATGTGGGACATGAGTTGTCAGTCCCTGTTTGCAAGTTCCCATTACTAATGTAGAAATGTTAAGTGATAAAACATATAATTTGCTAAAATAACCAGATTTCAGATTCACCTGTGTGCCCCTCCTTTCCATAGCACTTTTGATATCAGGCAAATGGTTTCCTTTTTGAGATATTTTAACAGAAGAGAGGAGAGGGGGAAAAGCAAATGAAGCTGTACTACCTAACCCTCTTTGTTTGTGTTTGTTTTAGGATATTGTGAGGTTGTGTAAAATAGCACTAGCTTTCTACTTGAGAAATACAGTTTCTGCTTATCATTTATTCCTTCCCTGTAGCACTTGACATTTTAATTGTCTTAAACTTTTGATGTACATCCTCTGGTCCCTTACATACTGCCAGAGGAGAATGTGTTTGTTTGAGATTCATTCCACTTGCAGTGTCTCCTGGGATCCCAGCAGCTTACATATGGCTGGGAAACGGATTTGAGAAAATGGGCTTGAATTGGATGATAACCTGTGAGATCCCATCATGAGTCATTGGGATTTGTGTTGCATGTAAGGCAATCTTTCCTGTTGTAAATCTTCCTTTTTTATGTACATATATTTTGAGAAATATGAATAAACATGAAATTTTAAAAGCTGCTGAACTACAACTTACATTGAGAAGTGTTCAGTGTACTCTCAAGAGTAACTCACATTACCTGCCCTGTAATCTCTGCTCATGCAAGGAATGCTATTGCTTGCTTCCTTTTTTAAAATTTATTTATTGTACATTGCTGTTTTGCCTGTAAGGGTGTTGTAGGAGGCCACTTGTATGTTCCCGGCTGCTCAGCTCCCAAATAATCACACAGAAACCATATTATTTGTAGTACTGTTTGGCCAATAGCTTAAGTGTATTTCTGGGTAACTGTTATATTCTAAAATAGCCCATCTCCATTAATCTGTGTATCACCATATGGCTGTGGCTTACTGGGTAAAGTTCCGGTGTCTGTCTCCAGCAGGGCTACATGGCTTCTCCCTAACTCCGCCCTTCTTTCTCCCAGCATTTCAGTTTAGTTTTCCCCCACCTAGCTCTACTCTACCCTGTCACAGGTCTAAGACAGTTTCTTTATTAACCAATGATATTCACAGCATACGGAGGGGAATCCCACATCATAAGGGTGTCAGGTTCCTTGGAACTGTAGCTGTCATGTGGGTGCTGGGAACTGAACCTGTGTCCTTTTGGAAGAACAGTCAGTGCTCTTAACTGCTGAGCCATTTCTCCAGCCCTGCGTACTTCCTTTTTAAAGACAAGCTTCAGCCTGTTTTGATGGTCAATGATGTTTCCTTTGTAAATATTTTGTATGCTGGTTGTTTAATGAATCAAAGGTTTGTTTCTTTCCTATTCTTTCTTTTCTTTCCTTTAATTTTGTTTTTGAAGACAGGGTTTCTCTGTAGCCCTTGGCTGTCCTGCACTCATTGTGTAGACCAGGCTGGCCTTGAACTCACAGATCTGTCTGCCTCTGCCTCCCAAGTGCTGTGATTAAAGGTGTGTGTCACCATGCCAGGCTTAAATCAAAGGTTTCTTAAGGAATCACCTTCTATAAAAGACTTTTCTCAAGATCATAGGGGTTTAATTAATATTAAATTTTGTTTAATTAATATTCAATAGGGAAATCCTTAGACTGGAAAAAAATGACAGCATAGTTAAAGGACAGTAGCCTACGCTAGAGACTTCATACTAGAAAGTGTTTGAATTTCTCTTGTGCCGCTTGCCAGGTAATGGTTACTCATAATGTGTTGTGAGCTGCCTGTGTCAACAATTTTCTGCTGTTTTTGGAATCAAAAGTTGGAGGTTTGGTTTATCTGTTTTATGATACTGCTTCTGAAAATATTTTTTGAGTGATCAGCTGGTATCTGTATGCACATCAGGCACTTACCGTCTAGTATGAGAAGTTGAAGTCATTTAATGTCTCTTTCCACTGTGAATTCTCAGGTTAGGACAGTCTGCTTTAACATCATAGGAAGGGAAAAGACTGGATTATTCAGTTGGAAAGCCCCAACTGTCAAATACACACACACTTTCATTGCACTGACATAGACGACTTCTTGATTTTTTTTTAAATTTTGTGCACTCAGCAGAACACATAATTTGCACTTCTGTGTTAAATGGGAAGAGCAAGTGGGTCTCTGGCCTAATGAGCTGGTTTACAGTGCTTTGTATTTGTAGACTCTGAAGCCACTTGCTATAAACTCTTTGGTAAATGAGTATCTGAAGGTGCTTGAAAGTAAGATGGTTGACTTAAGCTACAGTCTCTGATACCTTTCCATAGTAACGACAAAAGTATTTAGCAAGGGTTAGACCTGGTCCACCTGAGCATAATTACAGCAGATCTAGTCCTGTGTACGTTTCAGAGTAGACAGGCTTTGGTGTCCAGGCCTGTCATCACAGCAGTAGGAGCTGTTTCAGTCATGACTGTTGGCAATGGTTTGTGGGAAGTTTATGTGAAAACAAGAGCCAAACAAATGCAACACTTGGCTTGGATATAAACGTGGCTTGCTACTTAATGTGTTAGCTTTCTGTTTCTGTGACAAAATAGCAGAAATAATCTATAAGGAGGAGCACCTTTAATTTGTGTTTAGTTACTTTTCAATTGCCATGACCACGGCAACCTATAACAGAAAGTGTTTGAGGTTTGTGGTTTCAGAGGGTCCCATGACAGAGAGCACAGCAGCAGACATGGCCCTGGAGCAGTAGCTGAGAGCTCGCACCTTAATCACTAGCACAAAGCAGAGAGAGATAATGGGAAGTAGCATCGGCTTTTGAAACCTCAAAGCCAACCCCAGTGACACACCTCCCAGCAAGGTCACACCTTATCCTTCCCAAACAGTTCCCACTCACTGGGGACCAAGTATTCAAATAAATGAGCCTATGGGCCTGCTTTCATCCAAATCACCACACCCTGGCTCTCTAGTAAGGCAGGGCAGAGGCACAACTTCTCCCACTAGACTGCTACCTATTAAAGCTTCTGCTACCTCCAACTACCTGGTGACTAAGACTTTGGAGGAGCACGTCCCCAAACCACTTAATATAAAATAATAAGAGTAGCCATGTCTGTACGCCAGGCTTTGTACTATGTTATCACATACCTAGCAGTTCTGTGATAATGGTTTATTGTCTCCATTTTATGGGAGGAAGAAATTCTGTAGTATGTCACAGGTAGATGCCAAAGTGGAGTTAGCACCTGTGCATTTTAAAAAATCTGGTGTGTCTTCATGTGATATGGCACCCATATGGCTATGGCACGCATGTGGAGATCAGGGAATAACTTGGAGTTGGTTTTCCTTCCACCACAGGCTTGGTAGCAAGTGCCATTCCCCTCTGAGACATCTTACTTTGACTACAGACCATTTTGATTACTTCCCCCCCCCCGGCCTTAATTTTTTTTTAAGCTTTTGAATTGTCCCAAGTGCCTCTTGGCCCAGTGACTTGCTCTACCCTTGGAAAGAACTGTAGGCACAAGTTTCTGTCCTGTAAGCTGCTCCTAAGAGGCTTAATATTAATTATCAATGCTCAACCAGTAGCTCAGGCTTGTTACTAGCTAATGCTTACATTTTCAGTTAACCCATATTTCTATGTACACGTTGCCACGTAGCTTGGTACTTTGTCTCAGTATGGCGTCTTGCTTCTCTCTGCACCTGGTCGCTCGTCCAGACTCCACCCTCCTTCCCAGCATCTTCCTAGTCTGGCTTTCCCACCCAATCTCTTCCTGCCCAACTATAGGCCAGTCAGTTCTTTATTAATCAATGAAAGCAATACATACAGTGTACAGAAGGATTGTCCCACAACAAAGAACTGTATGAAGACTGGGAAATGAAATCATTGGAAGGTAGGTTTACTAATAAGTCAGGGTGGCAGGCAGGCATTTTGTTGTTTGGGTGTTTTGAGACAGGGTCTCTATATATTCCTGGTTGGCCTAGCACTCCCCATAAAACAGACTGGCTTTGAGCTTGCAGTGATTCTTCTGCCTCTGCCTCCCAGTACTGGGTCTATAGGCAATAACTGCTATATCCAGCTTCAGTATAGTGTTTGCTGCCAGAATGTTAGGCTGTTTATATACTGGGAAATACTATCTATGTGGCCCTAAGGGTTTTAAAAGATTTTTATTTTCCTTTATAATTTTTTTATTAATTTTTTTCCATGATATTTATTGAGCTCTACATTTTTCTCTGCTCCCCTCTCTGCCTCTCCCCTCCCCCCTTCAAACCTCGCCCAAGGTCCTCATGGAGATCGTGTCTTTTTATACTTTCTACTTCCCATGTAGATTTTATCTGTGTAAGTCTCTCTTAGTGTCCGTATTGTCTAAGATCTCTGGGATTGTGGTTTGTAAGATGGTTTTCTTTGCTTTATGTTTATAAACCACCTATGAGTGAGTACATGTGATAATTGTCTTCTTGTGTCTGGGTTACCTCATTCAAAATAATGCTTTCTAGTTCCATCCATTTTCCTACAAAATTCAAGCTGTCATTATTTTCTACTGTGTAGTACCCCATTGTGTAAATGTACCACTTTTTTTATCCATTCTTCAATCGAGGGGCATTTAGGTTGTTTCCAGTTTCTGGCTATGACAAACAAAGCTGCTATGAACATAGTTGAGCACATGTCCTTGTGGCACGATTGAGCATCCTTTGGATATATACCTAAAAGTGTTATTACTGGGTCTTGAGGAAGGTTGTTTCCTAATTTTCTGAGAAATCGCCACACTGACATCCATAGGGGTTGTACCAGCTTGCATTCCCACCAGGAATGCAGAAGAGTTCCCTTTTCCCCACAACCTCTCCAGCATAAGTTGTCATCCGTGTTTTTGAGCTTGGCCATTCTTACAGGTGTTAGATGGAATCTCAGAGTTGTTTTGATTTGCATTTCTCTGATGACTAAGGATGTTGAACATTTCCTTAAGTGTCTTTCAGCCATTTTAGATTCCTCTGTTGAGAGTTCTCTGTTTAGGTCAGCGAAGATCTTTTCCCATTCTGTAGGCTGTTGTTTTGTCTTGTTGACCGTGTCCTTTGCTTTACAGAAGCTTTTCATTTTCAGGAGGTCCCATTTATTAATTGTTTCTCAATCAAAAAAAAATTGGGATTTTGATGGACATTGCGTTGGATCTGTTATTATTTTTACTACTGGGAGGTCAGAGCATTGGATCCCACTGGAGCTGCAGTTATAGGCAAGTGTGAGTGTCTCCACATGAGTATCAGGAATTGAACTGGGGTCCTCTGCAAGAGTTGTACATGCTCTTTACTGAGCCATTTCTCCATTCCTGGTCTTAAGGTTTTTAGAGGACTGTACAGATATTCAGCCACTCTCAGGTGCTAGCCCTGGAATGCTTTGTGTGTGGTACTTTGTTTACTCCAGGACCACCATCACCCAGTACACAGGATGAACTATCCCAGGAGCCATGACATCAGAACTTCCCATGTTAAAAGGTTGGCTTCTTAACACTTTATATTAAAAAATGAGAATGTAGGTTATTCACTTAACAGCCGTGAGCTGGAATGATAGCAGCTCTCCACTGTCAACCCATTTCCTGCCAACCTCCCCTTGTTCATCTCAGTCTGGAGTTGTGCAACAGCCTCACTCCATTTCACCATTCTGGAACCTTGGATCTGATGAAATTCTTCTGTCAACCCTTTTAATTTGCCTGTTTGTATAAGTCCGTCTTGCTGATAAAATACAGTAGTAAGGAACTGGGGAGATGGCTCAGTGGTCAGGAACCAGACAGTTCCATGTGGGTTTCCAAGGCCTATGCAGCCATCAGCAGGCACCCGTCAGCATGGATCAACAGCAGAGCCCAGGGCAGAGTGTCTAGGGTACAAAACAAAATCCTGTCTTAGCGGCTTCTGTTTCTCAATGTAGGTGTTAGAGAGTGGGTTGGGTATGGCAGAGTCTTCCTGTAGGAAATGCATCCCCAGATGCCCAGTCTGTCTCAGCAACCAACTGTTAGATTTCTGGGAAGACGCCCCCTTCTCAGACCGCTTCCTCTCTGCATTGGAAAACATGGCATCTCTCCTGGGCACTGACTCTACTGGATACTTGGGGTGGAGGAGATGCATCACCTGGCCCCGCAGCCAGCTGGAGAGCAGCTTCCTGCTGATGTGCAGTTACTCCCCCTCACATTCGTCAGCTGGCAAGCACACAGCCAGATTCAGGGACTTTTGAGAAAAGGGGAGATTGTGATAGCAAGCTCCCGCCTGTGTGGTTTAGTGATTGTCCTTGACTCATCAGGAAATAACCATGGTTTGCAAGGTGAGCACTAATGCATTTGGCAATCATGACTCCCGCCCCAGCCTGTCTTTATTTGACAACCCTCTCTATGCTTAATATGGGTAACGCCAGGCTTCCTGCACAGGTGAGTCACCCATCCAGTTGAAATGCTGCTTCTGGTAACTCCGGAGAGCGTTCCGTTAGGAATGCAGGGTAAGACACATGACAGATGAGGTAGTGACAACTGCTTCATGTTACGGTTCTCAGTGGGACTTGGTCAGCTTTCCCAGAGATGGCTAGCACCTCCAAAGATTGTCACCTTTGATGGAAACCCTTGAGCATGTAGGGTTTTGTTTGAATTTTATGTGTATGGGTGTTTTGTGTGCCTATGTGTCTGTGTACCACATGCATGCCTGATGCTCAAGGCAGTCAGAAAACAGTCTTGGATCCCCCTGGAGCTAGACTTATAAGTGGCTGTGAAACACCCTGTGGGTGCTAGGAATTGAACTTGGGACCTCTTAACCTGTGAACCTCTCTCCAGCCTATAGGATTATTATTATTATTACTACTATATTTTGTTTATTATTTGTGTGTGCACATGTAAGGTTGTGGGCATTTGAAAGGCAGAGGACAACTTGTTAGGAGTTGTCTTCTTCCACGATGTGGGTCCTGAGGATTGAACTCAGGTCATCATCCTTGGCAGCAGGTGCCTTAACCCACTGAGCCATCTTGCCTGGCTTTTCTTTTGTCAGTGTTAGGAACTGAACTCAGCCTTGTGCATGCCTGAGAAATACTCTACCACTGATGTACATCTCCAGCCATTTTTTTCCTTTCTAAAAAAAAGTTGTATTTATTTGGGGCTGGTGAGATAGCTCAGCCACTAAGGTCATTAGTTGGTCATGCAGAGGACCTGGGTTACGTTCTTAGCACCCATATCGTGGCTCACAACTATCTGTAAGTCTAGATCCAGAGGTGTGGGCCCCTCTTCTGTTCTCTGAGGGACCCAGGCATGCATGTGACAAACATGCATCCCTACATACATGAAAACAAAATACTCATAAATTTGGGTGGAGAAATGGCTAAGTGGTTGCTCTTCCAAAGGACCTGGGTTCAAGTCCTAGCACCCAAAAGCCAACTCAAAACTGTCTGTAACTCCAGTTTCAGAGGATCTAACTCCCTCTTCTGGTTTGCTAGGGTACCAGGCATATATGTGGTGGACAGACTTACAAACCGGCAAAGCACTCGTACAGATTAAAATAAATGAAAGAAGAAAGGAATGAACTACCATAGCTCACAATTAAAAATAAATCAAAATTAAATAAGTTTAAATGGAGTAAGTTACTTCAAATATTTCTTTTCTTTTTAAGAGTTGGGAGTTAGCCCTTTCATCTTTATGTCTACTGAGTTGCAACCTCCTTGGTCCTTGCCTGGAGACTGTCAGCTAGGTCCCTTAGCACTCTGCACAGGTATCACCGGGATTTACTGATCCTTCACTCACCAGGCCAGCGCCTTCCAATCCTCACCTGGCTGTGAGTCAGGGGTGGCAACAACCTTGGAGAGACCCTGGAGGATTAACTCGATTAAAATGTTTACCTAAGTTCCACTTCAGAGCGAGGAAGGCCCCCATTGTGGGTTAGGTCTCTAAAGGATCACACCTCACTGTTGCCTCTGAAAAGATGCCAGGAGTTCTGTAGAGAGGTTGCCCAGTTCCCGACCTGCCCCCTGGGAACTCCTCTGAGGCAGCAAATTCAGGTTCACCTTCTTGCTTGCCGTGTCATCTGCCCTGGTGTCCCGTGAGATGGGGACAGCAGTTACTCCCCCTGGTCCAGAACCTCGGTGTCCTGGATTTCTGTGGTGTGGGGCACCGGCAGTTTCTGATATGCTCTCTCCGCGGATTTCGGGTTTAATACACACCAAGTGCTTGCCTGGCTCGGATTTGTAATTTGGGCCACCTACAGCGCTCCTTGCTTGATGGGATCAGAAGGGCCCTGTGCGCGCTGGCTAAATTCACTCGCCATTTCCCCATCTAAGTGGATTTCCACGCAGCCCTAAGGACAGGGTCAGCGCTCTGTGCTGGACCCCAGCCGAGCAGCCCAGAGAATCCCTCCACAGGAAGGTAATCCGTGTCACCAAGTCCTCTGCCATTTGCGTGTGAAGGTGTGGAACTGCGTGGTCATGGAGCAACTGAGCGGAGCTGGGCCCTGGAGTGGGAGATGGGAGTACCAGGCGAGTCGCGAGGCCCTGAGCTCGGCGGGTTAGGATGGCTTCTCGGTGGAGGAGCGACAAGAGCGACAAGGAGGACCCAGCCCCGGGCCGCGGCGTGGGCGGAACCAGGGACCCTCGCAGCCTCTGATTGGGCGACGCAGCCGAGCGGAGCTGCTCCGCTGGCTCCGATTGGCTGGTGAGGCCGGCGCTGCAGCCAGGTGATGCCGAGGTTCGGTCCCTGGGCCACGTGGGGGGCGCGGAGGCGGGAGCGGGACGGGCTCGGCGCTGGGGAGACTGGCAGGCTGCGAGGACCCGAGCTGTGAGACCTGTCAAGAAACGCGACAGCGGTGGTGAGTGCGCGCGGGGACCCTCCGGGGGCGGGTCGGGTCGAGGGGTCTCCCAGAAACGAGCCACACCACCACCTCCCGCCACGAGCTGTTGTCATCACCCCAGCCCTAGTCTCCATCCCTTCCTTCCTGGCACCGGGGCATCTGAGTTCCCCAAAAACCTAATGTGGGGACGGTGACGTTTGCGAGGTCGCTGTCAACGCTCGCACGCGCTCCGCACCTCTGCGCGCGACCGTGTCGGTGTTTTCCGCATCCAGCCAGCGTGCTCTGCGTCCAGATAGATTATCGGAAGGAACAGAGGCTGATGAACAGCTCCCAGGACGTGGCTGCCTTCGCGGTCCCCTCCACAGCTGAGGACCTGGAGGCTGGCAGGACAAGGTCACACCAACTAACCCTGGTGAACCCCAGTTCTGTCCCTGGTTGCGCGGGTCCAAACTCGTGTCGGGGGGGAGCGGGGGCACGGGGGACCAGGGGTGTGATGGGCATGGGAGAGGGAGTCCTGCCTTTCTAAACAGTTCTGTCCCCAGCTCCTGAGTTGTTACGGACTATGGGACTCTGCTAGTGACTGTTCCTGCCGCACCTATTCCTGCGCAGACCCAGATTCAGTGTGTATCAAGGATGGACGCCTGCTTGGGGGACCCATAGACTCTAGGCAGAAGGGCACTGCCATGCCTAGGCAGAGCAGAGACTCTTGGGTTTGCCAGGTCCCTATCCTGTGCTCTGTGTCTTTTTTTTTTTTTTTGGTCAAGTAGCTGGGATCTGAGGCATGGTTGTCTCCCCAGTAGCCTGGGGGGATGGGTAGTTCCGCTATTAGGTGTAGAGGGACCTGTGATTCGATGTGCAGTATAGGGTCAACCTAGCCAGTTCCCTGCTCCTAAGCAGAACCACCCAGAAAACAGAAGCTCAGCCCCATCCCAAATGTGTCTTTCTGTAGGAAGGCCCTGGCCCAGAAGAGCCCTGTGAAAAACTTTGATTTGATTCAAAGAGAGGAGCTGGGTGTGCGGTTGTTACCTTGTCAAACACACACACACACACACACACACACACACACACACACACACACACACACACACACACACAGAGGGCACAGCAAGCGGGTCTCTGTGTGAGAGTATGAGGTGCCCTAACTCTTGGTTCTTTTCTCCCTCCTTTCCCTGGTGTTTGCCTGGGCTACAGGCAGGGCATGAAGGGCTCTTGACAGCTCTTTGTCTCTTTTGTGGTTGCTTTTCTTCTCGCTCTGTTCCTCCTCCCCTCCAACCCCACTTCCTTGCTTGCCGAGTGTCTTGTGGTCTTCTCCTCCTCGCTCTCCTCTGCCTACCCGGATGATGGGAAAGTGAAGAAGCACTTCACTGCCTCCCGGGTAACCCGGTCCCCCTGCTGGGAAGGGGCGGGCAACCCGTGGCAGGTGGAGTGTGGTTTGCTTTCTGCAAACATCAGATGTGCCTGTGGGACAGGCGACTGGAAAATGGGCAGAATTAGAAAGGGAGGGTCAAAACCCAGGTTGGCAGCAGCCTCACGGAGGTCTGGGTGGGCTCTAAGGGAGGCTGCAGCCTTTGTTTCCCGCTCTTCCTGGCTGGCCTCTGGGTTCTAAGAGGGTCAGTTTTAAGGCAGCCAAGTCCCTCCCTTTCCAAGCACTCCTGATACTCTGGCACACCCAGGCCACGCTACTAACCCATGGTCTCTCCAGGAGAGTCAAAGCCTCTAGGCCAGTCTTCCTAGCCTACTCCCAGTGGTGGTGAGGGTCTCCAGTTTGTATAGCCTGGACAAAAAGTCTTGAAAGCGCTAGAGTTTGCTGTCTTCCCAAGCTCCCTTCCCAACCGCAGGCTCGGGACCTTGTCTCCTGTGCCATGTTAGGTTGGCATCATGCCAGGCATCTCACTAATTACACAAGGCTTGCAGGTGAGGAAGTGAAGGCACAGAGAGGTAGGGCAGGTGGCCCAAAGCCACGCAGACCTTGTACCCAGACTTCTCTTTTCTGCAAAAAGGTTGGTGTGAGTGTGTGAGAGAGGAGTGTCTTGCATTGTCGCGGGGGGGGGGGGAGCTGAGTCTGTGGGCATTCTGTCTTGCATAGCCGGTCTGTTATTCATCTGTCCCACATGACTCCCCCCCCCACCAACCCCCGTGGATCTAGCCAAGGATCCCAGAAAAACAAAATAGAGGCAAAGCAGGAGTGCTTTTTTATCAGTCTCCTGGGCAACTGTCCGTCTTCTCCACATCCCACTTAGTACCAGTGCATTATTTGGGTGGATTGTGGGTTTTTTTTAAAGATTTATTTATTTATTATGTATACAACATTCTGCCTCTATGTATGCCCACACGCCAGAAGAGGGCGCCAGATCTCATTAAAGATGGTTGTGAGCCACCATGTGGTTGCTGGGAATCGAACTCAGGACCTCTGAAAGAGCAGCCAGTGCTCTTAACCACTGAGCCATCTCTCCAGCCCCTGGATTGTGGTTTTCATGCCCTGCAAAGGGCTTTGGGACTCAGGAAGGGACTGGAGTCAGGCGGGACAAATGCGCCAGCCACCTTTAAAACAGGTTCCTGGTATCATCAATGCTAGCCATGCAGCTCACCACCGCCCCTGTGCCCTGCTGCTGCACCAGGGCCTGCTATGGCTCCCCGTCGTCCACAGTGTAAAGTCCCATACTTAAGGCTACTCCTGAGTCGGATGCAGCCGGCTGTTTTGGCAGTCTGCCGCAGGGCCTCCCTTCTTCCTGCTGCTGTTGCTCCACTCTTCAGTGGACTCTTTCCATACTGTTCGGCTTTTCCTGGGACACCTTTCTTTTTTTCTCTTTCTCAAGATGGGGGTCTTGTGTTGCCCACACTGGCCCTGAACTCCTGGGTTCAAATGATTCTGGCCCTCCTCCCTTGGCCCCCTGAGAAGCCAGACCTACTGCCAGACATCAGTTTCCTTCTGGCACTAAATAAGAACTGGTTCCAAATTTCTACCAGCTCCCCCCATCACAGAGGGTCCAGCCAGATCTGCAGGCCCAGCTGTAGCTCAGGCGCCCATGCCATGAGCCATCCCACTTCTGAGGGATCCCGCCCCAAACCGCCTCCCAGTGCAGCTTTCAGCAACGAGGAGCCTCCGGCCCCATCTGTCACACTTCTCCATTTTGACATCGTCTCGCCTGTTTAGGGCTTTTTATTTCGTTTCCCACCTTGCCCCTGCTCCCAGAACACTGTTCTCAGAAGCAGGCAGTTTGTCTTTTGTCTCTCTGTTCTGGGCCCAGGATACTGATGGGCACGTAGCAGGCCCTCAGTGAGGATGTGTTGGTTGGCTGAACGAATGAATGAGTGTTGGAGCAAGCCAATGAATGAACACACCAGCCCCTGAGAGGGAGCCTTCAACCTTCCTGCCTGAAAACCAACCTCTGCCCTGCCCTTTGTAGCCTTCTCTCCGTGGAGCTCGAAGCTGGGCATGCTGGGGACCATGCAGAGGGCTGGGGCCGGGGCCCGCAGGGCCTCCGACTGTGGGCCTGTACCTTACCGGCCCAGGTGCATTGCCAAGCTTGCCCAGGTGGGTGGGCGTCCATCTTGTGTGCTCTGGAAGACAGTTGCGGGGTGGCGTCTCCCTGGGGTTGGGGAGGACCTGGGGCCTAAGAACCTAACTCCATCTCCTTTGGAGTGGATGATGTGTATACGTGAACATCGGTGTAAGTGAGAAGAGGCCCATGTGACCTGACCAGGGTCTCCCGCTGAAATCATTAATGAAGACACTGGCCTCCGAGGACAGTGCTTGGTCACCACCCACAGCTTATCTGCAGAGCAGAGTACTGTGTGCACTGGAGTCATGGCCCTTACTCCGTCTCTTGCCTCTCCCCATCACCCCCAGTATGTGGGATCCTTTCCTGTGGATGACTTGGATACGCAGGAGGGTGTGTACCTTGTGCAGCAGCAGCTGTGGGCACTGCAGGTGAGGGTCTTGGGGGGCACAACCCAGAGCTGCGCACTGTATCAGTCTTGGATGGAGCCCTGAGGCCAGTCTCCCCTCACCCCCACATCATCCAGATGGACACATGGGGGGCCAGGGGAGCACGATGGGACCAGAGGTCTTCTGAGAGGTCCCAGGACTCTTCCTGCATGCCTGGGGACCCATGACCCACGGGTCATAGCATGACCGTCACCCATGTCTCCATCCTAGGGCAGGGGTGTCGGAACTGGCTCAGCAGCCTTGATGAGGGGCACTGTGGCGGGACTGCGTTGGGCCAGAACTAGGAAGTGACATCCACCTTTGCCAACTCTCCTCCCCTCAGGACTGTTCCCGACGCCGCGCTGTCATCCTGAAATTCAGCCTTCAGGGTCTCAAGGTCTACAGTGGGGAGGGCGAGGTAGGATGAGTAGAAGGGGCCCCAGTGTGGTCTTCTTACAGTTTGCCCTATGCCCCCCTAGGACAAGCTCAGACAGCAATTGCTTGCCTGGCCCTCCAGAATCTTCTCTAGAGGCCACCTCCTGTCCTAAATATCATGGACAAACACCCCATGAGATTTTCCAAGTGCCTGGCCCAGCATTGGCTGGTGGCTGTGGACAGCCATGGGCTAGAAATGGCAGGGAGCTGTTGCATGCTTGCCTGCCCCTCCCTGGCTACCCACTGTACAACCAACATGGCTGCCCATTGACTGCCAGGCCAGATTATGCAACCCACAGCTGCAGGCTTCTTATATAAAGCCCAGTGCTGGGTGTGGTAGTGCTGTGGAGTCCTACACCACCTGCCCGAGGCATTGCTACTGTCTGACATGACCTCAGAGGACTGCTCTCATACGGAGAGTGAGTGGCAGGGCTGGGATTTGAACTCCGAGCAGCCTACCCCAGGTACCAGCGCAGAACCCCAGGGTCACTGTTCTGTCCCTTGGTTCCATAACTTGGGGTGGCCATCCCAACCTACCTGTCTGCAACAAGCTCCAAGCTATGAGCACTGAGGGCTGGGGCTTGGCAGGCCTCTGGGAAAAAAGGATCTCTTCGCCCCAGGAGGTGGGTGGCCTATGCCAGACATGTGAGACCCTCAGGCCACTGCCACACAGGTGAGTGAGGCCTGTTGTCACCACGATGCCTCACAGGTACTCCTGATGGCCCATGCCCTGAAGCGCATCCTCTATGCCACCTGGTGCCCAGCTGCCTGTCAGTTTGCTTTTGTTGCCCGGAACCCACGCAGCCCAGCCAGCAAGCTTTTCTGCCACCTCTTTGTGGGGAGCCAGCCCGGAGAGGTACCTGAGACCCTCGGGGTAGTGTGCCTTGAGGGGGCTGTGTTGTCATCAGGTGGCAGCGGTGAATCCGTGCCTCACCACCCTGGCTTTTGGCTCTTCCCTCCTAGGACTGTGTGTAGTAAGTCAGCACCCTTGACATTCCCTGGACTAGCCGGGACTTGTCTCTGCTGTAGGGTGCCCACCCTCCCCCATCCTGGCTAGTTCTCGCCACCCTTCAAAGCCCAGCCCACCGGAATGTAACATGAACAGCACTCCAGCAAGGGGCTGTCCCTGATGACAAGACACTTGAGTCCTTTAACAGCAGAGGCTTGCTCCAGGTTTTGAGCTGTCCCTAGGTGACCCTGTGTAGCATACGGAGTAGGTCATAGGCAGGTGTACTAGAGGGCGTGGTCACTGTGAATGTCAGATCTGTGGCAGCCTGTCATTTAGTGAGTTCCAGCATTTGGCCTCACCTTTGGATGCGGACCCTGGGTGGCAGGTGGCTGAAGCTGAGGGTTCCACCATCCTGGGTCTGGATTGTGTGAGTGAGTGATGGGTTCCGTGTTCAGGCCCCAGACAAGGGCTGAGGGTTTTCAGTGCCCCGTCTCATTAACTCCTCAGAGGATCGTGGGGAGGTGAGGATGAAGAAACAGGCACACGGGTGCCATGCTGTACCCTGGGTCACCCAATAGCTCCTAATTGAGAGCGCCAGGGCCAGGCTGTTAGCTGCTCGTTCTCAGGGTGTTGAGGGCCTGAGCACTGGGAGGATGGTTGAGTGTGGTGTAGGTGTGCAAGCAGGCCCAGGGTTGTGCTCTCTGCTCCCAGCTTGATGCCTGGCACAAAGTGACTTGGTAGTGAACAGACAAGAGAGAGCTGGGAGCTGGCGGAGGCTGCCTGGGATGGGATTTTGAGCCCTAAGCAGGAGTTTTCCTGGAAAGTTTTGGGAGGGGCACCCGAAGCCAGGAGGGCATTTGCAGCTCTGAAGAGCGGGCTGGTACCTGAGGGGCTTTCAGGACACTGCCGCAGCTGAGCCCACCCCTCCTGGCCTAGGTCCAGATCCTGTACCTGCTGCTCTGCCGCTCCTTCCAGCTTGCTTACCTCTTGCAACACCCGGAGGAGAGGGCACAGCCTGAGCCCTGCCTGGGGCCAATGGGGGACATGTCCCCGAAGCTACTCTGCAGCCCTGGGGCACCCCCTGCCCTAGTGCGAGAGCCCTTCAGCCGGGATCAGCTATCACAGAATGTCCATGCCCTGGTTTCCTTCCATCGAGTTCCTGCAGAAGGGCTACTGGGCAGTAGTGGGGTATGCAGCACCCCAGTCAGGAAGTGGATGGGGGGATGGATCAGGGGCTTAGGGGTTATGGTGGAGGGGCGGGCGTCTTGCAGGGTTCGCCTGGGCTCGAACAGATGGGTCTGAATCTGCCTGCCCATGGGCCCCTCTTGGTGCCCTAGAAGGAGCTGCCAGAGCCCGAGGGCCGTGGTGGCAGCCGTCATACTCGCCTGGGGAACCCCTATTGCTCTCCCACACTGGTGCGCAAGAAGGCCATTCGCAGCAAGGTGATCCGCTCTGGGGCATATCGAGGCTGCACCTACGAGACTCAGCTGCAGCTATCAGCGCGGGAGGCCTGTGAGTTGGAGGAAGTGGCTGGCTGGCTAGTGGACTTGGCAGGGGGCAGGGCTTCATGCATAATTTTTTTGAGGCTCACCCCCTAGTACCCACCCTCCTCCCCTGATTGCCTGTGCATCAGGCTTGAGGGAGACTAAACAGTTGTATACGGACTTTAACTGGTGAGCGTAGGGTTTCTGGTGGGGGACCAGTTGTGTGACAGTTGAGGAAGAGGTTTGGTGGGAAGACAAACCATAGGATGGGGTGTGTGTGGTAGAGGAGCAGGTCTGGCATTGAGAGGGTCCTCCATGCTCCTTCTGATCTCTGTGGTCTCCACAGTTCCTGCTGCCTGGGAGGCATGGCCCCGCAGCCCTGGTGGCCCCTCGTGCCTGGTGGAGAATGAGGGTAGCCTGACTGAGAACATCTGGGCCTTTGCTGGCCTCTCCAGGTAAGGGAGGTCTGTCCCTTGGGTTGGGTATAGAAATGTGAGGTTGGCCCCTGTCATGTGTGCATAGGCAGAGTGTATGGATCTTGACTGGGGAGTGTAGGATGCTCCCAGCTAGGTGACCTCAGGCCATGGTCTTTTTCTACCTGAACCTCAGTTTTCCAGAATGTAAAATGGGAGAGGAACAAAACACAGTGTCTGACCTGTCCCTGCCAGCCTTCCCGAGGTTCCTCAGACCCCTCCTGACCAGGGCCTTGAAGTCAGCAAGTCAGGTCCCCAGAAGGCTTTGAGTTCCTTCGAATTCTGTTCTCGGAGTGGCTGGCTGGTCTGGTCCAGAAGGTCTGAGAGCACATATTCAGTCCTCTGTCACCACTTTCAAGCTCTTGGGGCTAGTATGTCCCTGCTTGGGACAACAGTCTGGAGTCTGGGGTCAGACTGGTGGCCTTAACCTTGACTCCGTCCCCCCAGGTCCTGTGCTCTTGCCCTGCTGCGGAGAGATGTGCATGGGGCCTTCCTGCTGTGGCCAGAGCCGGGGACCAGTGATCAGTGGAGCCTGTCTGTACGGACCCAGTGTGGCGTGGTGCCTCACCAGGTCTTCCGGAACCACCTGGGCCGGTACTGCCTAGAGGTGAGACTGTGGGGTTACCCTAAGGGGCTTCCAGCTCCACCCCAGTGCTGGCTCCATCCCTTGTCATGCTTACTCTGCCCTCTTCCAGCCTCTGAGCTCCTGAGCCCAGCTCGTTTCATTCTGTTCACCCATTGGGTATTCTCTGGCCCCACCCCTTCTCCTAGTCCACTCCCATTCCCTTGGCCCTGCTAGTTCTACTTCTGTTCTTGGGGGGTTGCTGTTATTGTTGTTGTTTTGTTTTGTTTCAAGACAGGGTTTCTCTGTATAACTCTGCTTGTCCTGGAACTCACTCTGTAGACTAGGCTGGCCACAAATTCAGAGATCCTGCTGCCTCTGCCTCCCTGTGCTAGGAGTAAAGGCGTGGGCCACCACACCAGCCCTAACTTCCATTCTTTCTGGCTGGGTGCTGACCATAGAGATCAAGGAGAATCTCTGAGGTTCCTGACCACCCTCTAGAGGTGCCATCCAGAGGTTACCTCCAGTAGAGCTGTCCTGAATGCACACAGCTTCTGAGTCTCTGGTCTGTTTCCAGGACTCGGCTGGGAAGGCTTTTGCATGGCATCTGTACTTCCAAGCCAACTGCCTCAGTCCTGCCCAGGCTGGGAAGAAAGAGGAAATAGTGACTGGTCCCATGGTCACTGCGCATTCTGCCTTTCCAAAAGTATCCCTCCACATGATGGGAGACCAGGGCGGGGGTGGAGCGCTGATATATGGCATGAACCGCGGGATAGGGAACAGAGCTAAAGACTCTTCCTCCCCAGCACCTGCCAGCAGAGTTCCCCAGCCTGGAGGCCCTGGTGGAGAGCCACGCCGGGATGGAGCGCAGCCTGTTCTGCCCACTCAGCATGGGCCGTCTGAACCCCACCTATGAAGAGCAGGACCGCAGTCCCGAGGGCAGGCTCCCACGGACTCTGCGGCCCCTCAGCCACGCCAAGTCTGAGGCGGAACTGCAAGGCCTGGGCTAGGACGCAAGGCCTCAATCCCCTGTGGGCCTGGCCTGGCCTTGGCCCCTGGGCTACGGCAGCCACTCTGCCCTTCTTGTATCCCACTCGCTGGTCAGCAGCTTCAAACAGGCCCATCCGCCCCTTGATCAGTCTTCCATCACTTCACTGCCCGTGGGAGGGGAGCCCTGAGGTTGAAGCTGGAAATAACAGGGCTTCTCGCAGGACCTGGGGCCAGCTGAGACACCAGGATGAGCAAGCAGGTAGATCTAAGGGTTGGTAACTCTTGGTGACTTTGGGCGGTAGCTATTGCCAGGTTCCCGCTGTCTTCCTAGTGCAGAGGCTTTCCCAGCAGCCCTGGCTGGAGGAAGCTAAGTCTCTGCTGGACAGGGAACCCCAGAGGACTCCCATAGGGAACCAGATGCTCAGGGAGTTGGAGGTTTGCCATTCTCAGCTCACTTCCCAGTGTCAGTCCCCTGAGTGGGGCCCGCAGTGAGCAAACGGCAGTCAGTTTGGTAACTGCTTTAGGAAGTTAGCAGATGCTGGCTCTAACACAGTGCTGACCGTCGGGCGTGGCTGGCACTGGTCACCTCATTGGTAAGTCAGCCCCACTTGCAATGGAGAACTAGAATTACCCCAAACCCCACAGAGGGGGGTGTGGCCTTAGCAATGGGAGATCCAGGGACACATTCTAGAGGAAGGCAGTGGCCCAGCCAGCAATGACAAATCCAGGTGTCCCTTAACTCAGCAGAATATATGAATCTACCCAAAAGAACAGACTTCTTAGCCAGGAGGTGGTCACACACCCCTTTAATCCCAGCACTCGGGAGGCAGAGGCGAGTTTGAGGTCAACCTGGTCTACAGATGAGTTCCAGGACAGGCAGGGCTACACAGAGAAACTGTCTTAAAAAACAAAAAACAATAGACTTCTTTTGGAAGCAGAGGTATAGGCACAGATGGGAGAGGATGTTTGTATTCAGTGCCCTGGAGTTTTGGAGTTTTGGATCCCAAGGGAAGGGGGCAGCCTCTACAGAACAGAGAGGGGCCTCTACAGAACTTGGGAGCAGGAGGCAGGCCAGGCCTGGTACTTCCGACTTCTAGCACCCACCCACCCACACACACACATACTAGGATAAGCTAAGGCCATTGTCCTTTCTTTCGGGTGACATGTCTCATGAGGGATGGAGAGAATGGTGTCTGTGGGAACCTTTAACAGGGATAACACCCCGCCCCAGACTGGGTGTGGGTGGCATTCCTTTCATGGCCATTTCCACTGGCATCCCCCACTATGAGTAGGGGCCTCTGCCCCAGGAGGAGCAGAGGGATTAGCATATGCTGTGCCTAGGATTCCAACCCCAGAAAGTTCCACCTAAGGAAAGCCTGTAACTAACTGGCCCAGACTTTAGATCAGCGCTCACCCCAGGAGGGTGTGCACAGCGTGAATCACTGCTGTAGGCGACACCAGGGGATATTCAACACATCCAAGGGACAGGCCTTCTCCATAACCCCTTAACACTTCTTCCAAAGCTTTTACTGATCCCATGGTACAGACCGCACAGTTTGGAGCCCATGTGTTCGAACTGTGTCTTAATTACAGACCATAGTTCTGTCTATTCAAACATCACCAAGCCCCCACTATGTGGACTTCGAGGGAAATAAAACACATTTCTTCATGGTTTATTGCAGTTCCTTGAGTGGCTAGATCTTCATCGACCTTTTCTTGTTTTGCTTTTGTTTGCCAAACATATTGCAGATGGTATGGGATGGTGAGCCTAACCGAGGTCCTGGCCACCAGGGTCCAGGAAGAAATGGAAGGGAGAGGTGGGGCTTGGTGGAGAGATCGCCTAAGAAAAAGATCCAAGGGCCAGTGAAAAGGCTCACTGCTTTCTGTCGAACCTGCTGACCTGAGTTTGATCCATTGGGCCCACCTGGGGGAAGGAGAGAACCATTTCCTGAAAGTTGTCCTTCGGCCTCCACACTCGGTGTACATTCGTGCAGCTGTGCACTCACGTGCGAACACACACACACAATTAAAAAGATTAAGACTTTGCTGCTAACTCAGGCTTGCTTACTGCCCCAGCAACGCACAGCAGACCATTTGCACAGCCTAGGCCTGCCTAAACCTGATCTGAGCTCCAGTTAGATCTAAGATACTTGTCCTGTCTCCCTGCAACTCAATTAGTTCATTTGTAGTCACTTTGGTGTGTGTCCGCGTGTGTGTGTTTCCTTTCCAATGTTAGTTTTCCCTACTAGTCTGCAAGAGGGCTGCCTTCCCGGTGCCTGTCATATGATTGACACCATGGTATTTCTGCAGAGGAACCCACAGGAGCATTGCAGCTGGGTGGGCGGTTGGTGACTTAGGTTGGGCCAGGAGATTAAGCTGTGTGGTCTTTCCAACAGAAAGACTACCTCCTAAAGTTTTTGTCTTTTTAATTGTTTTTTTAAAAATACATTTATGCTGGGCAGTGTTCCAGGCCAGCCTGGTCTACAAAGCGAGTTCCAGCCACCACAACACAGAGAAACCCTGTCTCGAAAAGCCAACCTCCCCCAAAAGGTCCCCCAAACATTTGTTTATGTATGTGGGCCCTTTGCAAGTCAGTTCTCTCCATGTGGGTCCTAGGGGTCCCATCAGGCTTGGCAGCAAGCGCCTTTCACTAGCCGAGCCATCTCGCTGGTCCAGTTTTCGTGTCTTTTAAAATACCAACTCTTAAGACTGGCCCTATCAGGAAGCTTCACCCTGCCAGTGGACTATGGATAAGGAACAGCGAAGTCCATGTCACCCTCTCAGTCTCTAACCCCTGAAGAAGGTGGAGTTCCAGGTTTTAGCCTGGTTGCCTCTGCCGGGTTGCTGAACCTCTGGGCTGGAGCTGCAGGCCTGGGAGACAGAGAGAAGGTTCAGGGCTGCCCCTACCACCGGGTGCATTCCAATCCGCCAGCCTGCAGCCGGGCTCTCCGGGCACTGGGCGTTCCGCCCTGTGACGTCACGGACGTTGCCCGGCAACGGCGAACGCCGAGACGGCGTGCACGAGCGCGAGCGTGGCCCGGCCAGCTCCGCGGCTCGGGTCGTGCGGCGGCGCTTGCAGCGCAGATCCCTCGTTCCCCGCCCGGGCCCGGCCTCAGGGACGGGCGAGCCCGGGCGCGGGAGGCGGCGGCCCGGGCTCCAGCCCGGAGACTTGTCCGCCGCGCCCCAGCTGCTCCCAGCGCGCCCCGCGCGAAGTCCCGGCCCCCGGCTTCGGCCCCGCCCCTGCCTCCAGGCCCCGCCCCACGAGGGTTCTGGCTCCACCCCCTGGACTGGGCCACGCCCCCGGGGCTCGCGGGGCGTGATGGCTTCGGAGTCCGTGAAGGTGGTGGTCCGCTGCCGACCCATGAACCAGCGCGAGCGCGAGCTGAGCTGCCAGTCGGTGGTGACGGTGGACTGCGCTCGCGGCCAATGCTTCATTCAGAACCCGGGAGCGGCTGATGAGCCCCCGAAACAGTTCACCTTCGACGGCGCCTACTACATGGACCACTTCACCGAGCAGATCTACAACGAGATCGCCTACCCGCTGGTGGAGGTGAGGGTGCCCCGAGACTGCAGGGCCAGGCTCTGGGCTCCCCGAAACGGAGACGGGATAGGTGGGTTAACTCAAGTCCCTGTCGCCCAAGCCAAGCGAGGAGGCTCAGGGCACAGGAGGATAGCGACAGGTTAGTCTGAAGGCTTTATCCTGGCTGCAGACACTTGGAACCTGTCTCTAGTGTGGTGTCCCCACTGAACCAAGCGCCCCAGCCGGTCTGCACCCTCGTCCTTTGCCGCCTTTACCACAGAATCTAGGACCACTCAACGCTCCAGCTTGTCCTGACCCTCATCCCTTGCAGCCCCTTGACCACAGACTCCAGACCCAGATCCCCAGGTCCTCTGCCCTCATTCCAGACCTGCAGGATCCTGAAAGCCCCCACCATTTTCCCCAGCCTCCTTTCCTTCCCAAGAGTCCCAAGATTCTTCTCTTCTAACAGGTGATGGTCCACATTTGCTCCCATTTCAGCAACCCCCCCCCCAATCCTCCTCATTGCACGCTCCTCTTTTCTTGAGAGCAGCGGAGGAAACTCCTCTTTCTGAGAGGGAACAGTGCGGCGTGGGGGGGGGGGCTTCCGTAACGTGCTCCAGTATCTGAGATTCGGAGAGGTTCTGCTGCAAAGAAACCCATTTGACTTCACTGACCTGGCCTTGCCAAAACATTTAACATAGCTGCTTTCTGTTCCCGCTGTCCTGCCTGTTGGGAGGGCTGATGTATTCCGAAGCCTCCACATTGTCTGGCTTTGAGCCAGGAGTAAATGCACCGTTAGAGTCTAGGGTCAAGTGTGTATCTCTGCTCTGCTGAGCTCTGACCCTACTCCCAAGGCTTTCTGACTGGTGATGTGGACCACAGAACTCATGGCAAGAGGTGATTCCCTCTGAATACTCAGAGGACGATGGACAGTTCCCCCAAAGGGGCTGGTCCCACTCTCTCAGGATAGCTCAGTTGTCTATCTGCTGGCTGGGTGTTCTAAGCTAGAAGGGACCCAAGAGGTCATCTGATTGGGTCCCTCTTGTTTATGAGGTGTCTGAATCTCCATCACGTAAAGAACCAGTTCTTGCTTGCGTGTCTTCAATGGCTGAAGTTCATGATTCTAAAGTAGTCTGTTCCTCTTTGGTTTCGTGGTCCTCAGAGTTTCCCACCCACTCCGAGGCATCCCAGGAGCTTCCTGTCCTTCCGTGGTCCCAGGGACCCTGAAGGGCACTCGTCTTCTTCATCTAGGCTTGGCATCTTGAAGACTTGAACTCGTGTTCTTCCATGGCCTTGCTTCTCTCTAAGGATGTCTAGGGCTGTCCGGGTGAGGCCTCAGTTGCCCGCTTTGTGGATTATGCAGTAGCCAAGCAAGTCCCAGAGAGGAAGACACTAGGGACACAGTGACAGGCCTGTTGGATCGCTCTT
This sequence comes from Ondatra zibethicus, assembly GCA_004026605.1. Lineage (NCBI taxonomy): Eukaryota > Metazoa > Chordata > Mammalia > Rodentia > Cricetidae > Ondatra > Ondatra zibethicus. Next base: position 93,106 of record PVIU01000505.1, on the reverse strand, counting down.
CCAGATTTCCCTTCTGAGTCCCATTGTGCAGACCTATCTCTAGACACTCCCCAGACCTCAGTTTTGACATCCATCCATTCATTAATCCATTCACCCATCCACGTAAGGAAACACTAGCATTTTCACTGTGAGCCCCCAGATTATGGGGAGAGTGTGTGAGGGCAATAGGACTTGCCTTCATCAAGGTCAAAGGAAAAACAGCTGAGCGAACCATTAGCGACTGGTGGTAAGGGATGGGCAGCACGGGGAGGCCAGCAAACCTTGGGAGAGATGGAGGGGAGAACAGAGTAAGATAGGATCTGCGGGATGCTAGCCAAGCAGAAGGGCGAAGGCCGTCGGGGAAAGACTAGTGTGTAGCGTTTGATCCTCACAAGAAGAGCTGGAGTCGTTCTTGTCAGAGAAAGGACTGAGGCCTGAGGAGTCATGGAACTAATTAGGGACAGTTCCGGATCCCTGTGTCCAGATTCCATGCTCCCATGGGCATGGAAAGCCCATGCAGGTCACAGCCCTAGCTGCTTAAGTGGGACCAGTGGCTGGGTAGACCATGGGCCTGCTTGCTCTGGCCCTCTCCAGGGCTTCTGGGCAGGTAGCTTGGGCCTTCTACCCAGGATCCTCCCTCAGCTCCTATCCCATGCTGTCCTTATACTTCACATCCACTTTGTCTTTTTCCTTCCATCCTCCATCCCTTCCGTCCAGGCTCTGTCCCTCATCCGTTGTCTCCAACTGAACTTTTCAACTCTCCTGGAGCTTCCTCCTCCACACCCACCCTTGACTGACTCCCGTCCCATCCTGCCTGATCCAGCTTCTGCCGCCCCTTTAACCAGCAGCCCTGGCATCCTGTCTCCTGCCCCTGACAGATTTACCCAGAGTTGCCTCTTGATGAATTACTCCCAGTCTCCCCCCAGTGCTCCATAGCCACAGTTTCCGTTATGACCAGGCTAAGAAGGGTGGCCCCGTTTCCCTGTGCGGAGGCAGTGGTAGAGTGTTCGCCCAGGGGGACATTTGGGAGGGGGTGTACAGAAGATGTGGTGCAATTTAGGATGGTTATTTCTACTTTCAATGAATAGTGAATAGTTGAAGGAAATATGTATGTAGTATGTCTAGTGTGCTGTCATGAGGCTGATTGCTGAGGATGACACCAGGTTGAAGCTCCTTGCTGGGCTGGGAGCACAGCTCAAGTGTGGAGCCCTTGCCTGGCATGTGTGATGCTCTAGGTTTGATCTCAGTACACACACACAAACACACACACACACACACACACACACACACACACACACACACAGAGAGACAGACAGAGAGAGAAGTGGGAAGGGAGACCAACTGTTATTTTTTGCTCTTTGGGGACCCACCATCCAGCCCCCAAATAAATCACAGGGAGACTTATTCTTACTTATGAATGCCCAGCCTTAGCCTGGCTTGTTTCTAGCCAGCTTTTCTTAAATTATCCTGTCTACCTTGTGTCTGTGGACTTTTATCTTTCTCTATTTCTGAATACCTTTCTTTACTTCTTACTCTGTGGCTTGCTGTGTTGCCGGATGGCTGGCCCCTGATGTCCTCCTCCTTTTCCTGCTCCTCAATCTTTTGTCTCCCAGATTTCTCCTCCTATTTATTCTCTCTGCCTACCAGTCCTGCCTATCCTTTCTCCTGCCTTGCTTTTTTGGTCGTTCAGTTCTTTTTATTAGACCAATCAGGCATTTTAGGCAGGCAAAACAGCACAGCTTCACAGAGTTAAACAAATGCAACATAGAAGAATGCAGCACGTCTTTGCATCATTAAACAAATGCTCCACAGCATAAACAAATGTAGCACATCTTCAAATAATCTTCAACCGTTGATTTCATGAAAACTCACTAAGTTTCATAGTTCAATAATACAGAATGGGGCCGCAGTACACAGTGACCAAGCGGTGGGCACTGGGGACCTGCCCCACATGTGCTTGTCCCCTAGGACCCCCCCCCACGGGTTACCATGTCAAATTTTTTTTGAAATCTTTGTTTTATCTTAGAGATATATCTCCCCCCCAGGTGTTAACATGTCAGACTTTTTTTTTTGAAATCTTCGTTTTCATCTTAGAAATATACTAATATACCCAAAGTTGTTTTCTACTTAATCAGGGCAGTGCTGTCCTATGGAACACACTGGAACAGTGGAAATGCTCTGTGCGTGCATGCACCACTTATGTACCCGCTAGACATGGGTGGCAAGTGGCACAGGAAGGAGACTGGTACCGCTGAAGTACTGAGCATATGAGTTACTTTTGTGTCACTGTGACCCAAATACCCGAGAGGAGTGGGGAGGGGAGGGTGCATCGTGGCTCACTGCTTCAGGACTGTTGGTGTATCGGGACGAGGAGGCATGGTGGGATCTTCACAGCAAGGAGCCTCACAGGGCAGATTCTCAGGCAGGGAATGAGCCAGGACCAGGGAGTGGGTTATAAACTTTAAAGCCCTGTTCTGGGGTACCTGCTTCTGCCAGCTCAGCTCCTGAAGATTCTGCAGCACCCCCAAACAGTGTTACTCAAGACCTGTGGGGGACACTTCAGATTCAAACCATAATAAATTTTGTTGTTGTTTTTTGAGACAGGTGTCTGTGTAGCCCTGACTGTCCTGGAGCTCTCCCCGTAGCCCAGGCTGGCCTCGAACTCAGGGATCCGCCTGCCTCTGCCTCCTGAGTGCTGGGATTAAAGATGTGCACCACCCTGCCTGGCTATAATGATTTTCAATTAAGTTTAAATACATAAATAAAGCTTTTGTTTTGTTTTTCAAGACAGGGTTTCTCTGTGTAGCTTTGGTGCCTGTCCTGGAACTAGCTCTTGTAGACCAGGCTGGCCTCAAACTCACAGAGATCCACTTGCCTCTGCCTTCCGAGTGCTGAGATTAAAGGCGTGTGCCTTTAATAAATAAAGCTGTTTTACATTGCAGACTTGAGCTACAAACATAGTTTTAGCCCCCTTGGTGTTGGCCTTTTAAAAACTAAAAGGAGTGAAATAGAACTGCTTATAACAGTTAATGCAATGTATCTATAATACTTCAGTAAAACAGAACTATAGATAATATATCTAATGACTATTAGTTGATAGTTTATGTTAATTATAGTAAAACTGTGAAGTCTGTAGCTGGGTGTGGTGGTGCATGCTTTTAGTCCCATCACTCAGGAGGCAGAGACAGGCAGATCTCTGAGTTTGAGGCCAGCCTGGTCTACAGAGTGAGTTCCAGGACAGCCAAGGCTATTATTACACACAGAAAGTCTGTATTGAAAAACCAAAACCAACCAGGTGGTGGTGGTGCACGCCTTTAATCCCAGCACTCGGGAGGCAGAGGCAGGTGGATCTCTGTGAGTTCGAGGCCAGCCTGGTCTACAAGAGCTAGTTCCAGGACAGGCTCCAAAGCCACAGAGAAACCCTGTCTCGAAAAACCAAAAAAAAAAAACCAAAAAACAAAACAAAACAAAACAAAAACCAAAGAAAAGACTGTGAAGTCTGGTATGTATTTTTTATTGAAAGCACAACTCAGTTCCAGTCATTAAAATGAAGGGCCAACCCCGGGCGGTGGTAGCACACACCTTTATTTAATCCCAGCACTTGGGAGGCAGAGCCAGCAGGATCACAAGAATCCAGGTCAGTCTGAAACCAGAGAGATCAAAGGGGAGGTTGGGTGGGGATGTGGCCAGTTGGAGCAGGGCTTGCTCAGCACAAAGTCCTGGGTTCAGTCGTAGCAGAAACCCTACATGGTGGCGTCTGCTTATAATTCTAGTTCCTGGGGAGGTGGAAGCAGCCTTATCAGTAGCTACTACTTATTTTGAGGTCATTCTGGGCTGCAAGAGATCTCCCCACAACCCTAAATAAGTGCTCAGTGGTAGAGCACTTGCCTAGCATGTGTGAGACCCTGTAAAAGAAAAAAAAATGAACTCAGTCCCCCAGGTTGCACAGGCACTAGTATGGGTTGTAGCTACCCAAGAGAACGGAACATCGGCCATGTGATTCTGAGTGGTCCTAGAGTCCCTTCCCTGGATTCGGGCTACTGTGACAGTCCTTGAACTGCTTCATCTTCTCCAGCAGGGTCAGGTGCTTCCCGCTTTAGCTGCGTGTGGGTTTGAGAAGCCCGGCACAGGGCTGCACCCTCTCACTGAAGTCACTTATCCCCAATTGAAAGGTCCCCCCACCCTGTGTGCAGCCCTACCACCTATAAGGAACTGCAGGACCTCAGCGGGGTCAGTTTCCCTAGATTGGGTAGACTCGCCCACCCGTTTCCACTGCAGACAAGGAAGCGCTTGTCCTCTGCAAGGGGTGGGGAGCTTAGGTGGGTGCCGGCAGCGGCAGCTGGCAGCAGCGTGCCTGTCTGGCAGTGACAAAACATCTGGCAGCAGCAGGTTAAGGAAGAAAGGGCTTGTTTGGGTTCACAGCTGGAGGGTGTGCTCCCTCACAAGGGTGAGGGCTAGGTGACAGAAGCGGGAGGCAGTTGTCACATTCATCCAATCAGGAGGCACGGGAAATGAATGTCGCTGCTGCTCAGCTTTTCTCCTTTCCTCAGCCTGGGACCCCAGCACATGGGATGGATCTTCCCACCTCAGTTAACCTAACCTAACCCCTCACAGATACGTCGAGAGATTTGTTTCCATGGTAACTCTAAATCAAGTTGACGGTGTTAACCTTCACAGATGCCCCATAGTTAGTTCTGCTATCTGTAACCCTGAGAGCTCCTAGGCCAGGGGCTGTGGCTACCTTGTTCAACTCCCTCTAACCAGAACATGGCTCCGTTCCCGATTCAGGAAAGACAGCTAGTACCTGCAGGGTGAATGCATACAACCATGAGTGAAGAACGGCCTTGGCAGTTAGTTCTCCTTCTCAGCCTCCTCATCCATACCCCACTCCCACCTCCACCTGCTGTCAGCCACTCTCCTGTGTCCCCTTGGCCTGGATCCACTTCCTCTTCCTGTCAGTCCCCTGTCACCTGCCCAGGTCTCCTCAGTAGCAGCTTCTCTTCCACAGAAGAGAAGGAGGAGGCTGCTTCTGCTACACAGAAGGAGGAGGAGGCTGCTTCTTCCCACACCTTCCTACCTCCTTTCTTTGACTCTTTCCCTTCATGGTTCTCTGGACCTCTGGCCTGGGTGAGAAGCATTGTCTGCCTCCCCAAGTTCCCGGCAGACATTTAGCAAGTACCTGTCCGTGCCTGCATTTGCCATGGCTAATACACGAGATGATTCAGCTTTAGGAAGGGCTGAGTTCTTACCCTTTATGACGGGTGAGGAAACGGCAAATCCATGTGCCAAAGACCAGCCCAAATGCATGTGGTAAAGAGCAGAGCCAGGTTGAGGGTAGGGCTCTTGCCTAGCATATAGGAGACTTTGGGTTCTGTCTCCAGCAGTACAAGGAGAAACAAAACAAGCATTTGAACCAAGTTGGCTCCCAGCACAGGCTTTTAGATAAGCCCACCTTGGTACGATGTTTAACCCCATCAGACTGTTTGAAACAAAGCGGTGCCTTGTTCAGTGGCCACCCGGGCAGGGCACCCGAGTCTGTGGGCTGGGGGCCATGGTACCCACCTGGACCTGTCAGCTGAACACCTGACCTTGGTTCCCTCTCCCATAGGGTGTCACTGAGGGCTACAATGGTACTATTTTTGCATATGGCCAGACAGGCAGTGGGAAGTCCTTCACCATGCAGGGCCTGCCGGATCCCCCCAGCCAGAGAGGCATCATTCCCAGAGCCTTCGAGCACGTGTTTGAGAGCGTTCAGGTATGAGCCTCGCCTGTGAAGGGGTAAGGCTAGAGTCACAGATGGCCCCCAGGGCACCTATGACAGAGGCGTGGACCCATGAGTTGCAGTCAGATCCTGGTCTCGACTGCGTGGGTCAACAGAGGCAAGTCCTGGGCTCTAAAAAGATCATGGGCGAAAAACAAAACTGAGAAGAGTCTGTTGGTTCCATGTTTTTCTCCTGCTCTTTGAATGTTGAAATTCCCTTAGCATTCTTGTATGATGACTCTAAACATGACGACAGGAAGTGGTTTTAACAAGTCACGGATCCCACATTTATTGAGCGATGACTAAAGACCAAACTTGCATGAAGCCTTTTGTAGAGTTATCTCACAGACTCCAGACTGGACAGGCCCCAGTTGTGGTGGCCCCAGAGGCTCACTCTTCAGCCCAAAGCCAGGGCTTGGTCCAGGTGCCTTTGCTAGGACTGTGGCCACAGGAGGGAGGTTTCCGCCTCTTTGCCATGAGGTTTATAGGCAGCACATTGGATGGATGGCCATAATGCAGCTTGGAGTCTGAGGGTCCTGGAGCTAGAGAGGAAGGTTTGCCAGCAGGGCAGGCAGGGTAGGGTGGGGATGAGGGCCCGTGTGGCCCTTCCTTCTCTGATGTCTCAGCTGTAGAGGCCTAAGCAGCAGGTGGGTTTGACACAAGCTGTCTTTTCATGCTCTGCTTCCCACAGTGTGCAGAAAATACCAAGTTCCTAGTCCGGGCTTCCTATCTGGAGATCTACAATGAAGATGTCCATGACCTGCTGGGCGCTGACACCAAGCAGAAGCTGGAGGTGGGTGCAGACCCCATGTGGGGTGGTCGGGAAGGTCCCAGGGGCAGTGGCTAGTATCAGACGGTGCTGGGACTCAGGATCCTGCTGCCTCAGTTTCCCTAGTGCTGGGATCATAGACAAACATCACCACGTCTGGTCGGAGGGGGGCCTTTTGAACTTGAGTCCCTAGAGAACCTAATGCATGGACTGTTACTGTGTCTGCTGCCACCACACAGGCTGGCTATCCCCTTGAACAATGCTGGCTTGAACAAGGCCACCTCTGTGGAAACAAGGTGATGTTTCCCAATAGATTTCTGTCTCAGAAAACACTTCCACTGATAAAAATTATTTTGATGGTCTAAAAGAAGGTATGAAGTACTTACTAAGCACTTACTATTCACTGGGCCCTTCGGGTGCATTATCCCACTTCATCTTTGGAGTATCCTTGCTGGTGGATGTTGTCATCTCTAATTTACCAGTAGCGTGGAAAGGAGGCTGAGAGAGTCTCAATCTGTCCAGGTTCTACAATGCAGCAAGTGGCTGAGCTTGGGCTTGAACCCAGGTCTCCCTAACAGAAGGGTTTGAGCTTCAAACACGTTATTTTACTGATGTTTATATGGCTAGGACTCCATCGTCTTGGTTCACTTTGCAAAGGGGTATTGAGGATCGGAGACAATAAATAGGGCAGGCCCCTCAGCGGAGTGCCGGCACCGGCTAGGTGTTCAGTATGTGAGCTTTTCAAGCTGTTGGGGATTAGAGAAAAAGCCCAGCAATGACAGGGGGGATGGCAAGTGGAGCCCCTGGGGGGGCAGGGTCAAGGACAGATGATCCGCTCATGGTGGTGAAAATTGACTTAGAGAGCCTTGAATGCATTTCATAAGTTGTCCTCAGTCTCCTCAAAGAACGGGCTTAGGATAGAAGAGTATTGCTTCCTAACGGTGGAAGCAAAGCTCACTATGTCAGGGTTGTGTTTGGACAGACTAGACCAGGATGACTGTTTGGGACACCCAGAGAGATCAAGAATCCTGCCGGAATTGGCTTATTGGCACAGGCTTTAATCCCAGAAGTAGGAAGACTGAGGCAGGGAGATTACAAGTTCCAGGCCAACCTGGATCACATAGAGAAACTGTCTAAAAAAGAAAAGAGCCAGGCGGTGGTGGCGCACGCCTTTAATCCCAGCACTCGGGAGACAGAGGCAGGTGGATCTCTGTGAGTTTGAGACTAGTCTGATATACAAGAGCTAGTTCCAGGACAGGCTCCAAAGCTACAGAGAAACCCTGTCTTGTAACATGAAGGCCTGGTTGGTTTCTGTCCTCCCAACAGGTCCCACAGTCATTAGGCCCCAAAGAAAATCACGCAGGGAGTCTACATTAGGTTATAAACTGATTGGCCCATTAGCTCAGGCTTTGTATTAGCTCTTATAATGTATATTAACCCATTATCCTTATCTTACGTTTGCCACATGGCTCAGTACCTTTTTCAGCCAGGCAGATCACATCCTGCTTCTTCTGTAGTCTGGGCAGAACTCAGGAGGAATGAGCTTCCTCCTTCCCAGCATTCTCCTGTTATCATCGCCCCACCTTTACTTCCTGTCTGGTTGACCCACCTATACTTCCTGCCTGGCCAATCAGCTTTTATTTAAAACATGATTGACAGAATACAGACAAATCTCCCGCACCACTGTCAAAAAAAAAAAAAAAAAAACAAAACCAAAAAACCACACACACACAAAAAAAAAAAAAGAAAGAAAGAAAGAAAAAGAAAGGAAAGGAAAGGAAAGGAAAGGAAGAAGAGGAAGGAAGGAAGAGAAAAAAGAAAACAGAGAAGTAGAGAAGTAGAGAGGGAGAGGAAGCGGGGAGGGAAGGAAAGAGAGAGAAGGAGGAGCACTAGAGAATAGACAAACAAATACTGCCAGGACTAGAAGTCAGGGAGAGTGCGGAGTCCCAGCTGGGACCCTTTGGCCTTAACGTTGGCCAGAGGTACTGGTCTTACTCCTGCCTGGGGCTCTTACAAACCTGATGGCCTGGTCCATGGAGGATAGGCCAGTGTGAGATGCTGTTTCTCATCTGTGCTGGGATACTGCTGGACTCTCCCTCTAGCCACGATGCTTATGATCTGACCACCCCCACCTCCCAGGGTCCACCAGAAAGCCAATGACTCCAGCTTTAGGAGAGGGAGGGACAGTTGTTCATTGGTTGACTTACTGGGAAGGACCCATGGGTACCAGCGTGCCAGGCCATGCACTGCCCTGGACCCTCCTCTCTTATGTCTCCATCCCTCCACTCAAGACCCTGCCATTCTCCTGCAGCGGGCTGTGCACAAGCCTAGCGGCACTTTGCCCTCCCTGCCAAGAACCTCTCCTACCGCCAACCTACAGCATCCCCCTCACCAGAAGAGGGTATTGGGAGTCATGACTCACCCTCAGCCAGAGAAAGATGCAGAGGAGTTTGGTGGAGGCTGGGAGCTCTAGAAGGGCTAGCCTCAGGGTCATAACCCGCACAGACCTTTCAGCCAACTTGTGTGGGTGCTGTGGAGACTCTATCCTTCCCTGTCTACCCTGGACCCTGGGAAGGTCTCAGTTAGCCAAGCCACAACCTGGGGGGCTGCAGGTGATAGATGTGCTCAGTGCACTGTGGGCACTGGGCCTTTGATAGACTGCTCTGTGGGTGATATGCAGATGGTTTCCATGTGAGCGTAGGAGAATTCTGTTTTCATCGTCTGTGATTCAGGCACCTATGTATAACCCAAAGAGCATACAGAGTGGGAATGGATTGGAACCCAAGGCTCCAGTGAGCAAGCTCTTAGCCTGTGGTTAGCATAGGGCCTGCCTGGTACATTTTATAATTAGGAATTATTCAGTCAGAGAAGGCCAGCAAGAGATTTGGGGACGCCAACTCCCCTCCCCACCCTCAAGCCAGTATAAATACTGCCCCAGATCTCCACCCAGTAGATCATGGTGGAGTCTGCGGAGGCCTTCCAGGAGTCCTCTCCGAGCCATGTGTGAGGAAGAGCACATCAGCATCCCTTCCCAAATGGACCCCAGTCACGGCCATGTGCCTGTGCCCCTCTCCATCTCTGCCATAGCACAGCTGGTTGCCATGGAGACCTGGCTCTGGTTTCTTGCAGCCTAGAAGAGCAGTTACTGAGGGGGATAGGATGCTCAGCTGGTGCCCATCACTCAGCAGCTCCCCAGGACCAGTGTGGGCAAGGCTGTGCGTAACAGTAGTGGGAAGGACCCCCGAGGGTGTCAGAGATGGAGGGGGCTGGTTTTGCCCTCTGAGATTACTCATGCTCAGGGCAGCATCCCTGTCCTCTTCGTCACCTGTTCCCACTGAGGTACCACAGGTCTGTTTCCTTCTTAGCTCCCTTGTCGTCTTGCAGAAATGGGGTTTATCCTCACTTCATAGGGGAGGCGACCGGTGGGGCCTACAGAAGCCAGTTGACATCCCTCATCCAGCAGGGTTTCCTGCCTGAGTCCTGCTGAATAAAGAGGAAAGTGGCTAAGTGGGCTTCTTTTCAACAGGCTCTAGCCTGTTTTCATTCTGGCTCTGGCTGTCTTAGAACTCAATCTGTAGACCAGGCTGGCCTCCAACTCACAGAGATCTACTGGCTGCCTCCCAAATGCTGGGATTAAAGGTGCACACCACCATGCCTGACTAAATAGGCTCTTTTTGTTGTTTTGGTTTTGATTTTTCAAGGCATGGTTTCTTTGTGTAGCTCTGGCTATCCTGGGACTCACTATGTAGACCAGGCTGGCCTTGAGCTCAGAGATCTGCCTGCCTCTGCCTCCCAAGTTCTGGAATTTAAGGCATGCACCACCACTGCCCAGCCTAAATAGGCTTTTTTTTTTAAACAACAACAAAAAGTTTTAGATGGTTTTATTTTTATTTTTACATATATGAGTAGTTTGCCTATATGTATGTATGTGTTATGTATATTTTTGTATATGCACTGTGTACATGTCTAGTTCCTCCAGAAATCAGAAGAGGGTGTCAAGCCCCTGGAGCTGGAACTACAGATTGTTGTGAGCTACTGTGTGGACACTGGGAATTGAACTCCAGTCCTCTGCAAGAACAAGTGCTCTTAACCACTGAGCCATTGCTCCAGCCCCTGAGGGTGACCAGACATTCACCAGACATGCTGTGTACCCCCTACTGGGTTCTGGATTCTAGGAGTGTAGTGGGACCCATGTAGTCTGCTTTCCAGGCCCTAAATGCTGCCTGCTTCTGTTTGCAGGAGTCCACCTTTGTACCCATCCTCTGTGACTCTCTTTATCCTGTTTCTGAAGTCCTCTGTCACTGAAACCCAATGATAGCCGTATGGCTTTCAGCAAGTCATTTAACCTTTCTGTGCCTCAGTTACTTTTCTGTTCCAGAGACCCAGCCCTGATGGAACTTCACACCCAAGCAGGTAGAGCTAGCCTGTACCCACTAGCCTCTCTGCCCACTGAGTGCTGGGATTACAGATGTACCCCACCTCACCCAGCCCTTCATTCTGTTCTTGCCAGTGTGGTTTTCTTTCCTCTTGAGGAAACAAAGCTCCTTGGCTGCCTGGGAAGGAAGCTGGGAACATCGGGGGCATAGCTTGCGAGCTGCCATCTCCGAGGGCTGAACTGAAAGCCTTGTGGGCTCAGGCAGCAAACAACTCTCCCTCCACCTGCCACCATCAGGAGTCAGGAGACATTTCTAATGCCCCGGTCATATCAGCAGAGGGCATAACAGAAGCCATATGGACAGGACAAAGGAGATAAATTCAGAGTTCTGGGTGCCAACCCTGTCAGCTTCCAGAACCTGAGGGTCCCAGCAAAGTTTGTGTGTGCCTTACTTTACCGAATCCTTACCATGCCAATGAAATAGGTATCTCATGCCCATTTTCCAGGTTGTTCATATTGAGGTTCAGGATGTTACTGGTCCAAGATCCTGCAACAGGTGGGAGGCAGGAGTAGGTTTGCCGCTGGCTCCACCAGAGTGAGCCCCCTGCCTATTACAGGATGGTTTAGGAGGGCAAAAGTGGCCACCTAGACAGGGTTCTGCCTTTGGGGTCATCAGAGATCCTTGGTGACCTCAACCTTCCCTGCTCCTCCTCCCTGCAGCTGAAGGAGCACCCCGAGAAGGGCATGTATGTCAAGGGGCTGTCTATGCATACGGTGCATAGCGTGGCCCAGTGCGAGCGTGTCATGGAGACCGGCTGGAAGAACCGTGCGGTTGGCTACACCCTGATGAATAAGGACTCTTCCCGCTCACACTCCATCTTCACCATCAGCATCGAGATCTATGCCGTGGGTATGGGGCCGGCTGCGGGCAGGGGGTGACCCAAACGTCCTGAGCCAGCTTCACACTCCTGCCAGGAGGGCGTCTCACCTCTTTGGAGCCTAGAGAGCCCCGTGGCAAACTGGGAAAAGATGCCCTTAAGTGCCTGAAGGAAACAGATGACGGTCCTCCCTGTGCTGGGACCTGACCTGTTTCCTGCATCTGCACCAGCGACCACAAAATTGGTAGACACCGCTGAGCACTTCCCCATGGGCCAGGCAGCATGCACCCTTTACCTCATCCATTCTTTCAACCCTCTCATGAGCTAGTTGCTCACACCCCCATTTTACAGATGAGGAGACTGAGTCTTGGAGCTGAGGCTGAAGCTCAATACTTGAGTACTTGAGTAGCCTGCTCTGGGCTCTGGGTTCCATCCCTGGAAAACATGCGGGGCCAGAGATCTGTCTGTCACTCAGGCCTCATGACTCTTTCTCGGTAGTGTTCTCTGCCCTTCATTCAGCTGCCTCTTTCTGTTCGCAGGAGAGCTGCTGGGAAAGAGGGGACAGAAACCAGTGTTGACTCTGGGCACCTGTAGGCCAGATGCTGTGTGAAGGGAGATGCTTTGTGAGGGTTGCCCTAAGCTTCACCTGTGTAACTGTGGCACCCCCCGAGGCCGGCGGTATCATTCTCCTTTTACCCAAAGGAAACCTAGGCTCTGAGAAGTGAAGAGAGTTGCTCATGCAGGGTACCCCAGTCATAAAGTGGAGGAGTCAGAATTTGAACCGAGGGCCTCCTGGCACCTTGTCCCCTCACGCTGCCCGCTGTGGTCTGTCACAATTAGAACTGCGGAGAGCACAGAGCAAGAAGCGGCCTAGCCCAGCTGGGAACTGATGTAGCCTCCCTGCATACTGTCAGCCTGGGCAACCTTTCCCAGACCAGCGCCCTGGTGCTTACTGGAGCAAAGAGCATCAACCTGGGTATCCCTGGGGATGCCCCTCTGAAGAGGGCATGACCTCACGGTTGCAACTGGGGCACTGGGGCAGGGACAGCTGCCTGGCTCGATGGATGGGAGAGGCTCATGAGCATGATTGAGCTTTGCGGAAGGTTTGAAGGGCGGGCTGATGCCTAAACCCAGCCACACAGCAAAGTCTGTTTTCTCTGGCTCCTCTTTTGTTTTGTTTCTCTTCTATGAATCGTTTCCAGGTCTTCATGAGAGTGGGTGGTGGACCAAGGATGCTCCACGCTCACCTCTTTTCTTTTGTTCTTTTTTAAAAAGATTTATTATATATACAGTGGTGTATCTCCATGTTTGCTCGCATGCCGGAAGAGAGCACCAGATCTCATCAAAGATGGCTGTGAACAACCATGTGGGTGCTGGGAATTGAACTCAGCACCTCTGGAAGAGCAGCCGGTGCTCTTAACCTCTGAGCCATCTCTCCAGCCTCTCTCACCCCTTTTCTAAGCTGTCATCCTTGTGGCATTGACATCGTTTCTGGTTTCACAGTGCTGTGCGTGATGCTGCCAGGAACACCTTTGTGCACAGGGCTGTCTCTCCTCTGAGACTCATTTGCTCGGGCTAGACCTGGTTTGCGCTGTGCTATGAAATCCCAGAGCGCACACGTCCTCAAGGATCATGACACGTTCTGGTACATTCTACAAGCACTCTCCAAAAACACTGCTAGTCCCTTCCTGCTCCTTTTCTTTTTCTTTATTTCTTTTTTTCCCTGTTTTTTCAAGACAGGATTTCCCTGTGTAACAGCCCTGGCTGTCCTGGAACTAGCTCTCGTAGTCCAGGCTGGTCTCGAACTCACAGAGATCCCCCTGCCTCTGTCTGGGATTAAAGGCGTGCGCCCCCACTGCCCGGCTCCCTGCTCCGTTTTGTTTTGTTTTTAAAGCTCTTACAGACCCAGATCCCTCACACCTCTCTGATGTCAGCAAACATTTTATCTTAAGATTGCGTCAGAAAATATGTGGCCAGTTGACCCTACACATCCAGTCCTGGTAGGAAGCCAGTCAAGGCTTGTCTTTCTTTGTAGATGGAATCACTGGAGAGCTAGAGATGTGTGTGGCTGTGCTTATGCCCATACAATATGGAAGAGGCAGGGTTGACCTTCAAAGCCAGTACTCTTTGCAGGCAAAGGTACAGCTCCCTGGCCATCTTGCCATCTCCCCTTCGCCTTCCTCTGCCTTTGGCCTCATAGGAAATCTGTCCGAAAGAGACTCTGATGTCCCCTGTAGCACAAATTCTAATTGGTTTTCATAATAAAAACCCAGAATCAGATATAGGGGTTAATGCTGAAAGATCAGAGAAGCAGAGCAGCCAGCCACTAGAGAGTTCTTACCTCTACCAATGCTCAGACCAAAGGAGCAATCCTGTCTCTACGACACCTCAGACTGCATGCTCATACTGCATCCTCAGATTGCATCTGAGCTCCTGTCTCCTCCTGCCGTATTTTCTTCTCTCCATCCAGCCACATCACTCCTGTCTCCACCTCCCTAGTACCGGGATTAAAGGCGTGTGATTCCAAATGCTGGAATCACCTTTGTGTGATCTCTGTTTCTCTTTTAGGCAGAGTCAATTTCATGTAGCCCAGGGTGGCTTTGAACTTACAGAGATCCCTCTGCCTCTGTCTCCCGAGTGCTGGGATTAAAGGTGTGTGCCACCACTGCCTGGCCTCTGTGGCTAACTAGTGGCTTAGTTCTGCACTCTGATCTTCAGGTAAGCTTCATTTATTAGCTTACAAACAAAATAGCACTACAGTCTCCAGAGAACAGACCCTTACCTACGAGTCAGGCAGCCCCGAGTGTCCACCTTGTCCCTCCTCCTTGGCTTCTTCTTTTTATTTTTAGATGCTTTATTTATTTTTTTATGAGCATTGTTGTCTTGTCTGCATATATGTCAGTGTGGGGATGTCAAATCTCCTGGAACAGAAATTAAAGACAGTTGTGAGCTGCCATGTGGGTGCTGGGAATTGAACTTGGGTCCTCTGGAAGAGCAGCCAGTATTCTTAACCTCTGAGCCATCTCTCCAGCCGCCCCCCTCCACTTCTTCCTTGGCTTCTGTGTGGCCTTGGGAAAGTTCCAAGCCTTCTCTGATCCTCAGTCTCTACCTGTACCATGGCAGACCTTCCTCTATAGACTCCTGATAGGCTCAAACGTCACCCCAAGTGAGTGGTAGGCCCTGAGGGGCTTGGTAGCCACCACCCTCACCTTGGGAAGATGTGGGACTCACCAGCTGTTGCTCCCTGCCTGCCTGTCTGCAGATGAGCGGGGTAAGGACCACCTCCGTGCAGGCAAACTCAACCTGGTAGACCTGGCGGGCAGTGAGCGGCAATCCAAGACCGGGGCCACGGGGGAAAGGCTGAAGGAGGCCACCAAGATCAACCTGTCACTGTCAGCACTGGGCAACGTCATCTCGGCCCTGGTGGACGGCCGTTGCAAGCATATCCCTTTCCGGGATTCGAAGCTAACGCGACTGCTGCAGGACTCGCTGGGTGGCAACACCAAGACTCTGATGGTGGCCTGCCTGTCTCCTGCCGACAACAATTATGATGAGAGCCTCAGCACCCTGCGCTATGCCAACCGGGCCAAGAATATCAAGAACAAGCCACGCATTAACGAGGACCCCAAGGATGCCCTGCTTCGAGAGTACCAGGAGGAGATCAAGAGGCTAAAGGCCATCCTGGCCCAGCAGATGGGCCCTGGCCACCTATCAGGTAGGATAGCCTGGGGTAGCAGGAGAGGGCGGGGTCCATATCCCATCCATATGTCCCTACTTTCTCTGACTCCCATAGTCAGGTCCTTTGACACCTCTCAGCTCAGCACACCCAAGTGGTAATGGCTTCTACCTACCTGTGGCCCCAGAAAGAGGCCTGGCTGGCTGGCCTGTCCGGTCAGCAGCCGTAAACTCACAGTCCACTCCCCCCCACCCTCGCCTTAGGCTTGCTTGTCTGTCTACCTGACTGTCTTCCTAGCTCAGTGGTAGGGGCATCGCGCTCTTAGCATCTGGATGACTCACTTGCCCACTCACTTGCCCACGTCCCACCCCAGCTCCTGTAATCATGGCTGCCATTCAGCCTGTCATCTGGCAGGCCCAGAAACTCGGGCCTGGAACACAGGCCTGCAGGTCCTGAGGAGACGACAGAGTGTTCTGTGGCTGTCTCTCAGGAGCAGTGGGCATAGAAGAGTCTAGCGTCAGACCCTTAGTCCTCCTGCCCATCTGTCTCTGTTGACCCAATTCTACATACGGTTCCCAACCCCCTGCCCCACCCTCCACCCGTCCACAAGCCCCTCCCTCCTCCTCACCCTCCATTGCTTACACAGCCCCTGCTCATCCGTCCTTCCAACACCCACCCACCCTCCTTCACCTTCCCCCTTCCCCTACCCATCTACCCGTTCAGATTCCACCCCCCAACTGTTCACGTATCCACCCATTCATTCTCCTTCCTGAACCCTCCCACCTCCCCACCCCCACCCATCCATCCAGAGTTCCCCTAACACTTCTTCGTATGTAAACCAGGGCTGGACACTGGGGACACGCATGACTCAGACCCAAATGTTGCCTCTTTGAGGACGAGGAACAAGCTTTAAGGCAGACAGCCATGCTGGGTAGAGACGCTCCAAGCCTGTTGGTTAGAAAAGGCTCCATAGGGGCTGGAGAGATGGCTCGGTGGTTTAGAGCACTGACTGCTTTTCCAGAGGATCAGGGTTTGAGTCCCAGCGGGAGCTCACAATTGTCTAATTCTGGGCTCCCTCCCTGCCCTTTCTTTGTATTCATTACACGTTTGCTCACCCACTTGCCTTTCTCCCCTAGTGCACAATGGTGTGGAGTTGTGTCTAGCGCTACTTCCACAGTGTCCTGAACTCTTGGGTGACTGTTCAATGGTATTTTACATCGGGGCGTATTTATGCTTGGTCCCTGGGTACCTCATGCTCCACTCCTCCTGTCTCCTAATCTCCAGCCCTGCTGTCCACTCAGACACCCCTGAGCCCTGCCCAGCCTGAGGAGAAGATGCTGTCCCCCACTGCCGTGCAGCAGGACACTGAGGCTGAAAAGCAGCTGATCCGCGAGGTGAGACTCCAGCGAGCTGCCGGCGTGAAGGAGAGGGTGCCCCAGAGAGAGCCAGTGTGCCCCTTTTGTTTCTGAGGAAGCTGGGTCTCAAAGCTATAGGGAAGACAGGAATATCAAAGAGTGGCTTCCTGTTAGACTGTTCTTTGTGTCACAATAGAACCTATGTGGGGAGAGAACTGAGGACCAGGGACATCCCCAAGAGGAGGTCTCCTTGGTAACGTTGTGTCTTAGTTAGGGTTTCTATGGCTGTGAAGAGACACCATGACCATGGCAACTCTCATAAAGAGAAACATTTAATTGAGTGGCTCATTTCCAGTTCAGAGGTTCAGTCCATTAGCATCATGGTGAGACCTGGCAGTGTACAAACTGGCATGATGCTGGAGCAGTAACTGAGAGTTCTACATCTTGCTCAGGCAACAGGAAGTGAACTATCTCACTGGGCATGGCTTGAGCATTTATGAGACCTCAAAGCCCGCCTCCGCAGTGACACACTTCCTCTAACAAGGCCACACCTACTCCAATGAGGCCACACCTCCTAATAGCGCCACTCCCTGTGGAGGCCATTTTCCTTAAAACCAGCACTTTCTGGAAAAGGTGGCTGGAGACTGATGGGAGTAGAGAGCTGTCCCTGGAGTGGGAGGGGCTCTTGGCAGAGGCCATCAGAGTGGAAAGGAATCTGCCTTTGGTGCTGTAGCCAAGCCTGGGCCTGAGAGCAGCATGGCTTGTTTATCCTAGGGTAAGTGTAGCATTGGCTTCACATGACACCTAGGTCCTCACACTGTGCATCTCCCAGCATCCCTGGGAAGTATCAGGACAGGAGATCTCCAGGGATAAACACATAAGAAGGCATGACAGAGGGTCCCTCTCAACTTCAGGCTCTATGAGTTCCAGAGGTCCCCTGCCGCTTAAACGCTGCCTGCTGTCCTTGCCTGGTGGTTTGACATTCAGTGGTCCCTGTGGGGAACTGGCTTTTCCTGAGGCGGGGGGGGGGGGGCTGATACTAGGCAGAAGCAGCTCCTGGGAGCTCTGGCCTGGTCATGTTTATAGCTGGGGGGGGTCTTGTCTCTCAGCTACGATCTCAATTAGGGGCCAGCCCTCAAGATCCTTGTCATAGCTGGGTGGTGGTGGCATATACCTTTAATCCCAGCACTCGGGAGGCAGAGGCAGGTGGGTCTCTGTGAGTTCGAGGCCAGCCTGGTGTACAAGAGCTAGTTCCAGGACAGGCTCCCAAGTTACAGAGAAACCCTGCCTTGAAAAAAGAATCGTTGTCAGGTTGTGGGACCAGAGGCTTGGCAGCCCCAGTCCTGGGAGTTCTGGCCTTTGGGGCCATCCAGGGTAAGTCTGGGCATTGAGCCTGTCTCTAGGACTCAGGACCCTTTGTGGAGGTAAGAAGAGACCCTCTGGAGAGGGCTAAGCCTATAAACCACTAGGGGGCAGCTCCTCTTGTGTTAGCAACCTTGGTGCTCTTCAGGTACCAGTGCCCAGGAGCCACACCTAGTGACTTGGAGTGATTATAGAATCCTACAGTTATGAGTAGATCTGGGTCCTCAGGGGAGGGGAGAACTGGACAGTACCTGGAACAGAACCTTCTAGGCAGGATCCTATCTGGTAGGTTGGATGTTGCTT
Source organism: Ondatra zibethicus (assembly GCA_004026605.1). Lineage (NCBI taxonomy): Eukaryota > Metazoa > Chordata > Mammalia > Rodentia > Cricetidae > Ondatra > Ondatra zibethicus. Next base: position 74,648 of record PVIU01000505.1, on the reverse strand, counting down.
CCCCCTAGTGGTCTCCAAGGAGAACACACCCCACTTTGGGCAGGCCTCTCCTGCCTAAAACCTAGTGGACAGAGATAGTGCCAACAGACACTGTTGTCCCGGGATTCCATTTCTGATGCTGAGGAATGGCAGAGTGGCCAAGTTAGGAAGGAGGCCTCTGTGAGCCCTGGGAATGAACTTGCCAGGGAGCAGGGCAGAGCCCCTGAAGCATGAGAGAAGTGGGCATTTCTGGGCAGAGCAAGTTATCAGAAGCTCAAATATGCTAATAATAATAACAAACCAAAACGACAAACAAGCTGGGTGGTGGTGGTGCACACCTTTAATTCCAGCACTTGGGAGGTAGAAGCAGGCAGATTACTGTGAGTTTGAGGCCAGCCTGGTCTACAGAGTGAGTTCCTGGACAGGAAACTACAGAGAAACCCTGTCTCCAAAAACCAAAGAAGAAGAAGAAGAGGAGGAGGAGGAGAAGGAGAAGAAGGAGGAGGAGGAAGAAGAGGAGGAGGAAGAAGAAGAAGAAGAGGAAGAGGAGGAGAAGGAGGAAGAAGAAGAAGAAGAAGAAGAAGAAGAAGAAGAAGAAGAAGAAGAAGAAGAAGAAGAAGAAGAAGAAGAAGAAGAAGAAGAAGCAGCAGCAGGAGCAGACAAACAGCAACAAGGGGTGGATAGGCTGAGGGTTCACATTCCAAGTACCACCCTTGCTTAGTGGCTCCCAGCCTCTTTATCACTGTGACAGAAGAGCTGCCACAGACAGCTTTTAAAATGAAAAGTTTTATTTTGGCTCATGGTTCCAGAAGTTTTGGTCCAGGGCCCAGTGGCTCCATGCCTTTTGGACTGTGGCCAGGGGGGAAGGTCTTGGTGGAAGGGTGTAATGAAGAAAGGAAAGGTGCTGATCTCACGGTGGTCAGGAAGCAAGAAGAAAGAAAGAGACTATGCTAGCAGCCTCTTCCATCCTCCTGTATTCCTCCTGGGCCTCTAATATTCAGAATGGCGTGGTCTGGGGCGGGTAGTCCCCTGTCCGTCAGTCTGCTGGAAGTCTGACTGTCCTGGAAACGCCCTCACAGGCACATTCAGAGGTGGGCCTCCTCACTAACCTGTGCTTCTTGGGCCATTCAGGTTGGCAGTTGTTCTAATTTCATCTCTGTGGTTGTGAGAAAGCACCCTGACAGAAAGCAAGCTATGGGAGAAAGGACTGATTTTAGCCCACAGTTCGGGGCTCCAGTCCATCACTTTTGTGGAAGTCAAGACAGGAGCTTAGACAGCTGGTCGTGTCACATCCGTGTCAGGAACAGAGAGATGTGAACACATACCTGCTCATCTCCTTTTTCCGGCTTGACGTCTCTACTCCTATGCACTCAGGTCTTGCTGCCTAGGGAATGGTGTCACCCACTGTGGGCTGGGTCTCCCTGCGTCGATGAACATAACCAAGACAATCCCCCACAGGCCATCCCAGCGTAGACAGACCCTCACTGAGACTTTATTCCTAGGTGACTCTAGGCTGTGTCAGGCTGATAGTTAAAGCCATAGCAACGATCAAGTTGACAACCCATTGCTCCCACCATGAATGAAGACCTGGGTTCCATGCTCAGCACAGAAAACAACAATAACCACAACAGCAAAAACTTGGTGTTTTTTTTTTTTAATTTTAAAAGAAGGGGGCTGGAGAGATGGCTCAGAGGTTAAGAGCATTGCCTGCTCTTCCAAAGGTCCTGAGTTCAATTCCCAGCAACCACATGGTGGCTCACAACCATTTGTAATGAGGTCTGGTCCCCTCTTCTGGCCTGCAGGCATACACACAGACAGGATATTGTATACAAAATAAATAAATAAATAAATAAATATTTAAAAAAAAATAAAAATAAAAGAAGGGGTTGGAGAAATTGCTCAGTGGTTAAGGGCACTGGTTATTGTTCCAGAGGGTCTGGGTTCAATTCCCAGCATCCCCAAAGTGGCTCACACCATCTATAACTCCAGTTCCAGAAAATCCAACACCCTTTTCTGGCCCAAGTACATAGTACACAGATATACCCACTGGCAAAACACCCATACTTTTAAAGTAATAATAACATAAAACAATAACAAGAGCCAGGTGGTGGTGCCTTTAATCCCAGCAAACACTTCAGAGGCAGAGGCAGGCAGATGTCTGTGAGTTTGAAGCCAGTCTAGTCTTAGAATGAGTTCCAGGACAGGCCCCAAAGCTATACAGAGAAACCTGTCTTGAAAAAACCAACCAACCAACCAACCAACCAACAGAAAACTCCAACCACAATAATAAGAAAGGAAGAAAGACGGGGACTCAGGTTTAGTCAAGGAGCTTAGACTGTCGATGAACCTGGAAGCCACCCACCCTAAACAGACGATATGGCGTTACAGGGGGGTAGGCAGCAGTGTGGGGAACAGCTGAGGTGGGAGCAAGAGCGGATGTGGGGCCCGCGTGGGATGCTGTTGTGACAGGAGCCAGCGGTTCTAGCGGAGATGGGAGAGGGAGGCCAGTAAACAGAAACAGATTTTGTTATCGATGGCCCAAGACCTCTGTGTGGAAACTTGGCTAGATGAGGAAGGGCGTTCATGACATAGTGTAGCATGGAAAATTTAGGTCGAAAACAAATGAAAAGCATTAGTCCATCAAAACTGCGCGGGGAACATTGCAGAGGGGCTGTTGCCTGTGAGCAGTCACCCCCATGTGACAAAGAGACTCGCGCCTCGTCCTCTCCTGTGTCGTCGGAGTATCTAGAACCGGAGGTCCGTTCCGAGGGCCGCCTCCGAGAGGTGGTCACGAACCACCTCTGTGTCTCCCACCACCCCAGGAGTATGAGGAGCGCCTGGCCCGCCTGAAGGCTGACTACAAGGCGGAGCAAGAGTCTCGGGTCAGGCTGCAGGAGGACATCACTGCCATGCGTAACTCGTATGACGTGAAGCTGTCCACGCTGGAGGAGAACCTGCGAAAGGAGAAGGAGACAGGTGTGTGCTGCCGGGAGCCCACCTCTGTCTTCCTTAGTGACACGTGTGTGAAGTGTCCTCTGCGTGGTAGGCTCTGCCCTTTCCATCCAGCCAGGCAGATGCCACAGTTACCCTTGCCTATAGGTGAGAAACCAGGCCCGGAGAGGAGAGGTATATTGCCACCCAGCTGGGGAAATAGAGTCAGGACTGAAGTCCAGGCACTCTGGGTCCAAAGTTGATATTGTCACACTCTCTTGGGGTGCTCTGTCCACAAGCTGGGCCACATTTGGGCTTATTGGTGCTGCTCAGGGATGGCTTCCTGGAAGAGGGGGTGAAGGCAGTAGGGCAGGGATGGATGGCGTGGGAACTGTAGCTAGACCCCGGGGCTCTTCAAGGTTCTGACTCAAGCTGGTCTTTGGGAGACTGAGATGTTCCTGTTTACTGCAGAGACCATTCTCAAGGCAGAAGTCCTCTATAAGACAGAGGTCATGTCCAGGGCCGAGTTAGCCAATGGGTCCGAGTACTCACCAGCCTTGCGGTACGAGATGGCCGTGAAGCCCACCATCCTCTCCATGCCCGACACACTGCCCGGTGATGAGGTCACCAAGAGCCAAGCTCCCCTCACGTTTGAGGAACTGTCCCATGTGGAGGCCTCCAGGTCAGAGATTTCGTTTGGATCCAATGAGTCATCCACTCTCGAAGACTCCTCCATGTCGGAGGCCTTCCCTGGACCCGAGGAGCTCTCCAACGTGGAGTTCTCCATGCCCGGGGTGCTGGCTGAGAGCAGGTACTTCTCTGATGAGTATCTGGGTCCAGAAGCTGCTGCGTCTTCACTGGAGGCGGAAGGCTATGTCCACGAGGACGAGCCAGCGCTGGAGCCCCTGCAGATGTTGGCAGGCCTGCAAGACCCCTTTGCCGAAGTGGAAGCCAAGCTAGCCAGGCTCTCCTCTACTGTGGCCATGACGGACCTGTCCCAGACAGATGTCCTCCAGACCCCTGAGCAGGTAGCTAATGTCCTATGGAGCGGGCAGGATGGGCTGGGAGCACAGGGGTCATTGTACACAAAGGGCTGCTGACCACGTGTCCTCCATTGACTGAGTGGCCTGGTTGGGGAGCCTGCTGTCCTGTGGCTGGGAAGGATGCATACTCTGTCAGACACACACTAAGAAAGCCAGGATGGAATCCCCAGGTCACGTTAGGCAGGCTCCTGATCCTTTGACGGGACACGGTGTGTGTGGAAAGGAGGCTGGGTTGCTGAGTTGCCATTAGTGATCCTGAGCTCCCAACCTAAGACAGCCAGGGAGCCTGGGGCTGCCCTTCAAGATCCCAGGACTAGGGGGTGCCTCCCCTGTCCCTTTCTGCCCAGTCTCTGGCCCCTTCCTGTTTTAAGAAAACATTCCTCTTTTCTCCCCGTTTTCCTCTGTTTTCTTCATGTAAGCACACATATGCACATATGCATAGACATTTAACTGCACAGGCCTTTGAAATCCCAGCTCCCACTTCAAGGTGTAACGTTGGCCATTTGCCTCTCTCAGCCACGGCTTCCTCCTCTGAATAGTAGAAATGCCAGCTTGTGTTTTGCATGAGATAACACAGCAATAGCCTGGGACACCATAGGCACTCACCCATGCCCTGTGTCCCCCTCACTTCTTCACCCCTACAGCAGCAGCAGGCAGGCAGAGGTCATGGATGGGTCTGCAACCCCCAAGGAGGCAAGGAGAAGTGGGTGTCAGGGCATTGAGGAAGTAGAGAGGATTTCTGGCCCAGATCATTCCTCCTTTTCCTTATCTGTTTCTCTCCCCTCCCCCACCCCCACCCCACACCGCCATCAGCCATCCTTGACGGACCTGCTGGATTCCAGTGACGTGAAGTCAGAACCTGAGGTGGTTGACAGCCTCCTCCTCGGGACTGTGAGTACCTGTGTGGCCTCCAAGTGCCTGGCTCAGCTCTGTCTGACTTGTGCCCTCCCTTCCTGGGACTAGGTCTCCTTACCTCCGCCATCCCCAGGCAGCTGTCCCATGGCTGAGCAGTGTTTAAACAAAGGACCATCACTAGGTGCATGGGTGATGTGAATAGGAGACCTTCTGGAGACAGTGGCATTGGAGCTCTTGTCTTATAGGAGCAAAGGCAGGGTCTGCACAGAGGACCAGGGCTGCAGGCAGGCCTGGGGATCCTAAGGCACTGTCTGGGACCTCCTCTAGGCTGGGGCACCCAATTTGGATACCCTTTGTCTTCTGCTTGGGACAGTGCAGCAGACCTGGGAGAGGAGGCTTCTAAATTTCTTCACACTTAGGGAGAGCAGCTATAAGCTTGCAAGCCTCTAGGCATGGTCACAGGACAGGGTGTGACAGTAGGTGACAAAAACGGTGGGAGGCCCCAGCTAGAAGATGAGACTAAGGAGGAAAAGCCAGGAAGAGCATTTCATGCCGAGGACTTCCTGAACAAGACACCAGGGTCCTCAGGGTGGGGGTGGCACCGAGGTGGACAGGTAGGGTGCCAGGAAGAGACATGGGGGAGAGGCAACAGCCAGAGAGGAGAGCAGAGTTTCCTCTGGGTCAGTTCCATGGGCAGGAATGGAAGGTTCTAGTACGAGAGGGACTTTATGGTTGGTTTATATTTTTGAGGAAATTATCCTGCCTGCCTTGGTGACTGGATTAGAGAGTTCAAGAGAGGAGGCTGGGAGCCCCTTTGGGGTGTTGGTGAAGATAATTGTAATAAGGATTAATTTGAGTGCAAACTTTTCATAGCTTGCTATAGGTTGGTTCTCTATTATCTTAAATCCATGTTCTGAGATCTGAACCATTTTTTTTTATTTTTCCATTTCCATGTGCATGTTTTACATGTGTATGGGACGAAGTCTGTGGGTGCACATGTGTGCACATGCATGTGGAGGCTCCATGCTGGTGTTGGAAATTATTCTCAATTGCTCTGACACCTTGTTCACTGAGACGGGTTCTCCCTACCAGGCTTAGAGCTCACCTACATGGCTGGTCTCAGTAGCCAGCTTGCTCTGGGTTCCCTGACTCTCGCCTTCTGAGGCTGGAATTGCATGGAACTTACATGGGTTCTGGGGGTCTGGACTATAGTCTTCATGCTTGCAAGAGTTTTAACCATTGAGCAGTCTCCCCAGCCACTGACACGTGAAACTTCTGGAGCACCCTGGAGCTCAGAGCTTTTCGGATTTCTATGCCCGTTGGGTTTTAGACTTTGGAATTAGGGATGCTCAGCTTGTGTGTCTGTGGCAGGGGGTGAACTGTTCAGGTTCCTTCATGTCTCCTCCCATCTTGTTTCCCTCTGCACCCAGGAGCCTGATCTAGGCCTGAAGGTGGCTGAGGAGGTGGTGTCTGAGGCAGAGACTGGCATGTGGATGGAGTCTGAAGCCCACATGGCCCAGCCTCAGCCCTTGCTGGCCATGGCGAGCGTGAGAAGGGAGAGCGTGGGTGTGGAAGTGGCTGTGTTGACCGAGGAGCTACAGCCTGTGGATCAACAGCAGGTGTTGGCCCGGTGAGCAGCAGGTTCGGGGGTCAGGAGCCTAGGGTATGACTGGAAGAACCCTCCCCAAGGGTGAGGGTTGAGGAATTGGGGCCCAGGCTGGGCTGAGGTGAGATCTGCTTCTCAACCTCTACTGAGACCATACCAGGCTTCTCCTCTATCATAAGAGGGGCAGTGGGGCCGGGAAGATGCCACATCAGGCCAGGGAGATGCCACAGCAGGCCAGGCAGGCACAGCTCTGACTCGGAGCCACAGTGGCACCAGTTTCCACTCAGTCACCTGCTGGGCTGTGCTTGTTCTATAACGGATAAAAGCCACAGAGCCCCACCCCTATGCTGATGGAGCACAGCTACGAGCCTGCTCCCCTGCTCCGCGGCAGGCACCATCAGTATCTGAGCCCTCAGGACACCCAGTTAACCCAGCAGTCTTGTCTCCTTGCTACTCAGTTTACCACTCTGTGAAGTGGGTTATGGTGGGGGAGCGGGTGACAGACGTTGGCAGACCCGCAGGATCTGTCACGCTTGCTTTCCCCTCCTGGCTGCAGCTTGCAGTTGCTGGAGCAGCAGGTGGTGGGGGGTGAGCAGGCCAAGAACAAGGACCTGAAGGAGAAGCACAAGCGACGCAAGCGGTACGCGGACGAGCGCAAAAAGCAGCTGGTGGCCGCGCTGCAGAATTCGGATGAGGACAGCGGGGACTGGGTGCTGCTCAATGTCTACGACTCCATCCAGGAGGAAGTGAGGGCCAAGAGCAAGCTGCTGGAGAAGATGCAGAAGAAGGTGAGGCCCTGGCTCAGGCCCCTGGCCCCATGCCCCAGCTGGGCATCAACCCACCTTGCAAATAGCAGGCAACCCCTATTCTCCACATAAGCATTTTTTAAGCGCCTGCTGTGTGTCTCTTATGCTCCAGAAGGAATGTCTGACTAGGGCGTGGTGGCCGAGGCTGGGGCCACAGGTGTGGTTGGAGACCAATGTTTTGTGGAATTGTGGCTACAGGAGGTGCTCAATACATGCTGGAAGGGGGGCGGTGAATGGTAGGCCAAGGCTCAGGGGACTGGATGCTGTCAATAGGGCCAGCGAGCAGTTGGTGAGTGGCTGCTGGGGGTCGCTTGGGGACCGAGGGGGCAGACAGGTGCTAAGCAGCCTCTCCCTGCTCACCACCTTGTCACTCGTCCTTGGCTCAGCTCCGGGCAGCGGAGGTAGAAATCAAGGATCTGCAGTCTGAGTTCCAGCTGGAGAAGATTGACTACCTGGCGACCATCCGCAGGCAGGAGCGGGACTCCATGTTCTTCCAGCAACTCCTGGAGCAGGTGCAGCCGCTCATTCGCAGGGACTGTAACTATAGCAACCTGGAGAAGATAAGGCGAGAGTCGAGCTGGGATGAGGATAACGGCTTCTGGAAGATCCCGGATCCCATCATCCTAAAAACCAGCCTCCCAGTAGGTCAGGCACTCGGCTGCCCCCACCCTCCCCTGTTTCTTTGACAGCTGGCCACCTTGCAGCGGGACAAAGCCTGGCCTCTTCCTGAAAGCTGTGGGTGCAACAGACATGGTATTCCTGAGGATCCAATCTTTGGGGCCCTGAGAAGGTGTTGTGCCCCGGAGGCAGCCAGGTGGGAGCTGTGTGACCTCTGTGGGACTGTCGTCTGTGGCGTGGGAATAAATGGCAGCACCTTCCTTAAAGGTGCCGTGAGGTCTGTGGTATGCTCAGATGTGTAAATGCCTTAGAGTTCTGCCTGGCACAGAGTGGAGCTTGGTTCTGCCACTATTATCATTCCGTCCTTAGTCCCACAAAGGTTTGTGATTAAAACTGGATCTCAAAACATGGCATAGTCGTGCATGCCTAGCATCCCAGCATTTGAGAGGTGGAGGCAGGAGGGTCAGTTCAAGGATATCCTTGACTACACAGCAAGGTCAAGGCCTGCTTGGGATCTGTGAGACTCTGCCTCAAGAACAAAGCATGGGCTGGAGGGATGACTCAGATGAGTAGTTAGGAGGACTTGCTGCTCTCACAGAGGACCAGAGTTTGGCTTCCAGCACACACATCTGGTGGTTCCCACTGGCACTAACTCCTGCTCTAATGGAGTACCCTCCTCTGGCCTTCGTGGGTGCTGGGCACACACATACTGCAATACAGACATACAGGCAAAACACTCGCACACATGAAATAAGAAGAAACTAATAAACGAAGCCCACAAAACCAAAGCAAAGAAAAATTAAACTGAGTCTTATAGGATCAAGTTCTATAAACTGGATCTTATAGGATCATCCAGAGCAGTGAGTTATGCTAGGACCATGGGTAGACACCAGCTGTTCATGGTTCTGCCTATCCTTGAGCCCTTGACTTCCTGTGTGATTTTGTGGAGATCACTGTCCCTCTCTAAGCTTAAAAAGGAGGGATTGGATAAGATGACCTTAAGGACCTATCCAGCTCTGATGAACCTCAGAGTAAAGTCAGATTTTCTGTGGATCTGTTTCCACCGTGTGGGCGTGTGTGTCTCTGTGCGTGCATGTATGTGCGTGCATGCCTCTGTGTGTGTGTGTGTGTGTGTGTGTGTGTGTGTGTGTATCTCTACTTTCCTAAGTGGCACCCTGAAGTCCTCTTCCTGGTCACTGTTTATTGATACCTCCATCTCTGAAGTGACAGGTAGCCGCCATAGACACCAGTCAGTCAGTTGAAACTCCAGCAAGCTCCATTTCCCATGAGCTCTGGGTAGCTGCAGCCTCTCCCAGTCCTCCTCTCCTGATGTCCAGCATGGACCAGCGGTGTGGGCATTCTGTATCTGGGTCCTCTTGCCGTCTGTTTCCTCCTCATCCCAGGGGAACTGGGAAGCGTTCCCTGTTTCCAGCCTTCAGCCAGTCTGACACACACACACACACACACACACACACACCCCGGCAGGGCTCCTCCTCCTCCTGCACCCTCTGCTCAGCTCCTCAGTTTCTGTTTTCTCATAGCAGTTCCAACCGGGCCACAGAACAAGCCCGCCCGCAAAACCTCTGCAGTGGACAACGGCGAGCCGCACATGGTGAGGCCCCCAGGTGGAAGGGAGGAATAGAGAGTGGGGCTGAGGAGGTGGGGGGGTTGCCCACTAAGTGCTGCGAGTCAGTGAAGCTCGTCGGATGCTGAGCCTAGACCCTTTTCTACCTCTATGGTAGGCACCTGGACCCTCAGGTAGCCTCTCATTTAAAAGTGCTAACCAAAGGGAGAGTCTGTGGTAACCACCTTCAGTGCCTCCTAAGGCTCGGTTTACCTCGATGACTTAACTTCCTAAGAAAGAAAATGCTTCAAAACATGTTCAGCCTGGGACTACAGAGAAGTTATGTCGGAACACTTAGTTCCAAGTGACAGGTGCCACACACAAAATAGAGACCTCACTGACCCATGTAGGTGGATCAGTTTCAAGCGTGGCTGAATCTTGGGGCTCAGTCAGAGTTCTGTGTCTGGCTTTGTCCTTTGTCCCTGCCTCTGAGATAGCTAGCTTCAGGCTTCCTCCCCACCGAAGGGCAGGTGGCGGTGACTGCCAGCAGTCAGTAAGATCCAAAAGGAAGAAAGATATCATCCCTTCAGCCAGTGGTTCTCAACCTGTGGGTTGTGACCCATGTGGAGGTCACATATCAGAGACCCTGCATTGCATTACGATTCATAGCAGAAACAAAATTATAGCTATGAAGTGGCAATGAAAATAATTTTATGGTTGGGGGTCATTACAGCACGAACTGTATTAAGGTTGAGAACCGCTACCTGAAGCCATCATTACAGCCAAGCTTTTGGAAAGGCTGAGGTTGGCTCTCCCTGGTCACAAGCCTACTCTCTGTTCAGGATGATGTAACTCTGTGATTGGTGCAAATCTGGGTCCTACATCTGGTCCTGTGAATCTTCTCCCTACCGGGTTGGGAGGAAATAGTTACCCAGTGCAAAAGATCAGATTGAGGAAAATAAGCCCATCACAGCAGTTCTGAGAAAGAGCCTTCCCAGGAGGGGACAGTGAGGATGTGTTGGCCACAAAGGGAGCTGACAGCCGAGGCTTTGTGGATTGTGTATACCTGGAGGGATTTGGGCCACACAATATCTATCACCCTTGCCCCTGGTAATGCTGGAGGAAGGAACATGGGTCCTCTCCCCATGTTGAGGGAGGCGAGAGGAGGCCGTGACCTCCCTGGTCCAAGCTGCCAGGGTCCCTACCCTGGTCCTGTGAGTGATAGAGCCTAGGAGATGCCCAGCATGGCATAGTACCATGCACGCCCAGAAGTTCCTGAGCCCAGTGTAGGACACACAGTGGCTGCAGAGACAAGGGGGGCTGTCACTTATGAGGTTCTGAAATCTCAGCAGGAGGAAGACCGGTATAAGATGATGCTTAGTCGAAGCAACAGTGAAAATATTGCTAGCAACTACTTCCGGTCCAAGCGGGCCAGCCAGATTCTCAGCACGGACCCCATGAAGAGTCTGAGTGAGTGCCCTGCCCACTGGGGCCTCCCCTCCTCCACACACACTGGGAAATATGCCACGGGGATGAATTTGGAGTTAGGCAACCTCAGTTTCCTCAGCAGTAAAATGAGGAGCATGACGCCCATTTCTCAGGATTAAAGCAGATGATCTGGGGGAATAGGGCCATATAGTAGGTAATTATGTTAGTCAATGTTCATTGCTACCTGACTACCTGAGAGAAGCGAGGAGGAGGAGTGCTGGGAGCATGGCTCAGTCGGGAGAGTGCTTGCCTGGTATCCCAACACTTGGGAAGTAGGGCCAAGGGGTCAGCAGTTCAAGATCACGTTTGGATACAAAGAGAGTTTGAGGCCAGTTATGGTCAGGTCCTCAGGTCAAAACAGTTCCAAGAACTGAAAAATCACTTCATTCTCTTAAAACAGAAAACAGGATGATGAGATGGTTCGCAGGTAAAGGTGCTTGCCGTCAAGCCCGAGAGCCCAAGTTTGATCCCCAGGCCCCCATGTGATGACAGGAAGAGAACTGGCTCCTGCAGCTTGTTCTCTGACCTCCATACAAGCACTGTGGAATCAATCAATCAATCAATCAGTGTAATAGAATTTTGGAAAAAAAAACAGAACCCACAGGGCTTCCAATAATATATCCATTAAAAGCAAACCATAGGGCTGGAGGGATGGCTCAGTGGAAAGAGCACTGGCTGCTCTTGCTGAGGAAGGACCGGGTTTTTAGTTCCCAGCACTATGACAACTCACAACCTTCTGTAACTCCAGTTCTAGGGGATCCAATGCCCTCTTCTGGCCTCTGTGGGCATTGCACACACATAGTGCACATTCACATAGGGAAAACACCCATACATAGTAAATAAATAATAATTCTTGAAAACTGATATTAAAGTTTTTAAGTAATAAGTTTTATTTATTTAATATACATTGGTGTTTTGCCTGCACATGTGTCTGTATGGGGGTATCAGAGCCCCTGGAACAGGAGTTACAGACAGCTGCGAGCTGCCACGTGGGTTTTAGGAATTGAACCTGAGTCCTCTGAAAGAGCAGCCAGTGCTCTTAACTGCTGAGCCATCTCTCCAGCCATGACATTACATTTTTTAAAATTTCTGAACTTAAAGCAGAGGCAGAGTGTGGTGGGCTGGGATGGGAGGAGGAGGAAATGAGAATTTATTGAGGGCCTGACCTGTCCAAGTGACAGATAAGGAAACAGACCTAAGAGCCAACACTGGTAGCAAGTGCTGGGCTGGACCTTGTGTCCAGGCTCATCTGCCTTAGGTACCATGCTGGAACCTCAGTTAGGGGATTTTAAACTCCAGTCCCCTAACCTGGACCCTTTGGACGCAGAAGGGATATTAGGTCTGACGTCTCAGCAGAGTGCCTCAGAGGGGTCCCAGCTGCAGAGGCAGGGCCTCAGGCCCAGGGTGAGGATTGCCAGACCTCTGTCTTCTGCATGATTGCTGTCCTGGCTCACTGGTGCCCCCTGCCTTTTCTCCACAGCACATCACAACTCACCTCCGGGGCTCAATTCGCCTCTCAGCAACAACTCTGCCATGCCGCCCGCCCAGACCCCAGAGATGCCCCAGCCCAGGCCCTTCCGCCTGGAGTCCCTTGACATCCCCTTCTCCAAAGCCAAGCGTAAGAAAAGCAAAAGCAGCTTTGGCGGTGAGCCTCTGTGATCCAGCTGCCTGCTGCTACCTATCCTCTGGCTTCTAGAAACTTCCAAGTCCTCCCCAAGAAGCCTCAAACAGGCCTCCTCTTCCCTGCTCCACAGTGTCCCCAAGCCCAAGGGGATCTTAGCCCTGGGAAGACCCATTCCCTTCCCTATTCCCTCGAGAACTCACTTTGGCCCAGGGCCTGAGCTCTGTGGAGGTTGGGCTACCCTTCTCCGAAAGAGGCCTGCTCCAGCTGTGCAGAGCAGCAATGCCCCCACTGACTTCCTGCCACAGAGCCTACACTAGCCGGTGTGGGTCTACCTCCATGGGCTCAGGTGCCACTGGGCCTTCACAAGCATCCTCAGCATTGGGCACAGAAGCTGCCATGTGGACGAGGATGAAGCTCAACATCTTGATAGCTAAGCTTTGGGCCTCTCTGATTGTCCCCTTCCAAGGGAACCTGTACCACACAGTGGGCACAGATGGAGACCTGGAGCCAACTACTATGCCTGGCCTACTATTGGCTGGACCACAACCCAAAGACGGTGCTTTACAATAAGCTGCCCAATAAACTGCCTTTTAGAATAAGCTCCGCTCCCCAACCCTCTGGTGCTTCCTGCCCCCATCCCTCGCTGTCCTGGAGAGTGACTGTCCTGTCCACTGCCTCAGGCTGCAAGCCAATAGCTTCAGGGCTTCTGTCGCCAACAGCAGCAGTGACTGTAGAAACAGAACCATGTCTTGCTGAGGCAGAAATGGCTTGGGTTGTAGTATACACGACACACACTTGTGCCCTCACACGTGCCTGTGGAGATCAAGAGCAGCCTCAGGTATCATTCCTCAAGCACTTCACCTGGGCCTTTTTCTTCTCTTTTTAAATATTTTTTTTTGTCTATTTACTTATTATTTAGTGGTGGAGCATGGTGTGCATGTGGGGGTCAGAGGACAACCTGTGGAAGTCAGTTCCTTCCTTCCACCATGTGGGTGGGTCTCAGGGAATCTAGGTCATCAGGCTTGGCAGCAACTGTCCCTACCCACTGAACAGCCCTCCTTATGTCCCCAAGCACCAAGCATCCCCCCGATATTGTGTGTGCCTGGTTGACGGAGCATATGTCATGATGCTTGGATGTGGAGGTGAGAGGATGGCTCCCAGGAATGGCTGCCTCCCCTCCTTCCACTGTGGGTACTAGGGATCGAACTCAAGCTTGTGCGGCACGTGCTGTGGCCTGCTTTCCCACCCAGGCAGCCTTCAGGGGCCTGCACTGGAACTGGGTGTCCCGACATATCCAGAAATGAATCCAGTTGTCATTTGTTTCCATCTCGGGGCTATGACGGCTCTACCCTTTCCGTGGGCCCACAAACGGGGACATGATGGGTCCCGAGTCACCTCTGTCAACTGGAGAAGCACCCACTTCATGGTGTTCTGTGAAGGGTTAGAGAAGGTAGTAGCTCAGCACTGAGCTAGCCCCCCATTCTGCCACCATCCTCCTTTTATATCAGTTACTGGGGTTGGCCCAAGGCTTTACCCCTGGGCCAAGGAGTTCCCTGCAGAAGCCAGGGTTGAAGGTGAGGCTACCAAAGGCCAATACAGTAGAACCAATCAGGGGAAGTTGCTCAGGTTTCTGTGGGAGCAGAGCTCCGTCCTCCACCCACCCCCAGGGATGAAGATACTAGATCTCAGGGGATCCTGCAGAAGTCAGGCACCTCTGGTGGAGGAAGCAGAAAGAACTGCAAGCAGGAGATGGGGTACTCAGGGCGTATGTGCTAAAGGCTGGTGGGACTCAGCAGGGAGCAGAGGGTAATGGCAGAGTGGAGACAGCTGAGGTGGAGACCTGAGAGTGTCCCGAGCAGTGAGTGGCACACCCCTAGGGTCAGTGTCAGCGGGTGGTGGGTTTGGGCTGCAGAGAAGTTAGAAGCAAGAATCTTTTTCCTGTTTTTAAATTTTATTTATTTATTATGTATATAGTGTTCTGGGCACCAGCTCTCATTACAGATGGGTGTGAGTCATTATGTGGTTGCTGGGAATTGAACTCAGGACCTCTGGAACAGCAGTCAGTTCTCTTAACCTCTGAGCCATCTCTTCAGCCCCTGTTTTTAAATTTTTATATCAAGATCGATTTATATTGGCACAGGGTCTCAGAAAGCTCAGGCTGGCCTTGAACTTGCTATGTAACTGAGGATGACTTTCAACTAATTACCCTGCTGCTTAGTGCTAAGGTTACCGGTGTGGGCCACCATGCCTGGTTTTATATAATATTGGTGGTCAAACCCAGGCCTTCATTCATGCTAGGTAAGCATTTTTCCCGCTGAATTACAGTCCTAGTCCTTTAAATTTTTTGACCCGAGTCTTGGCTTGGTGTCTGTGTATAAGTCAGAAGACAATTTGTAGGAGTCGGTTCTCTCTTTCCCTGCCAGGCCTGAACTCGCTACGTAGGCCAGGCTGGCCTCAAAGTCACAAAGATTCGCTTGCCTTTGCCTCCCACTTGACAGCTGGGATTAAAGGCATGATCCACCAATCCCGGGTGTGATGAGCCTTTTAGCCGTTAGACCATCCCTGCTGTTTGGGGCCAGGCCAGGAGCGTACGTCCCCACCCCATTGCTCCCTATAGGGAAGGGCCTGCTTCCTAGCCCTCTAGACCAGTGACGGACAAGGAGGTGACACCCCCGCCCCGATCTCGTCCAAGTGGAGACAATCGTGTCCAAGGAGACCAAGACCAGCAGCCTAGGAAAGAAACGTAAACCTTAAAGACCCTCACCGCTAGGTGGATTTGAGACCCACGGTCGGAGCCGGCACGGGAGAAGCCAAATGGGCGCCCGGCTTTGTTGATTGGCCGCAGCTACGGAGCTGTCTCTCTTGAATTGGTCCTTTACCCTGGGGGAGGCGGAGCATCAAGCGCATTCCTCCAATAAAGTGTAGAGAATAAGCCTCCCGATGGGGCACTTCCGGCGGCGTTCCCTGTTTCTCAGTCCGTCCCCGCTGCGGCATGGGACGCGGGGCCACAGAGTACCCGGACCACTTCCAGGTGATACTCCAGCGCCTCGAGCGGCCATTGGGTGGCCGCGAAGGACACTTCCGGTGTCCAGGTGCTCGCCACTCCGGCTGGAAGATGAAGATGGGTCCCCGCCTCGCCACTCGTGCCTGGCCCCTCTGTGGGTTGCTTCTGGCTGCGCTCGCCTGCGTCTGTGCCAGCGGACCCCGAACCCTCGTGCTGCTGGACAACCTCAACGTGCGGGACACGCACTCGATGTTCTTCCGCAGCCTGAAGGGTGAGCGCCGCGGCGAGGGCATGGCCGGGTTGGGAAGCCCCGGGGTGGTTGTATCCTCCGCCGGCGGCAGCCAGGGTTCCTCTGCTGATCATCTGCTCCAGCTCCCTCTTTTCTTCTCCAGGCCGGGGCTTTGAGCTCACCTTCAAGACCGCAGATGACCCCAGCTTGTCCCTCATTAAGTACGGAGAGTTCCTCTATGACAACCTCATCATCTTCTCCCCCTCCGTGGAAGGTAAGGGCGACGCGGCGCCCCCAGGACTGGCTGGGATTCGAGGTGCAGGATTCCGTTGTCTTCTTGTGGTTCCTGGGCATGTTCTGGGACTCGGGATGAGTTTTGAAACACAGTAGAGGAAAATGTTAATTCCAGCCTGGGCCTTGGAGCAGTTATCTTTCAAAAAGATAGACACTTTATGGAGAAGGGGGTTCTGTCAAGCAAAGAAGCCCCTGATTTGATTTGCTTGTGCACAAAGAATTGTCCCGTTATTAACACGGATTGCTGTAAAAAGCCTTTCTGCAGGTGGCAGATCATAAGAATACAAGTCTCCCGGGCCTGAGAGTCAGGTGTTCCCAGACCGAGAGCAGATGATGGGGGTGGGGTGGGATCTCATTTTTATCTTGCCTAGCTGCGTGGCTTTCGCATAGCTGTAGCCTCTTCACATGTGTCTTCATCTGGCTAGGTATCTCCTGTTCCTTTGGCTATTTCTTATTTGGTCAGCTTATAAGTGTCACCATGTGTATGCCTGATGCCACCGGAGGCCAGAAGAAGGTGATGGCTTCCTTGGTACTGGAATTGAAGGCACTTGTGAGCTGCTGGGAATTTAACCCTGTTCTCTGAAGAGCAGCCAGTGCTCTTAACCACTGAGCTGTCTTTCCAGCCCTGGCCGTTTCTTTTGCCTTGCTGGTTTGGTGAGCATGGTAGATAGTCTTTCCATTTCATTTTTGTGTCAAAAGACTCAAGTTGTCCTTGTCTGCAGTAAGATGTCCCTGCCATCCTTCTTTCACTTGGTGACACATGGATGGCTTTTATTTCCCTGGCAGCTACTTTGTATTCTGTAATTTACACAAGAGTGGGTTCTTCCAGCTGTCCAGAATGCCTCCACCCCTGCCCCAGCTCCTGCTATTTCCCTTCAAGTCCCACTGGAAGAGGCTCCCCATCACCTTCTTCTGGTCTAGGAATATTTTCCCAGTGTGGCCTCACAGTGCCTTCTGACATGAGGCCACCTGTACCCAGCTCTACCTTGGTATCAAGGAAGTCACAGTATTCTCCTGCTCACAATTCTCCAGTGGGCCCCACCAGCCCAAGCCTTCCAATAGCTGACCACCCCGCCTCACTGTTCCAGCCCCAAGGCTCACCCTACCCGGTGGACCTCACACCTGTTGTTTACTCTGCCTGTGTGTTCTTTGCTCTTCCTGCATCTCCTGTTGCTGCTGTCCAGCCCACCCTTCCAACTTCTCATGTGTCGCTGGGTGAAGGCTCTTCTCACCAACCTTGGCACAATGACTCTCTTCCCTCATTGTCCTGTTCTTTCTTCCCAATCCACAGAAATACTTCACAGGTAAGCAGATTGTCTCGTGTTGAGCACCAGACTCACTCTGGTGATAACTCTAGAGCTCAGGCCCCACCCGGTGCCAGTTTGAAGGCTGCTGGCAGCAGTGGCTAGTTACTAAGTGAACTGACCAGCACAGGATAGACTTTCATCCTTCAAATGCTTGGGAACCCACAAGCCCTTTGGGTGATGTGGAAGCTCTGGATGGTTCTGCTGTGGGGAATGTGAACAAGGAAGCTGGTTGGTGTCAGACCAGTGAGCCTTACGGTCAGGAGCAGTGTCACCTATGGGTTCTGCAGTGCCTTCTCCAACAGCTCAGGTGGAGTGACATTGATAGACCACTGTAAGGTGACCCCAGGCATGGAGCCGGTGATGGCAAAGGCTGTGGGTGTTCGAGGCATGTGAGCATTTGAACAGCATTGCTCTGAAGTGTGGGTAGAAAGTGCAGTATTTCAGGTTGGATAGATGTGGCTTGGAATATGTCAACAAATGTCACTAGGATGTGTTTGGTGATGGACCTGAATGACCAAGGCATTGCTTTGAGCTTTCCTTTGAGTACACAGGTGTATGCTGTGTGGCAGCTGTGGTGGATTTACTTTCCTTCTCATTTCTGGATCCCTGGGAACCCATTCAAATCAACTATGGCTGCTCTGGAAGGTCCCCTACCTCCGTCCAGCAGCCAGGGAGTGGGGACAGGACTGTCTGGTCACTGTGTCTGGGGCCTTCTTTCAGATTTTGGAGGCAACATCAATGTGGAGACCATCAGCGCCTTCATCGATGGTGGCGGCAGTGTTTTGGTGGCTGCCAGTTCTGACATTGGTAAGTCTCCCTAGGATGTTCCGGCAGTTCTCCATGGAGCTCAGAGAGCTTTATATGCGGGAGCTGCTAAGGTGGCGTTGGCTAGGTGAGCCCTAGCCACCAAGGAGGCAGTGAGGGAGTTGCAGGGCTTATCTGGCCCTGGGTCCCTCCTGTACTGTCCTGTGACCAGAGACAGTGAGGACCCTGGTTGGCCTTCTCCGTGACTTTCTTTGTTGTGTTCTGTTGGTTGGCTCTGCTCTGATGGGGGAAGGAAGTCAGGGGAGGCAGTGGGTGGATTTTGTTCAGATTCTTGTTTTGAAAGTTTTGCAGCAGCGGGGAGAGAATCACATCCTCAGTTCATGCGTTGGTCCCTCGGCTTCGACAGCGAACAGCCGAGGGCCCGTTCCTCGGCAGCAAGAGCCTCTCAGCCCTGTTCCTCTCTGTGGGTCTCCTGGCGGAGTGGTGACAAGGCTGGTTAACGCCACTCTTGACTGTGGCTTTGCTAAGTTGTTAAGGGGTTTGTGCAGAACCAGGTTGTTATGTTTGTGCAGGGAAGAGGGAAGGCTCTTAGGTCCACTTAGCATCTTCTCAGCCCTGGAGCTGATGCCACGCCTGATGCAGGCGCTGGGCACTGCCGCTGACCAGTAGAGGGTGAGGTCTGAAGAAGCCATGACCTGTGTTGTCAGGCCTGCCGGTCAGGGTTCAGCCAGGCAATCTCTTGGGTCTGTGCAGGTGACCCTCTTCGGGAGCTGGGCAGTGAGTGTGGGATTGAATTTGATGAGGAGAAGACGGCTGTCATTGACCACCACAGTTACGATGTCTCAGACCCCGGCCAGGTAACCAGGCTCGTCCCTCCAGCAGCTGTCGCTCAGAGACCAAGTGGGAGTCGGAGGACTCCCTGGCCCTGGGACCCTCTTCTACCGTTTCCCTGTCCCCTTTGCAGCATACGCTTATCGTGGCTGATACTGACAACTTGCTGAAGGCCCCAACCATCGTTGGGAAGTCATCTCTGAACCCCATTCTCTTCCGAGGAGTTGGGTGAGTGAGCAGCGACACCAGGGGAACCTGGAGGATTGGGGCTCACTTTCTGTTAGTGAAGCCAATTTTGTTTGGGTTTTTTGAGACAGTGTTTCTCCCTATAGTCCTGGCTAACCTGGAGCTCACTCTGTAGACCAGACTTGCCTTGAATTCAGATCCGCTTGCCTCTGTCTTCTGAGTGCCAAGATTAAAGGTGTGTGCCTCCACTGGCCAGCCAAATTTAGGGTTGAGAATGTTTGTTCCCCCAGGTGATAGCAGTGAGTTGGGGTTTTTTTTTTAAATTTTTTTAATTTATTATGTATATAGTATTCTGAGTGTATGCCTGCAGGCCAGAAGAGGGCACTAGACCTCACTACAGATGGTTGTGAGCCACCATGTGGTTTCTGGGAATTGAACTCAGGACCTTTGGAAGAGCAGGCAATGCTTTTAACCACTGAGCCATCTCTCCAGCCCCAGCAGTGAGTTTTACTATAAGCAAGAGGAACCCTAAGTGCTTGGCTATTGAGAAAGGATCTTTCCTGGCCAGATGTGGAGGCTGAAGCAGGAGGATTGGGGCTCCAGGCCAGCCTAGCTAATGAGACCCTGTCTTTGAATGAGTTGATGGTGAACAAATGAGAAAGGGGAGAGAAGGGCTGACCTCTCTCTGGGAAGACACGGAAGAGCTTTTCCCTGGGGGCCGTGGCATGGGACCCCGTGTGCTACACCTGCTTCCTGCTCAGCACTAGGCTTCTCTCTCCTCTTCCTTGCAGAATGGTGGCAGACCCTGATAATCCGTTGGTTTTGGACATCCTCACAGGATCTTCTACCTCTTACTCCTTCTTCCCAGATAAGCCCATCACCCAGGTGAGAGCCTCTGCAGCCTTCAGCTCCTGGGCCAGGGACAAGCACTTTATATTTGAAAACCAGACAAAGCAGGAGAGGTCAGCTTTGCTGAGGCTGATGAGCGATGATAGGACCTGGGACAAGGGGGAAACAGTGGGTTTCTAGGTCCTTCCTCAGGTAGGCGTGGGGACATAGTCATGTAGGTGTCCAGCCTGCTGTCCCCTTGCTGTGTTGGCTTTGCTGGTACTTTGGAGATGCTCAGGTGACTGCCGCTTCTGTCCCCAGTACCCCCATGCAGTGGGGAAGAATACTCTCCTGATTGCTGGGCTCCAGGCTAGGAACAATGCCCGGGTCATCTTCAGTGGCTCCCTGGATTTCTTCAGTGATGCCTTCTTCAACTCGGCAGTGCAGAAGGCCACACCTGGTGCCCAGAGGTAATGCCAGAGCCTGGCACATGAGGTCTGCGTGCGGAAGGAGGAGGAGGGCCCTTTGAAGTGTGCGTCTCCAGAGCTTCGCGTTATGCACAGCTTTGCTGCGGTGCTGCTATATTGGCACCCGTGCTCACCAGGGTGGTAGTGGCTTGTGTGGAGCCCTCCCGCCTACACTCCTAGAAAATCATGTGGCTTGCAGCTGGAGCATGCACCTGACAAGCATAAGTCCCTGTTTAGTCTCCAGCACCAAAATAATTGGGATTGATTGTGCAGGTGACCCGTAGCAAACCGCCTGCAGCTGTTCAGTTTTCCCTTTAACCATGGGCCGGTAGATGTGTGCAGCCTGCTTCCGGGTCCTCGCTTACTGTGCACTGGCCTGCTGGGCAGGGGTGGTCTCCATTAGGCGCCCAGCAGGAAGTGGGCTGCAGCTCCAGCCTCTCCTCCCCTCCTCCAGGTATTCTCAGACAGGCAACTATGAGCTAGCTGTGGCTCTCTCCCGCTGGGTGTTCAAGGAGGAGGGCGTCCTCCGAGTGGGGCCTGTGTCTCATCATCGCGTGGGCGAGACGGCCCCACCCAATGCCTACACTGTCACCGACCTGGTGGTAAGAACTCCTGGGGTTGGTGGGCGGGTCCTAAGGTTTTGACCAGGGTGGATCAGTTAGCTCAGAAGCCTTAGGGGTATCCAGGATGAAGATGCACTTCACTCTGTCCCTAAGAGTCAGCAGAGATATGGAGCTGGCCACCAGTGCTAACTGAGGCCCCTGAGGTGGAGATGTAGTGCAGTTCAGCTCCACTGGACTGGCAGGGAAGTCAGGCTGACCAGAAAAGTGACATGGCAGGTGGAACTTGGCGTTGGTTATAGGTCACTGTCAGTGTCTGGACATTTGTCAGTACCTGCCCACTCAGGATGGAGGGGACTCTGCTAAGGACCTCAGGCCCAGGGAAGGCAGAGGGGCTGCCAGTGCTGACCCTGCTAAGAAGCCGTCAGCTGTGCTCTGTGACTGGGACTCGAGTCCTGCCGTGTCTCTTGGTAGTGGTACCCCTCCAACTGCTGGCCCTCCTAGCTGACCTAGCCTCTCACCTCAGGAGTACAGCATCACAATTGAGCAGCTCTCCAATGGCAAGTGGGTCCCCTTTGACGGTGATGACATTCAGCTGGAGTTTGTGCGCATTGACCCCTTTGTGAGGACCTTCTTGAAGAGGAAAGGTAAGTGTGACGCCTGTCAGAGAAAGCCACACAGAGCAGCCACCTGCCTACCTCAGGACACACATCCCTCAGGGAAACCCTCCTGGTCTGAGTGCTGCTGCTGCTTCTCCAGGTGGCAAGTACAGTGTCCAGTTCAAGCTGCCTGATGTGTATGGTGTGTTCCAGTTTAAAGTGGATTACAATCGGCTAGGCTACACACACCTGTACTCCTCCACCCAGGTAAGCAGGAGGCAGTCCGTTTGTGGCCAGTAGGTGTCCTCCTTAGGCCTCCCACCAACGCCTGCTACCTCTGTCCTATTACAGGTGTCCGTGAGGCCACTGCAGCACACACAGTATGAGCGCTTCATCCCCTCAGCCTATCCCTACTACGCCAGTGCCTTCTCCATGATGGCCGGGCTCTTCATCTTTAGCATCGTCTTCTTACACATGAAGGAGAAGGAGAAGTCTGATTGAGCCGGAACCTGGGACTCCATACGGCAGACACGGCAAGAGGATTCCACTGGAACCGACGGGCTGGACTTTTATCGTTGTTTTAAAAAGGCCATGGGAAAGTGGCACAGCCTTACCTCAGTGAGTGATGATGACTATGGGGTGTGGGGGGGACATCTTTCTTTACTCAGTGAGTGATGATGACTATGGGGTGGGGGCGGGGAACATCTTTTTTCTCTAAGTTTTCCCACTTTGAATCACTCTGGCATTTTTCATATGTGCAGCCACCCCATTTCTAAAATAAAGAGAACCGCTGCCCTCTCCCAGCCCTGGCCCTCACATGCCACGATGGCAGGGCTGCTGCCTTGGGATTATACGCCGGAGACTGTGTGTCTTCTAACTTTCTTCAGAGGGAGGGTGGGGATCACAGTGCTGGACTAAGAATTGCTGGTGAAAGACTGTTAAAGAACCCGGAAGGATGACTTGGTGGGTAAGAGCACTGGTTGCTCTTGTAGAGAACTGGTTAAATTCCCAGCACCCACATGGTAGCTCACAACTGTCTGCAGTTCTAGGAGATCTGATGCCCTATTCTGGCCTCTCAGGCCACCGTGTGTTCAAGTGGTACATCATACGTCCAGGCAAAACACCAACAAGCATAATATTAAACTAAAAAGAGCTTGAGTTTATGTTCACTGGCGTTAGGCTACACCTGTGTTCTTATCAAGCACAGATTAAATTGTATGTGAACCTTTCCTGTTAGGGGATGAGCACTGTTCTATAAGCCAGAAACTGTTCAGCACATTATACTCTGCTCTGCATTGTAAATTTAGTATTTGACAGCTTCTATAAGGAATGCTGGCCAAACACAACCATCCAGCTAGTGTGCGGCACTGCTAGCTCCTGGTGCATGATCAGTAAATACAGACACAACTGGGCGACTGTTAAGGAGGTCAGCCTGGCAGACACCGGGCCATTAGAGGATGGTTTCTCCTGCTGATCTCTGAACACGAGCATGTCTTGCACATAAGTTGCCTTTAGCCTAGGCAGCACATTCCAAGCCACACCGTGGCCACCTCTGTCAGATAAATAGCACATTCCTGGTACTAAGGACAGATACCACAAACTGTCACCTGCTGCCTTGTCTTGGATCTCAAGTGATGAAGTGCAGGTCTAACCCCACCCTCAGCCCATCTTTGTCTACCAGCACAGCCATTTATACTGAGGATGGTAAGGGCAGGGAGTGCTTTCTGGTCAACAGTGGCACTGAGTAAGGGCTCAGCCTCACATTATCTTTCGCATGGACTTTGTCTTAGTGAATCAGTGAGCAGTCTTAAGAGTTAGGCACTTTGACAGCATCTAGCCGGGGACTGGGAAACACATCTGTGAGCCATGCTTGCCTGACACTCACTACTAAGTATGGGTTTTGGCATTTCTTTTTTGTTTTTGTTATTTTTTGAGACAGGGTTTCTCTGTTTAGTCCTGGAACTCACTCTGTAGACCAGGCTGGCCTCGAACTCACAGAGATTCACCTGCCTCTGCCTCCCAAGTGTTGGGATTAAAGGTGGGCACCACCACCACCTGGCCAGTGTTTTTGGCATTTCTAAGTGGTTGGGGGAAAAAAATGAAAGAATTTACTGACAGCCAAATTTCAGTGTTGATCCTCTGCAGTATTTGTTCATCCTTTTGCCTCGCCGACAGTTGAGTCATTGCAGCTACTTGATTTCCTGTCTACTTCTACAGCTTGCCAACTCCTGATTGGGCTGATGTCTTAATCCTATGGGAGAACTTAAGTGGGATGGGCCATAGGATTTATCCAAACCTGCACAGCTAGTGAATGTCTACAGCCTGAACTGTCTGAGGTCACTTTCCATTTACTAGACCTAAGGCCTCCTCTTTGGCTGACCAGCCCCCACTTCAGCTCGTCCCCTGACTCCCACCTACTAGCCAAGCCACCTCCTTTGGCCTTCACACACCATCATGACACAGATGCCCTGAGTCTTTTAGTAACAGCGCAGCACAGAATCATCACGGGGCTGCCCTCCAGGAGCGGAGGAGGAGGGCTGCCTGGCAGAGCGCCTCACACTCCAGGTTAGCCAGAAAGAGCATCTGCAGCTTTGTTTCCACACAGCTCTTCCCCATCAGCCTGCCAGCCAGCAGAGTGGCTGCTGACTGCTGAAGGAGCCAGCCAACCATCCTGTCCAGTTTCAGATTCTTCAGGGCTAGAAGATGCTCGCCCCAGAGGCTCAAGTGCAGCACGTTTGCAGCCACGCGTGCAGAAGGTCTCTGCAAAGCAATGGAAGGTGCAGTCAGAATGCCCTCAACAGGCACTTGGTCCATACTGCTGCTGAGGGAGTGCAAGGGGAATTGCCTGCCCCAGTTCCATCCTTCCTCCACACTCTATCTTCCATCAGCTGCTCCCTAACCGAGCACAGGCCCTTGCCCATGTCAGCTCTGCTGGGACACCTTTGTCATGGAGGGAACCCACATGTCTGGGTTCTGGCACTGGTACAAGAGTCCTCACCTGGTGTGGTTGCTGAGCTAACACTGAGCATCTGCTGTGAGGAGGCAGCTGTGAACAGTGAGAGGTGGTAAACAGTGAAGGTGAACAGTGAGGGGGTGTGAACAGTGAGGTCCATGTATAGTCAGATGTGAACAGTGAGGAGGGTGAACAATGAGGAGGGTGTGAAGAGTGAGGGGCGTGAACAGTTAGAAGTGAAAAATGAGGGGTGTGAACACTTGAGAGGCAGTGAACAAGTGAGGGGTGTGAACACTGAGGGGCAGTAAAGAGGAGCATGAACAATGAGAGGCTTTGAACACTGAGGGGCACCTACTAGCCAAGCCACCTCCTTTGGCCTTTGGGGGGGCATGGTGTTTACCCAACATTCATGTGATCCTGGGTTTGAGTCCCATGAATAGGGAGTGAAAGGAGCCCAAAAGATGCATTGCTAGGGGGGCTGGAGCGATGGCTCAGAGGTTAAGAGCACTTTAATCAGTGTGATGAACAGTGAGGGGTGTGAACAGTGAGGGGTGTGAACAGTGAGGGCGTGCAGGCTGCAGAGCAGCAGGCTGCAGAGCAGCAGGCTGCAGAGCAGCAGGCTGCAGAGCAGCAGGCTGCAGAGCAGCAGGCTGCAGAGCAGCAGGCTGCAGAGCAGCAGGCTGAGGCTGGGTCTATCTCAGGTTTCTCTAAGAAGCCACCTGAGCCAGACCTGCAGCTGCAATTCCTGTTCAGACAGGTTGGCCTTAGCCCTTCAGCTTGTCTGAGAGCAGGGTTTCCTTCCACGTGTGGCCTTTTTGTTATGCATTCTTCAAAAACACCCTTTTCTTTATAAGCCATTCTCTTACTGAAACAAAATTCAAATATTTTTCTTACATTTACTTATATATTGGGGTGGGGCTGAAGGAGCTGGCTCTTCTATAACGTGGGTCCTGGGGGCCAAACTCAGCGTCAGACTTGGCAGCAAGTGCCCTTATCCACCGAGTCATCCGCTGGCCCTGGGTTTATATGATTATTATCGTTGGTTTGTATGATGTGTATGGGTATGTATGTATGGCACGTGTGGAGGTCAGAGCACAACTTGGTGGGGTCAGCTCTCTTCACCTTCATATCAGTTCTGGGGGTTGAACTCAGGTTGTCAGGTGTGCTAAGCACCTTTACCTGCCGAGCCATCTCACTAGCCCATCCTTCTAAGCAACTTCCTACATAACCAAAGCCAAAAGGACTGGGGAGCATGGGGGGGGGCATGGTGTTTACCCAACATTCATGTGACCCTGGGTTTGAGTCCCATGAATAGGGAGTGAAAGGAGCCCAAAAGATGCATTGCTAGGGGGGTTGGAGCGATGGCTCAGAGGTTAAGAGCACTGGATCCTCTTTCAGAGGATCTAGGTTCAATTCCCAGCACCCACATGGTAGCTCATAACTGTCTGTGACTCCAGTCCCAGAATCTGACACCTTCACACCAACGCACATGAAATAAAGTTAAATAAATCATTAAAAAATTCTTATCCATGTATTATTTAAAAAAAAGATACATTGCTAGGCCTCTGATTAAAGGCTTGCTGGCCAGCTTCCTGTTTCTGTTTGTTGTTGTTGTTTGTTTTTTACAGGGTTTCCCTGTAGCTTTGGAACCTGTCCTGGAACTAGCTCATGTAGACCAGGTTGGCCTCAAACTCACCTGCCTCTGCCTCCCGAGTGCTGGGATTAAAAGCATGCACCACCACTGCCTGGCCCTGCTCCTGTTCTTAAAGCTGTTCTGTAGTTGGCCTATGCCTGTATATGACAGAGTTTAATGCCATAGGGCTTGCCTAAACTTGGCCTTTACTCAGACTTGAACAAGGGGCCCTCATCCACACAATCCAAAGCCAGGAATAGCCTCACCTTGCTGGCCTCTCGCTGGAGCAATGACCTCACCAGCTGTCTTGCATCTGGAGGCACCAATTTAGGCATCTCTGGCAGCTGAGCTTCCTGGTAGCTGCGGCTCTCAAGGTGGGCTCTGCCTTGGCCGTAGAAGGGATTGGCAAGCCCAAAGATTTCATAGGCGATGGCCCCTACAGCCCAGGTGTCAGCCTTGCTGAAGTCAACCACTGTCCTGGGGCCAGGACGGGCTGTGGACACCTGCAGGAAGCAGACAGTGAAAGAGATTGAACCTACCATTTGTGTTCATGTATGTCACCTTAGCAGGGTCAAATCTAACCCCAGAATTTAAATGTGCCATGGATCTGTCACAGGTGCCTGGTTGATGCTGACAAACATCCAGGGACCTCAGGTCAGCCTAATTAAAGCAGAGCCATGGGGCGGGAACCTTTGTTTATTGGGAAAATCTAGGAAAACACCACTAATGGCAGAACACACACACAGCAGGACTCACCTCAGGGGCCATCAGGGAACCGTTGCCACCTAGGTCCACATACCAGCTAGTGAAAGGCAACTGTAGGCCAATGCGCTCATCAGCCAGGCAGCACCCGAAATCCGAGATCACCAGCCAGGGGCAGTTATCTGCAGAGGCAGCAAAGCTAAGCAGCAGGATCTGCTCCAGCTCTTACGGTCCCCCCTGGGCCCCTCCAAAAATCACCACCAACACATGGATGAACTGGACTAATAAATAGGCTGTGTCCAGGAGCCCAGGCCACCAAGGCCTGGATGAGAGTCTTTATGAGTGAACTCACAGCAGTGCTGGCAACAGGTACATAGAACTGCTACCCAGAAATAAGGACCGAAACCCAGGCCCAGGCAGGGGACCAGGTGGAGTGAGGAGGAGCTCCATGTGGAAAATGTTCTAGTTAACTAGATATGCCCAGAGATCAAAGGACCTCCGCCTTGGCTAAATGATCTCCAAGGGTCTATACACTTTAGGAGTCTTAGGTTTGAATATGCAATGCCTCTAATAACTGGGTCTTGGGAGATAAAGGGGTCCCACACATCACACAGAGTTCCTTGAAAAAGCCAGTTCACTTTTAGCTTTTTAGTTATACATTTAATAATTTTAAATTTAAGTTTACTGTTTGGTTGGTTGGTTGGTTTTGGTTTTTCAAACAGGGTTTCTCTGTAGCTTTGGAGCCTGTCCTGGAACTAGCTCTTGTAGACCAGGCTCTCCTCAAACTCACAGAGATCTACCTGCCTCAGCCTCCCAAGGGCTGGGATTAGGTATACACCACCACCACCTAGCTAAATTTAAGTTTAATTTTTTAAAAAGACATTTCTATTTTTATCTACATGTATGTGTCTGTCAAGTGTGTGTAGGTGCCCAGAGAGGCCAGAAAAGACCATCAGGTCTCCTGGAACTGGAGTTACAGGCAGTTGTGAGCTTCTTGTGGGTGCTGAGAACCAAACTCAGGTCATCAGGAAGAGAGTGGAGCACTTAACCACTGAGCTCCCCAGCCGTGTGACTCCTTTAGAACAACCCCAGGCAGGTGGCTTCTACCTGAGTGCTGCCAGTAACAGAGAAGGCCAGGTTTGTGCAGGCAGCTTTCACTGAGCTAGAATCTACCTTCCTTTCACTGTTTCGAGAAGAACTGCCAAACTAATGGTATTTGTTCTCTCCACAGAGAGAAAATTCTCTCCACAGAGAGAATCCTGAGAGCTGTAGGAGAGCTGCTCCTGTATCACCCATCTGATGGAGAGGGTGGGGGAATCTCTTGTTGTGGAGCTAAAGATGACAGTACAGAATCTTAGAGCATTCAAGGACTGGGCAGACAGCTCCATGGTTGCAGTGATGAGAACCTAAGTTTGGATCCCAGCCCTATGTCAAAACTGTGACCTTGCACCATCTATAATGAGATCTGGTGCCCTCTTCTGGTGTGTATACAAATACATATACACATAATAAACAAACATAAGGGAGAATGATGGAAGAAGAGGCCTGGCATCAACCTCTGAACCCCACATGTGCACCTCACATGTACACATACAAACCCTGACCTCAGTGTCTCCATTTCCCTTCCCCCAACTCCCTGGAGCACTCTGGTGTGGTCAGCACCTACCTGAGTCCAATTCCACAAGTATGTTGTCAGATTTGAGGTCCCGATGGGCAATGCCCTGCTGAACCAGGTGGTCCACGCCCTCCAGTAACTGCAAGGTCATCATGGTAGCCAGGCGGGGACTGGGAGTGTGCTCCTGAAGGTACTGGCGCAGGGTGAAGGGATAGCTGACGGGAGGACACAATGGCTGAGCATCACAATTCCCACAGCCTCATCCACTCTTAGGACTGGGTCTTTCTTCTTCTGGAGCTTCTGCTCCTTACCCCAAGCATCCTCTCAGATCCTACCCTTCCCCAACTCCTCAGATCCATCCCTGCAGAGGGGCGGCACAGAAACAGACGCCATAGAGAGGGGAGCTGTGACTGTCAAGAGCACTAGGTGGGACATATACTCTGGAAGATGGGGTGTCTGTACCATTCCAACAGCTGTCTCCCTCACACAGCATGCTTCGGTTTTCCCAGAAGCTCTGTGCTTCAAGGACAGGGACCAGCTCCCACCAGAAAGGAGAAGCTGTTTTAGGGTCCCTATTCCCCACACACCACCACTTACTTCTTCATGACCAGGAATAGTGTGCGACTGTGGCCCAGGCCTTCCGGGTGGAAGCGTGCTGGCAGTACATCAGGATACTCAGCCAGGGCCCCTGGCAGCAGCGGCACAGATGAAGTGAAGGCGCGGAAAACCCGGATGATGTTGGGGTGTGGGGCCAGCTGCTTGGGACCGCCTCTGGATCTTCTGTTCAGGCAAATGGGACAGCAAATGAGGCCAGCATCAGAGACGAGTGCTGGGAGGACAAGCTAAGGCCACCACAAAGGCACTCATTCACTCACGCAGAGTGACCAATATCCATTGCAGGTTTGCCCTGTTCCAGCTACTGCACGCACTGTGGGGCACCCCAATAGGGGTGACTCCTAATATTCAAGGGCTCCTCTAGTCCACCCTTTGGCTCATCTTTTCATTGCACGTGGCTGAACACAATGGCTAAGAGACCCTGGAAGCTGCCACTCTCAGCCCTTGGCCTTGTCACTCATGCCCTTTAAGGTCAGGGTGGAGTAGGAAACAGGGACTACGGCAGAGATGCACTGTGCAAGGGGTCAGTAGGCACACAGCGCTACAGTCACGCTCAGCAGTGCACACCCGGCAGTGCTGGTGCTCACTGTTAGCCACTTGTCTAGCATTTGCTGTTGGCACACTGAGTACCAGGCACTGGCTATGATGCTGGGAGCTGTGCACAGAGTCACTAAAGCCACCGCTTTGAGATCTAACAGAATTCTTTTAGCTTTCCAAGGACAAGGACCAAGTCAGCTCTCCGAGGACAGGGATCCAGACCAAATCTTCTTCCTGATTACAGGGACTAACATCCCCTTTCCCAAATGACACCCCAACACAGGTGCAGTCTTCTGTAGTGGTGCCACCTGGTGGCCCTTGTCCACTCCTACAGGATGCCCCTTGTCCACTCCCACAGCCATGGCCCCACAGAGGCACAGTGGTTAACACTGTGGAGAGGTGGACAGGGTGGCTCTGCCTTCTGTGTACCAGCTCTGATCCTCAAGCCAAGGCTTACTGGACCAAGACTGGGCATTTGGAACAAAAGTCAATGTGCTCATGGGTTCATCTAAGATCCTGATGGCTGGTGGGGAAAGGAACAGGCAGGTTGGTTGCTTCTCTTAGTGGACACAGGGAAGGCCACAGGAAGCAAAGGGCTGCTGAAACAGAAGAGCCACGGGGAAGAAACACCAGCGCTGAGGGTGGAGAGGAGAATGGAGGAAGACCCAGGGATAAGCCAAGTGCAGGAGGAGGATGCCTGCACTGTCCTGGAGCCTTATGGATGAGTTCACATGTGCCCTTGTCCTGCCCCTTCTGTGTCACAGGAGTGGTCCCCTGCACTATGCAGCACTGTTCTTGAGCCTGGGTCACTGGTGACATGCAAGTGAGGACCTCAGCAGAAAGCTGGCAGCGCCCTGGCAGGTGCCATAAGAGCCCTCAGGCAGTGTGGGAGATGGGCAGGGCATGTCTGAACTAGGTCTGTCTGCGGTGTGCGGAGAGCAGCCTGAATGTGGCAGAAGAGCTTGTACTTCTAGGGACAGTGAAATGGAACTCAGGAGTCGGGAGGGTGTGAATGGGCAAGGATGAGGAATGAGGTGGGAGAAGCAGCAAGGAGCTGAGTTCAAGGTCTCTGGATGAAGGCCGAGAGGACATGGCCCGAGTGCTCTAGGGGAGTTTCTCTGGAGACCCAGCAGCACGTCAGCTAGTGCCCTGCATAGACACACAGGCTAGAACGCAGAGCCAACTGTAACTGTATAATCAGAGACACCTGGGCAGACAGGACTGAAGGCCAGATGGCTACAAAAGCCCTGGGAACAACCAGAGGGAGGGTCAGGGCTGTTTCCGATGGGAGTCTGCACATCATCAGGCTTGTGGCCAACATCAGTAGAGTTCCACCTGTGGAGACTGTGCGCGTACCACTAGGCAACTCTCTCTCTCTCCCTTCTCTCTCTCTCTGCAGGAATTAGGACATCGTCTCTCTGTCTCTGTCTGTCTGTCTCTCTCTGCAGGAATTAGAACGTTGTCTCTCTGTCTGTCTCCCTCTCTGCAGGAATTAGGATGTTATCTCTCTGTCTCTCTCTCTCTCTGTAGGAATTAGGACGCTGTCTAGCATTTTGAACTGGGCCTGCACGGATGGTGTTCACTCCTCTCCTGTGGATCAGCCATCCACGTCATTAGCTGGGATGAGTTGATCTTCAGTCTTTCTCAAGCTTAATTTATGCACAAACTGAAAATCTTTCTAGGATATCACTAATAACCATCTAGTGCTGTGTGGCACATCAGACATGCGCTGAGTGCTGGAGATGAGAGCGATGCATTTGTTCTCAACCTCTGATTGCTCTGGTGGGCAAAGCAGTGCTTACCTGTAAGCGACTCCTCCATACTCTCCATCCAAGGCCACCTGGCTTGCTGGGACCAGCTCCTGGCTCATTGTGCTTAAGATGGCTTCACTGGAGGAACCTGCCTAGAACACATCCACAGTGCACCCATGATTCCACAGATGTGCATGGGATTTCAAGTCCACGGCCTGCTTAGGATCTGAACCAGGACATTTGCAACCTAGAACTGGCTTTGACAGTCAAGGTGAAGTAACCTCTCTAAAGCAGCAGCAGCGAGGTGAAACCAGTTCCTCCTGGAGCCTGAAGGGAGGTACCACTTGGAGCATGCTTCCCACACCTCAAACCCTTGGTACAGTCAAGCAGCCCTGGGCAGGAACAGAGGCCAAGATTTCAGAGCCCAGGATGCTTCCCACAGGGATGTCTCTGGTCACTACCAGCTCAAACTGGCCACAGAGGGGTGGCAGCAAGCCGTGGATCAGGTTGTTGAGGTTTAGGGAAAAACATGGCTCCCCTGGCCAGGGAAGCCAGTCATAGAAGGCGTGAGGAGTGAATGTTTATATGGCTGACCTCAAATGAAATAACCAGCAACTCAGGAACCCATGGTTTAAGCAGCTGACACTCAGAGTGGTTCACAGACTAGAAGCCTGGGTACCATCAGAACTTGGAAAAGAAGTTAGATTCTCAAGCCCTGACTGACAGAATCCAAAACCGTCATGGGGCTGAGCCCCTGGTGGATGGTGGATGTGTTACAGTCTAAGACTGCTAACTCCAGCTCTCATATAAGAGAGAGAACATCTAACCCCACAGGCCGTTCTTGTGGAAAACCTGTGAGAACCTCCCCCGCCCCTGAAGACTGACACTTTGTGATGTGCCTACTCAGAGATGAAAGGGCCATCCTCCTTACCGAGATATTCCACATCATCTTGATGGCAAAGGGAAAGGCCAGGGTCCCTGGAGCCCGTTCCCCATCTGCTCCTTTTGGGAGAACATCCGGGCCGTTTCTTAGAAGGCTAACACATGTGGCCTTCTTCAGGTGCTGGGGCAATGTGGGCATGGTAGCTTCGTACACAGCAGCACTGCAGCCCTTGCCAATGGACTGTCCTATCAGATAATCCTCCAGACGGAAGCCGTGCCAGCACCGCGTGTCCAGTGGGTCAGACACCAGCTTGTTCTTCTGTGCAAAAATTGCCTGTGAGGAAGAAGAAGGCACTGTGATCCTGGGGGCTCTAGTGAGGCCACCACAGAGTAAACACAAGAGGGAGAGAGGCACAGTGAGGCGGGGTCCTCACCAACACTGCCACTTTGACTTTGAGGGTAGGCTTGTCCCGGGTACAAGCTAGCCTGCTTCTGTCTCACTGTCTAACAGTCTTTCTCAGACTGTTTACTGTGATGGGAGACAGCCCAATGCAGGCTCTGCAAGTCTTTAAAAATGCACCTGCAGGCTGGGCAGTGGTGGCACGCGCCTTTAATTCCAGCACTTGGGGGGCGGTTCAAGGCCAGTCTGGTCTACAAGAGCTAGTTCCAGGACAGGCACCAAAAACTACAGAGAAACCCTGTCTCGAAAATAAAAAAAAAAATTATATCTGCAGTCCAGAATGCTGGTGCACACCTGTCCCAGCACTCAGGAGGATCACGAGTTTGAGCCTGGGCCATATAGTGAGACCTTGATTTTTTGTTTGTGTTTTCAAGACAGGGTTTCACTGTGTGTAGCCTTGACTGTCCTGGAACTCACTCTGTAGACCAGGCTGGCCTCAAATTCACAGAGATCCACCTGCCTCTGCCTCCCGAGTGCTGGGATTAAAGGGCGTGCACCACTGCCACCCTAAACAATTCACATGTCCATTTTTCTGTGACCACCACAGTGAGCAGCTCTTCACATGGCATGTGTTAGGTCTTTGTGTGCACTGTCAGTGATCAAGGGATGATGTGTAGCACACAGGAGCTGCGCACAGGTCCATCCATACAAAACCACTATCTTAAGCAAACGGGGTCTGTTGATCTGCATATCTGAACAGGACCTAGAACCCATTCATTCCCTGTGGACACCAAGGGACAACTCTGGCTTGTCCTGGAGCTTTGCCAGCCCAGGCTGTGAATGTCTATATTTGTTTATTTCTGGGGTGCTGGGGCCTTCCCAATGCTAGGCAAGTGCTCTGTCACTGAGCTATACCCCAGCCCTGCCTGTCACTCTGTACTTATCCCGTAGCTGCCTCTCCCAGAGTTCCTTCATGAACTCTTTCCAGCCCCCTCCCTTCTGCATTCTCGCTGTGCCAAGCACACCTCTGTTTACTCAAGGCCAGCTTAGGTCATCCCGCCTCCATAACCAGCCCTGGGGACCAGCCTATCACACACACCTTCTGCAGTTCCCAAGGCACTGGGTCCCAAGAAACAAACTACTATACCTTGAACTGAATCTTCTAAGTGTTAATACAACGGAAATGGGTGTCCCTTGCTATCAGCTTCATAAGACCCAGGGGCAGGAGAGGCCTGCAGAGCAATCCCCATCATCCAGGGTTTTGAGTTCAAGATACTTTTTAACTTTTTGTTTTGAAGCAATTACTCTCACAGAAGTTGCAAAAACAGCACAAAATGTCCCTTGTGCCCTTTCCCAGCTTTCCCAATGGTAACACCTATACAGTGGTAGCACAAACTGTCACCAAGGTTCACCCGATTGCAGCAGGTTCCAGAATTTCCTTCCTTTTCAAAGGCTGAATAGTATCCTACATTGTGTGTATGCACCACTCTGTCTGTCCACTGACGGATGCGGGAGTCACCTTTACCCCTTGGCTACTGTAAATAAGCTTTCTTGAGCGCAAGTGTAGCAAGGTCTGTGCATGCTTTCCGTTCTGTCTCTAAATATACACATCCTGTTGGTTTTGTTTGTCTGGATGACCTTGACTAGAAGACTAGAGAGGAATGACTAGATAGAGTGGTTCTGTTTTTAGCCTTTTGAGGGCTACAATTTTCCATAGCAACTGCAGCACACAGGTTTTTGTATGAATGTTTCTGCTACCCCCAGCAGATGCCAATGACTGCAATGACAGGCTGGTGGGGTAAATACATATTTAATTTTATATGACTTTCCATCTGCTATGGCCACCAATATCGCATGAGAGAGCCCATTTCCCATCCTCAATGGTATCTGCTACTGTCCTCATTTCTATCTTGGCTGTTCTAGTAAGCGTGCACGGATACCGCATCTCATTTTAAAGTAGACATGTCACATGGCCAGTGGTGCTGAAAATCTTCACATATGCTTACCCGTCACCTGTACTCACAGTTTTCTATTGGTTTGCTTGCTTGCTTGGGACAGGGCCTTACTGTGTGGTTATGTAAGATATAGAAATTGGAGCCAGGTGGTGGTGGTTCACGCCTTTAATCCCAGCACTCAGGAGGCAGAAGCAGGAGGATCTCTGTGAGTTTGACGCCAGCCTGGTCTATTTCCAGGACAGGCTCCAAAGCTATAGAGAAATGCTGTCCCAGAAAAAAAGCTACGTTCACTCAGCACATAGTTCCAAACCCCAGAAAAAAGGCTGGCTTCCCAGAAGGCTGAATTCTGGCAGCCGACAATGGAAAGGCTTGAACTGTACAGCCAGCTCTTTCCTGGGCCTGCCTGCAGGCTTTAGATCTGCCAGCCCAGCATGAGCCAAGTCCTTAAAATAAGTTCCCGTCTCTAAACATACACCTCTTGTTGGTTTTGTTTGTCTGGATGACCTTGACTAGAAGACCTTGTGAGCAGAAAGAGAGGTAGCTGTGCTATTTCAAGAGTTGAAAAGATCGAAGAACTCCCACGGATCCAATGATAACCGCTCGGGTTAACTAGCATGGTGGATGCACTGTGTCCTCCCTCAGTCTCGTCTGTAGTTTCTGCTCTGCCTCTCGCCCACTCTTCGTCTAAACTGGAGCGGCAGTCTGGCTCAGCACAGGGCACAGGCTTTGAGAGGGCGGGCTTTGGGCACTACCTCTAACTAGACTTTGAGTAAACCATCTCACCTTTCTTGAGTACATGTCCTCCATAAACTGGGATGACAACTACATCAAGGAATGAGAGTGTTGTAATTTTTAGAAAATGTATACCAAGCATAGTAGTGCAGGCCAGTAATCCCGGCACTTGGGAGATGGATAGGAAGATCAGAAGTTCAAGGCCAACCTGGGCTACAGAACAAGTCAGCCCCTTTACCCCCACCACACGCCCTTAAAGAAAAGAAAAAATTTACTCAAAGCCACTTGCCACAATGCAACAAGAACTAATAATTAGCAATATCTCTTCTAAAACGTACTGTTTGTAAAAGAAATGCAAAGTGCTGGTCTATCAGGCCATCAGTAATGGGAAGTAAGTTAGACTTAATTGATGATTTCCAATTTACAGTTCAGTAAAAATAGACCTTAATCTTTACCTTATCCCTCCACCTACCCCCACTACCAGGTCTAGGTATGCCCTCATGACGTGTTGCTCCTAGAGACATAGCTAAGAGGCCACCTACCACTTAGTACGTCCGCGAGTACCCCACCCCTTAAATTACCCAATCACGGCTCAGGGCCCTGCCCCTCCCAAAAGCCTAGGCCCTATCTCAGATTCCTGGTTCATCCTCAGACCTGCCCTTACACTAAGACTCCGAGCCTGACGCCACAACTGTCCAGCTAGCTCCGCCCCTAATTCCGCCCCCAATCCGCGGCGCAAACCTAATAACTCAAGAAACGCTTTCCAGACCTGCACCTAGCCACGCCTCCACCCTAAACCCGCATTCCCTATTTCCTACTGACTCGAGGGGCCTCCACGCCCCTGCTTCCAGCTCTGGTTCTAGTTGTAGCCTCTCCCTGTCTGGCTCCAGGTCCTTGACGGATTCCAGCCCCTGATCCTAGCCTCGCCTCCGTCCTAGCGCCACTTTAGTTGTGGCTCTGCAGCCAGTGTTCAGGGCCCGCCCCCGGCCCAGCCCCACTCTCCTAGCCCCGCCTCCTCCTGGCCTAGGCTCCGCCCCCTCCCCTCCCCGCCCCTCGCAGCGCTCACCTGGATCTCCTGGCAGGCCGAGGCGGCCCGCCGGCCCTCCGCCTGCTTCTCCTCGATCAGCCCCAGCCCCAGCCCGAAGGCCAGGAAAACTGCTCGGCCGCAAGGGCCCACGCCGCCCCGGGCCCTCACCAGGAACTGCCGCTGGATCCGCGCCGCCAGCCCCGCCACTGACTGGCGGAAGAAGCGGTAGCGGTCGGGAAGGGGGAGCCCGAGCGGGCCCGGCTGTGCTCTAGGGCCTGCGACCCGGCCCGGACGCTCTCCGCGGCCCCAGGCTGCCGCGGGGCCGGGCTTCCCCAAGCCCGAGATCGGGCCGGGCTTGGCTGCGAAGCGCAGCAGCAGCGCCCGACCCAGCTGCAGGCCTCGGCCCAGGGCCTGTCGCACCGCCATGGTAGCGCGGCGATCCGGCTGCCACCGCCACAAACGTCCGGGAAGCAGAGGACAACAACAAACTTCGGGGCGGAGCCTATGCGCAGGCGCGGGGGGCGGGGCCGCGGCAGTTCCTCTGCGGGGTGAGCGAGGGCGCTGTGCGCTCATCCGCTAGTCTCTCCTAGTCTGGCTGGTTTGCACTTTGAACCCTGATGGAGCGTTTGCAAAATCTTCCCTGACCCTGGTTAAGATGAGAAATTGAGCCGGTAAACTAATATCTGTTATTAATCACCAACCCAGGCCCTTTACACCTTTAAACTGATGTAACTCCCCCGCCAATGATAGAAGAGTGCCAATTTTGTAGATTAGAGAGTGCTGTGTTTCCAGATTGCATGCAGATATTAGAGCTGAGGTTGAAGTTCAAGCGGCCCTGGCTATTGTGGGCCTTGTCTCTTTTCCCCCACCCCCAAGTGCCCTCATCTTCCTGTACAGGTCACAGGTTTCAGAACTTAGGACTAGGAGGGAAATCTCAACCAAAGGCCCCAATGTACGTCTACTGAGTGCTGGAACTAAAGGCGTGTGCCACCACACGCTTTCCAGGCTTAAAACAAACAAACAAAAAAATTCTAACGGGCTAGAGTTATGACTTATTCATTAAGAGCACTGGCTGTTCTTTCAGAGGCCCCAGTTCCCACATATTGGCTCACAATCATTTTTAACTCCAGTTCCAGAGGATCCAACACTGTCTTCTGGCCTCCTCAGGCACCAGGTACACAAGTGGTAAACAGAGATGTATGTAGGAAAACCATGCATATAAAAGAAAATAAAAAACAAAACAAAACCGCCACCACCACAAAAACCCCTGAGGTCCAGGGATCTAACTCAGGTTCTTCTGTTTGCAAAGCAAACTTTACTAATTTGCATATTTGTGTGTGTGTGTGTTTTGTGTGTGTGAAGTTTACCTATAGAAATCAAGTAGCTGGGCTGGAGAGATGGCTTTGCGGTTAAGAGCATTGCCTGCTTTTCCAAAGGTCCTGAGTTCAATTCCCGGCAACCACATGGTGGCTCACAACCATCTGTAATGAGGTCTGGTGCCCTCTTCTGGCCTGCAGGCATACACACAGACAGAATATTGTATACATAGTAAATAAATTAATTGAAAAAAAATCAGGCAGCTGCAAAAGGATCCATATTGGAATGGTAAGTATAAGGTGTGTGTATAAGGTATATATGCATCTAGTTATGCAGATGGAAACCCAGTAATTTCACACTTACTTGTCGACTCACAGAATGCATGCATATGTTCCTTAAGAACTGGGTGAGGTGGTCCACAGACTGAAATACATTGTAAGTTCCAGGCTAGTCAGGGATACATAGTGAGACCATGCCTTTAAAAAAATGTCATTCCACAGAGTGAAACTGAAGACACCCATAGGAATGAGTGTCCTCTAACCACATGGACAGTGTTTTATAAACGTAGTAAGGAGCTAAAGGCAAGAATAAAAGGACAAGTCAGGCGGTGGTGGCTGAAATGGATTTGCTGCGAGCCCCCGGCAGCTTGCTGTGGCAGGTCCCCAAACGAAGGTGGCTGGTCCACAGCCATGTGGCGGCTGGCTGGTCCCTGGCTAGCGGTGTGGGCAGGCGGTGGGTGGGAGGCACAGAGATAGACAAGCCATGCAGAGTGAGGTTGGATATTTATTCAAGGGATTATGGAGGGGGAAAGGAGAAGGGGAGAAGAGACAGAAGCAGGGGAAGGGGAAATGTGGGGAGAGAGGCAGAAGCTGCCTCTTTGAGAGGAAGATGGGAAAGAGCTAGAACTCAGGCTGGAAGCTGAATATCAGCTTGCCTCAGTGGATGGGGAAGGGAGTGGGTGTGGCTTGTCTCTTAAAGAGACAGATCACTGCAGTGGCGCTTGTCTTTAATACAGCACTTGGGAGGCAGAGGCAGGCAGATCTCTTGTGAGTTCAAGGCCAGCCTGGTCTATAGATCGAGTTCCAGGGTAGCCAAGGCTACAGAGAGAAACTTTGTCTTGGAAAAAAAAAAAAGAATAAAAGGATAAACGTTGTTATTCAATTTACATGATGTTCAGAGGCAGTGAGACTGATCTGTAGTGTTCCAGGTCAGGACACTGAGTGCCCTTTTGGGGGGCAGTTACTAGAGGGACCTGAAGAGTTTTTTGGATGCTGTGTGCCTACATGATGAAAATTCATTTCGTTCACTGATCCTGAGTATACTATTTCAATAAAGATTTTGTGGCGGGCCACCTCCCCCGTCCTGAGACCATAGGATGCTCTATCACACCCAGCTGCAGTATGCAAAGCCTAGGAGCAAATCCAAGGTTTCATTTGCGTTAGGCTAGCTCTGTAGCCAATGGGCTCCATCCCCAGCAGGATTTGTTCTCTAATCTCCTGTAACATAATCCTTTTCCGCAAGGCTTGTGATGAGGCCTGGGCCTGAGAAGCACATCCTTTGGTGTTCAGGAGTGCCTTTGTGATAAGCCTCGGGGATTTGTTCTCCTAAGCCGCGGGCAGTCTCACTAGCCTGGGATAGGTAAACCGCCTGCTGGAAGGGAATTCTCCAGACTAATGTTAATTAACCTGCTGTAAATTGGCTGTGCTCACATCTCCTTCTTAGGGGAAGTCTTAGCTGCTTAAGACAGGTCTGAGCCAAGCACAGCGTGAAGCCTCGTTCCTAGGCAGACAGCTGTGTAGAAAGGTGACGTCTGCACACAGAAGCTCCTGGCAGAGCCTCAGGGCTCTGTGCTCTCCACCTGTCATCATGACAGGAAGTACCTTTCTCTCCAACCTTCCCCAACTTTTTTTTTCTCTCTCTCTAATTTATGGGAGGTACGTGCTTCTGTGTGCATACCTGTGCAGGTAGAGGTCAGAGGCCAACATCAGGTATTCTCCTCTATTGCAGCCACAATATTTATTTATCTTTTTAAAACATGGTCACTTACTGAACTCAAAGCACGCCCATTTGTCTATAGTGAATGGCCAGTGAGCTCTGGGGATCTGCCTGTCTCTGCCCCTCCATTCTCAATGATGGGCTTACAGATGTGCACTGTTGCACCCAGTCTTTATGTAGGCCTTGGGGTTCAAACTTAGGTCCTCACGTTTGTGCAGCAAATATTCTGCCTAATAAGTCATCTTCCCAGCCCGCATTTGTCCTATGATGGAAACCTTTCTGTGGCACCGAGAGTCTCAGAGGGTGGATAATCCCCAGTTCTCCTATCCAGTCTCTCAGCTTGGCACTGATACCCAAGAAGGTCAAAGTGGGGGACATGGGATATGGCCTTCTGTGAGAATCCTGCTTATGTTACAGGCTTAATATTTCTATACGAGAGAACCGTTCATCCACAGCACATTAGACAGCAGCTATGTACCAGATAAGCTTTGATCTGCTCAGAAGCAAAAATGAGAGAACAGAAAGGTTACTAGGGAGGCCACAGGATCCATCTCTGGTCTACTTCCCTTCCAAGGGCATCCTTGTGTCTGCTCAGCACTCCCCCATGTGCATGAGACATGTGAGTTTTGGTAAAGTACATATTAGTCCTAAGAAGCATCGTTTAACCTTCTCCCAAAGGACATGAGGGGGAAAGCTGATGTTAATGTAAAAATGGAAAAGGCAAGAGTTGAAAAAAAACAGCCTTTGAGTGTGTTTGTCCTTTCCTTTCTGGACGGCATCCCTTGGCATTGGCTCACCAGCTCATCACTCTGTCTCCTCCTGGCAGGGATGCACGCATTTTCCCAAAACAGCAATGTCCTCTAGCCACAGCCCATTTCAGAAATGCTATCTGTGAACTCCAGCAGAGGGGGTGGGGGGCAGGCTGCTGGAACTGTTGGCAGAGCAAAGCTGAGACCATGTCAAAATCCTGCCCCCTAAAACTCCTTGGCTGGAGGCCTTAGAGGTTGCCATCAGAACACAGTGGACAGAGAGCCACATTTCACTAGGAGGAAACATCACCATGGTGCTTAGGCCAAGAAGGCTGGAGATATCGTGGGCAGTGGAACAGAGAGATGCCATATTGTTGAGAAGATCAACAATTCGGTCTGGAGAGATGGCTCAAAGATTAAGAGCAGGGGCTGCTCTTCCAGAGGTCCTGAGTTCAATTCCTAGCCACAACCACCTGTAATGAGATCTAGTGCCCTCTTCTGGCCAGCAGGGAAACATACTGGCAGAACACTGTATATATAATAAACAAATAAATCTTTAAAACAAAAACCCAATTCATTGATTATTTATTTACTTATTTTGACACAAGGTCTCTCTATATACCCCCGGCTGTCCTGGAACTCACTGTGTAGACCAGGCTGGCCTCGAACTCATAGAGATCCACCTGCCTCATTACTTTTTATTTATTTGTATGTATTTATTTTGATTTCTATATATACTCGTGTTCCTGTGTGTCATGTGCATCACATGTGTGTAGGTGCCTATGGAAGCCAGAAAAGAATGTTGGGTCCCGTGGATCCAGAGTTACAGGCAGTTGTGAGCCTCCTAATATAGATGCTGGGAACGGAACCCCGGCACTACAAGAGCAGTACATGCTAAATGCTCTTAACTACGGAGCCAAATCTTTAGTCTTAACCTTTCTTTCTCAGGTGTGGTCTTGTTAACTTGCCCAGGCTGGCTCTCAAATCACTGTGTGCGAGTGTGCGTGTGTGTAACTAACTCAGACTGGCCTTGAACTCCTGTTCCGCCCACGTTAGCCTTCGGGTAGCTGAGATTCCAGGCCCACACCACTACGCCCAGCTACTTGTTCATGAATAGTGGCTTTCACTCGAGCCGTAGGCACTGTGTACTGCTGGTGTTTGTCATTGTAGCTGTGACCTTGTTCCTACCCAGAGGAAATCCTCAAGCGTCGTGGGACTGAAGGAGGCAGGCAGCAGCAGCTGGCAAGAGCAGAGGAAGCAGACATGCTTCTATTTATTTCCATCAGAATCTGGGTCTGTGCCTTAGGGTTCTACAGACACACTGAACAATAGAGCATGTGGGGTTCTGAAAACCCTGCTTGACAGCGTGTGTGCTGCACAGCCAGGTGCCAAGTGAAAATGCTTTGGTTTTAACATTCCAGCCTCTCTTGGACCAATAACTATAGCTCTTCCTAGGGGATACTTTTCAATTAATTTCTGGAAGCTTCCATTGAGTAATGACTTCCTTTGCCTGATTTCACAGAGTCCCTGTATTTATGCTTTGTTTTTCATCCTCCCCAGACCCCCAGGGCTTCACGGTACAATCTTTTGTATGTTCCCGACCTGTCTTGACCCTTCTTAACCCCAGGCTGAAATATGGCTGTCTTCTCT
The DNA here is from genome assembly GCA_004026605.1 of Ondatra zibethicus. NCBI lineage: Eukaryota > Metazoa > Chordata > Mammalia > Rodentia > Cricetidae > Ondatra > Ondatra zibethicus. Next base: position 32,551 of record PVIU01000505.1, on the reverse strand, counting down.
GGGGAGCTCTCTGCCATCTGTCCCCTGCCATTGTCTTCCCCTTGGCTAACATGACTGAGCTCTGGGAGGCCAGGGACTTCATTTTATCCCCTGCTGTGTCCCAGCACCAGCACAGAGCTGGTTAAGGGAATCAGGGGTTGGCATGCAGCTCAGTTGGCAGAGTGTATGCCTAGCATGCACACAGCTCTAGCACCCCATAAAACCGGGCACCATAGTGTACGCTTGTAGTCATTGCACTTGAGAGAAGGAGACAAGCGGAGCAGAAGCTCAAGGTTATCTTTGACTACGCAGTGAGTTTGAGCCCAGCCTGGGCTACATGGGTACCCTGTCTGAGAGAGAGAGAGAGAGAGAGAATCAGATTGGTTGTAAAGATTGCCTGATTGCAAAATTCATTTCTCAAAGTCCCAAAATGTCTCACCTTTGACTAAGGCAAGCTGCTGACATTTTCTGGCTTCCTGCTGAACACCTGATACTGGGCTGCTGATTTTTAACAGGCTCACTCTGCTGCCAGGCTGGCCTTCAACTTACCATGACTCTTCTGCCTCAGCCTCCCACACGCTGGATGTCCTACGTAGTTTCATTTATTTGTGGAAACAGGGTCTCTCTATGCTGCACAGGTGGTCCTGGAACTTACTATGTAGACCAGGCTGGCCTTGAACTCACAGAGATCTACCTGCCTCTGCCTCCCCTAGAGCTAAGACTAAAGGTGTGAGCCACCAGGCCCTGCCTGGGTAGTTTTTGTCGCCTTGACAGAAGAAGCTCAGCTGGGAAACTGTCTCCAGCAGATTGCTTGTAGACAAGTCTGCAGGGTGTTTGTTGGCTAATGATTGATGTGGGCGGGCAGGCTGAGCAAGCTGTGGGTAGCAAGCTTTTGTCCATGGATTCTGCTTCAGTTCCTGCTTCCAGGCTCCTGCTCAAGTGCCTGCCCTTGCGTCCCGCAATGATGGACTATGATGTGGAGGAGCAAGATGAAATAAACCCCGTCTTCCCCAAGCTGCTTTTGGTCATGGTGTTCTATAACAGCAATTGAAACCCCAACTAAGACACTGGGATTGCAGGCATGGACCACCATATGTGGCTTAAACATGGGGCTTTTAATTTTGGATGATTTCATTCAGACCCTCACAACAGTCCCATTTAGAGATGAGGATAGGGAGTCTCAGAATAATGAAATAGCTCTCGCCAAATCACATTACAGGAAGGTTGTTTAAGGCAAAACACAAACTTCTTTAAACATTTTATTTTTAGTGCATGCATACGTGCCTCTGTGTGTGCACGTTTATGCATGCGTGTCTGTATATGCATTGTGTGTGCATGTGCTCATGTGTGCGTGCGTGTGTATGCATGTGTGTGTGCTTACCAATGCACAAAGCAGTCCCTCCCTGGTTACCATGCATCCCTGTACTTCACTGGTTAGCGTGAATACCTGTCCCTCCCTGGTCAGTGTGCATCCCTATCTCTCCCTAGTTATGGTGTGAGTGCCTGTGCGTGCATTACATCTTCCTACTCCCTTCTCTCTTCATGCTGAGCATTCCTCAAGAGCAGCCTGTTTCCTCTACATTGTTCTTTCTGCAGAATTCAGCATATTTGACATATGAGAGACACCCAGTAAACAGTCCTGACTGTGGGAGAACGGAGGAAAAGCATTCAGAACCGGACAGAGCAGGTTCTGGCTCTGCCACCTACTGGCTGTTTGACTTTGGGCAAATGATTTAACCTCTCTGATCTTCAATGTGTTTATTGACAGAAAGAAAGCAAAACCATTTACGGGTTTGATAAGTGAGGGCGCAGTGAGTTCCTTCCTGTCAAAAACCTCAGCAGAGTGCACAACTTTAACGTCACTGTGGACCACGGGATCTGGACCTTTCTTTTTCTTTTGGTTGAAACAGGGTCTCATTAAGTCACCCTGACTGGCCCAAAACTCCCTCTTGTAGACCATGCTGGCCTTGAACTCACAGAGAGCGGCCTGCCTCTGCCTAACCCCGAGTGCTGGGATTAAAGGTGTGCACCACCACACCCCGAGGGATCTGGATTCTCTGGATTCTCTGCTGAGCTCTACCACGGCTGTAGAATAAATTCTCAGTTACTCTGCCCCATGACCTAAAAAGGGAGGTGACAACCAGCTCCCAGAACCACTGAGCATTGAAAATAAAGAGTAGTACAAAAACATGCGGCACTTGGGTCCTGAGAGCTCTCTTTTCCACCGTGCCCACGCTTCCCCTTACACTGTGTCGTCTCTCACAGCGGTGGCCGTGGGTGGCATCAGGACTCGGATCTCTAGCAATGGTGTGTCAGGCAGCTCTCCGCCCTGCACCAAACACTTGGGAGAATCAGCTTATGAAGAGGAGAGGTTTATTTGGCCTTACAGTTTTTGGGGGGGTCTGGCCTGTGGACCCCTTGACTTGCAGCTTCTGGTTGGGGAGGTGCACATCACTGTGAGTGTGGTAAAGAGCAGCTCACCTCACTCGCTAGCTAGGAAGTGAGGAGGAGGAAGAAGTCTGGATGCCTCCGCATCCTTCAGGGACACGCCCCCAATGGTCCAGCTTCCTTCCCCGTCCACACGGTAGCAAGTGGGCTCTGCCTAGGAGCCTCCCACCTAAGGGACACAGGGACAAGGAGCCTCTGGACCGCAGGTGTCACTCAGAGAGGGGCGCTGGGGAGCACCCACATCCTCTGCCAGAAGAAAACAGCTAAGACTGCCCTGTGAGACGAACTGCCCCCTACGAGCTGCACATGGAGACTAAAAACTCATTCTTCTCAGCCAGAATGTTCTGTGGTGTTTATAATCAGAAGAGTCACATGAATAGGACAGAGCCTTGAAAGGCTGGCAGGAAGGCAGACCAGGCCTGGAATGCCAGGGCCTGCAGGAAGGAGAGGAGGGAGCAGAGTGCTCTGAGTCCCCAGCAGGATGCAGGCTTTGGCCCAGGCAGAGTGACAACTTCCATCACTCTCGGGGAGATTGTGGCGTGGGAATCGAGGTCGCCCTTGCCTAGCCATTCGGGACCCATGTGGCAGGTGTCTCCAGGTCCAGCCAGGGACCGCATCATTATGAAATCTTCCAGGGCCTGTCCTTTAGGTAGGGAACCCAGGCTCATATAGGCAGGCACTCTCTAGCCTTCAGTGAATCTTCTGCAGGTCTTCAGGCCCAAATGAGGCCGGCAGCAGCTCCCGGACTGTCCTGACTACGTATGTGCCATCTGGCTTGGTCATGTACACGGCCCAGTCGGTGCCAAACTGGAAAAAAGAGCAAAATTGTGTGAGAGAGATCTGGGACTGAGGGCGATGGGAGGCATGGCTTTGACTATGACCCTACTATTTTCTGTCTAATAATCCTCTGGGCCTCGGTTTTCTCTCCTGTCAAATGCGAGTGACAATAATTGTACCTGGTTCATAGAGCCTGAGAAGGGATCAAGGGGAGAACACCAGTCAACCAGACAACATGGCCTGTTGTCAATGGGCCATGAGCATTCCCTAGGGGACACCCCCAAGAGCTTAGTAAAACTAATGCCTTTTTTTCCAGTTTTTTTTAAAATATTCATTTATTTATTATGTATACAATATTCTGTGTGTATGCTTGCAGGCCAGAAGAGGACAGATGGTTGTGAGCCACCATGTGGTTGCTGGGAATTGAACTCAGGAGCTTTGGAAGAGCAGGCAATGCTCTTAACCTCTGAGCCATCTCTCCAGCCCGCCTTTTTTCCATTTTCATGTATGTGTGGTATAAATGTGTGTGTGTGTGTGTGTGTGTGTGTGTGTACATGTGTGCCAGGATCTGTGAATCTCGCTATGCCTTCCAGGAAGAAGCTGGGTCTGTTGACTTCATCTCTATCACTGACCTAACGCTCCACCCAGTACCCTTTCCTATCACCAAAACACCTCATAGATGAAGACAGTGAGCCCCAGAGGACCTGCAGCAAGGTAGGGCGTGGGAGAAAGTTCTGGAGATGTGTTTGTCTTTTATGTTGTATTAGCAACTTTCCTATTGCTGTGATAAATCGCCATGATCGAAGGGATTTAAGAAGAAATAGTTATTGGAGCTTATGGTTCCGGGGGGTTAGGGTCCATAATAGAAGGGCCAGCAGATGGCAGATGTGGTAGAAAGCTGACCGCTGACATCTGGAACAGGAAGCAGGAAACAGTGAGTGCTCTGGAAACCATGGCTTTTGAAACCTCCAGCAAGGCCACACTTCCTAAACCTCCCAAACAGGCCTACCAACTGGGGACCAAGTATCCAAATGCAACGTCGCTTCCAAACCACCACAGCCGACTTGATACCACTGAGCCTCAGCTTCCTCAATAGGAAAACGAACACAATGGCCATGGACCAGCCTCCGCTGGCAGCCCAGACATCGGTCATGGTACCATAGCCTCTGTAAACTGTGTCCATGCCCTCCTATTCTCCCACACATCTGTCCGAATCACCAAACTGGTAATAGACACTATCAATCTTTGGGGGTTTTCAGAATTAAGGTTTCAAGGGAGGAAGTTTTCCTGTTGGCAGGCTGTGCCTGAGGGTATGCGCACAAGCTTGATGTAGGCAGGTTTCCATGCCAGGTCCTGGTTCCCAGGCTTCATGGCTCACTGTTCACATTTGGCTTCATGTTTCCCCCTCCCCTCCAGATCTCTCTCTCTCTCTCTCTCTCTCTCTCTCTCTCTCTCTCTCTCTCTCTCTCTCTCTCGTTTGCCACCATCTAATCTGTTTGAAAATCTGGAGATAAGCACACGGATCAGGTTGGGACCTTGGGAGCTAGAGATTTGGTGCTTGCTGGTGGATCCCTTAGACATGGTCACTGCACTGGGTGGCTGTGCTCACCCCTCTGTGGTGAGGTGAAGGTCATTCTGGGAATTAAATGCCTCTGGGGTGGCTTCTCCATCTGGACTTGGGAGAGCTGAGCTCTGTGAACTGCAGAACTAGAAAGCACAAGACAGATGAACCTAACTGCTCTTCTCCCGGTACGAGTTCCAAAGCAAGACACAACAGGTAGCATGCGCCAGCCCTGTGACAAAACCCACAAACTTTCCTGCACGTGGCCCAGGGGGTGCATACAGGAGGCATAGGCAGTGAGAGGGGCAGGGAGTCTGGAGTCAGCCTTGGCTGCCATTGCTACCAGCTCCTGTTGGGCTGCTCGCTCTCCTTCGAGGCTGCTGGAGATAAAAATGACGGCAGCTGTTTTTGCCCTGGGCTCGGGTGGGGCTGACGGAGCTGACAGGTTCTGAGAATTCTCGTAGCAAGCCACAGCTTAAGGGCCATGCTTGGGACTCTCTGGGGGCTTGTGGCTTTCATTTGGGGAGATCACAGAAGATACGGGCTTCTCTGAAAATACTTAAGTCGTTCTGACATTCCCCAATGTGCACAATAACGTCAGGCTTCCACTGGGCCTGAATGAGAACCCACGGTGAGGGTTGGGCAGTAGTTCGGGGTAGAGTATTTGTCTGCCACATACCAAGCCCTGGGTTCTATTCACCCCCAGGACAGCAAAACCAACCAGTCAGCCAGCCCACCATCCAAACAACCCTTTTGTCTTCACAGTTAACAAAATCAAAGCCTCGTATTGGTATGTTTTATAGAACTTGCCAGAGCCAGCAAGATGACTCAGTGGGCAAGGGTCCTCACTGCCAAGCATGACTATCTGAGCTGGATCCCTGAGGCCAACATGGTGGAAGGAGAGAATGGACTCTCAAAAGTTGTACTTTGACCTCCATACTCATACTGTGGCACCCACTTGCACTCACACACACCCCTATTAAAAATAGTAAATAATAAAATAATAAAACTTGCTTCATATACCCTCTTGACTTCCCCTTTATTCTCTCCCTCTCTCTTCTTTTTCAATTTTGTTGTCTGTTTGCTCGTTTGTTTTGAGACAGGACCTTGCTGGATAGCCACGGCTGACCTGGAACTTGCTAAGTAGCCCAGGCTGCAAACATGCAGCAAACTTCCTGCCAACTCCTGAGTTCTAGGATTGCAGGCGTACAACACTATGCCTCGCTTTTCTTGATTTTCCGAAAACAGTAGTAAAACACACGTTATGCAAAACTTGCCATTTGTGTCAGTTTTAAGCGCATAACTCAGTTCCCTTTATTCTGGAATAAACGTGCCCTCTGTTCCCTGGCTGGTACGGTCTTCTGACCCGGTCCCAGCCAATGCCTGTGATCCCATTGCTCTCCCCCACACATTGCCCTTTGCCCTTCTTCTGTCCATCACACGGCAAACATCTAGGTCAGTGTGAAACCTGCTGCCTTCTGTCTAGAACTCTCCTTCTCCAGGACTCTCTGTCTCATTGCTTTTCATGATTTATATTTCAACTAGAATGTCACCTTCAAAGAGCGGTCCCTCCTAGCCACTAGAGCAGAAGGTGGCAAAGCTTTTGCTGACAACGGACAAATAGAAAAGTTTTTGGGATTTTCCCAAACTGTGTGGCCTTCCTGTAACTGCTCAGTCCTGCTACCACGGAGCCAGAGTGGTCACCGCCAATGCAGCAGCGACTGGCTATAGCTGTGCCCCTACCAGAATTATCTACAATCAAGAGGCATGCTGGGATTAGCCTGCAAGCTGGAGTTTATTGTTCTCTGTCCCCTGCTGTCCCTTTATCCCCCAGCTTCTTTTCCTGTATTTTCTCACGGCTGCTTGAAGCTCAGTGAGGGCAAGCCTGGCCCGGCTCATCCCCAGCGCTGGCTCAGGGGCTAGCACCAACAACCAGAGAGCTGTCAGTATGTATATGTTGGAAGAGGGGCTCATTTCCTGTGACTCACGTGGACCCAGGAAGGTCACAGGAGTCAGCCAGCCCGGTAGCCAGGTAACAGTCCACACTGGAGTCTAGTGTGGCCCCTGAGAGACCTCAGGCGTGTTTTCCGGGGAGGAGCCGCCCACACCCTTACCTCTCTCATGACTTGTCGGCAGGCTCCACACGGAGAGATGAACTCCTCTTGTAAGTCACTGGGGAAACAAAGACTCAACTCAGGGCCGTCTGTCACAAGGCTTTGGCCGATGCTTGGGATTCACATACTGACTCCCTGTCCTGCTGCAAATCAGGTCACACCCCAACAGACAACTCCGGATTCCCAGAATCACTGTGTCCTGGAGGCTGGGAAGGCAACTTGCAGCTGGCCACACTTCCAAAAGCAAAGTCACAGTGGCGGTGCTGTCCTCATCAGCGCACTCATAAATGTTGGCGGGACACCTAGCTGTCTTGTTACCCACACTCCAGGAGACGGGGTGACGGAGAGCTTGTCTCTATCCTTTATAGGAAGGCTCGTCCCAGCGGGTGACACAAAACTAGGTGAGGTGACTTATTATTATGATTATTAAGTAAAATGCATTAAGAATGCACAGTAATAAGCCTGCCACTGGAGCGAGACAGTGTCTCACACAGGAGGTGGCATTAGCCTGTCCTCACAGGAAGAACAGAGTCATGCATTCCCACTTAGTGAAACACTACTGTACCAGGCATTTAACTGTGTTGTTTGGTTTAATTTTCAGAACAAGCAGTATATCAGGGTAGTTGTTTTATTAGTGAGGTCATAGGTTTGGTGAGATGAATAACAGAAAGGCTATTCTAAAGCCCAGGAAGTGTTCTGTGTTTTAGAGAAATAAATATGAGAAAGAAGGGGGGGGGGCTGGGGAGATGGCTCAGTGGCTAAGAGTATGTGTTGCCTTTTCAGGGGACCTGAGTTCCACTCCCAGCACCCACAGGGTGGCTCACAAACATCTTTAACTCTGTCTCTAAAGAAGCTGAAACCTTCCTTGGCACACACACATACACGCACACACACATACATACAATACACATATTTAAAAATGTGTGTAAAAAGAAAGAAAGACAAGGGAATGGAAGGAAAAGGAAGAAAGGTTCCATACAAAGGCCCTCAGTACGGAAGAATACCACGTACGTGTAGCAAAGAAGAAAATGGGCTCCCGGCATCTGAGAGAGACAGGAACACAGACTTCCAGTCAGGGTTGCCTGTGACAATTCGGGGACAAAGGATGGTGCCTAGAGAACACAGATCTCACTGAGGGGCCGTGGTGCCTGGTGCCGCCATCCCTGTCCTCTGAGCCCACAGCTCTGTGGCTGCTTTACAAGAACTTGGGATTTGAATTCGGACTTTTGGCCAACTCCCTGCTTTGCTCACTGTGTGGCTCTGAGTCATTTTAAGTCACCCAGGGATTGTTCCTTTGTCTGTAACACATGGGTAATAATGTCATCTACTTGGCAGGAGTTCAACAAAATGAGATAACATGACTGAAGTATGTGTAAACTTTATTGTTTTTTGTAAAATCTATTTATTTATTATGTATAAAATATTCTCGGTATTCTGTCTGCATGTGTGCCTGCAGGCCAGAAGAGGGCGCCAGGTCTCATTACAGATGGTTGTGAGCCACCATGTGGTTGCTAGGAACTGAACTCAGGACTTTCGGAAGGGCAGGCAGTGCTCTTAACCACTGAGCCATCCCTCGAAAAACTAAAAAAAAAAAAAGGACAGGGTCTCATGTAGCCCAGGCTGGCCTCTGACTTGCTGCGTAGCTGAGGATGACCTTGACTTTGTGATCCTCTTGCCTCCATCTCCTGAGTTCATGTATTACAGGCATGTACCACCATGCCCAGTTCTTTTTTTTTTTTTTTTTTTTTTTTGGTTTTTTTTTCGAGACAGGGTTTCTCTGTGGCTTTGGAGCCTGTCCTGGAACTAGCTCTGTAGACCAGGCTGGCCTCGAACTCACAGAGATCCACCTGCCTCTGCCTCCCGAGTGCTGGGATTAAAGGTGTGCGCCACCGCCGCTGGGCGCCATGCCCAGTTCTTATGAAGTGCTGGGTGCATGCTGCGCAGACGGTCTTCCAACTCAGCTAAATCCCCAACCCCAGGGTTTTATAAGCCTCGGAATGTTATATTGTTATGGCCTGGGCTAATTTCTGGACACCTGCTCCCTTCCATATGCAATCTCTGCCATCATTTTAATACTTTATCACATCCCACTTTATTAGACACCCTGTGCTTTACGCTGTTTATAATTGATCTCACTGCGTGTTAACTGTAGCTGCTGGGCTGTGGACTGTGTGTGTAGCATGCTCACCTCCCTGCAGAGGGTTCTATAGGTGCTGGCTCATTTCAGATGACAAATATTTATTGAGCATTTCCTGTGTGCCTGGCACTGCGTGCTGCCACTGGTGCTAGAGGTACAACAATGACAAAGACACACACGCACTGTGATCAGGACTTTCCAGGCTGATGAGAGGAAGATGCCAACTAACCAGCCAGCAATTGAGCAAGTAGAGGCAAAAAAAAAAAAAAAAAAAGAAAAACAGGGTCCAAGGGACAGATCAGTCAGGGGCTATTTTTAAATTTTGTAATAACTGACTTAGATCTGAGGGTCGAGTCACAGGATGTTTCTGTCTTACATTTTAATTAATGAATTAGCTAATTGAGTTTTTGAGACATGGCATCACTCCATAGCCCTGACTGTCCTGGAACTCTCTCGGTAGACCAGGCTGGCCTTGAACTCATAGAGATCCACCTGCCTCTGCCTCCCGAGTGCTGGGATTAAAGGAGTTCTCTATTGTGCCTGGCAAATCAGAGAATGGTTCTGCTCCATGAAGAGGTGGGGTTCTCCCTGAGGCTTCCCGCTCAGGAGAATACCCATGCGAACACGAGGGAATGGGGGCCTCTGTCAGGAAGCTCTGTGAATCAAGCTAACTCATGCGGTTTCTGGGTGGCAGGTGTTACAAGGTTAGACTGTCTCACGTTTTGTTGCCTTTTTCCTGTGTTGCTCCAGGGCCTGCTCTAAGCCAGGCAGTCATGGAAAAGGAGCAACAGAGACCCTCAGGGCCCCCATCACTGCCCTCAGGACCCTTTCTACCCGGACAGAGGAACAAAGCAGCAAAGAAATGCTGTTATGGAGACAGAGTGTGGGAAAGACCAGAAAAGTCACCGAGGGAGCTCAGCCTCCCTTCCCCGTCGGTCAGACCTTATGTGATATGGCTGTCATTTCCTCTCTTGCACAAGGTGGCCTGAGTCAGGAGTCTCCAGGGGATCAACCCACACCCTACCAGGAAGCTGGATTCAGCTGTGGTCTCAACCACCAAAAGTTCTGAGCTGCGCATGCCAGGGACTCTGAAAAGAACGATGGCTCATTTCACTGTGCACTGCAGTGCCAAATGTTAAGCTTAGGCTCTAGAGAGGAGACAGCCAACCAGCTCGTTTAGTCCCCCAACACCCTGAAATATGTGAGCCTGTGGGCAGGCTCTTATGACATGTTAGAGGCCATGAAAGAAGCAACTTCCTCAGGGTCACAGAGCCAGTCGGGGACAGGACCAGGATTTGAACTCAGAACCCATGCACTCTGCCTTTGCTTTTCTTGTGGCTCACAGAAGTCATAAGGATAACTCCACAACTGTGGTTCTCATTGATGATATACTATGTACTAGGGAGCTCACAGAAGTCATTTCATGCAGCCTGCCAACAGCCCAGCAGAGTACTGTTCCTTTCGTGAATTGTACAGTTTAAAAAGCCAGGTTTGCCGGGAAGTGGTGGCACAGGCCTTTGATCCCAGCACTCGGGAGGCAGAGGCAGGTGGATCTCTGTGAGTTCGAAGCCAGCCTGGTCTACAAGGCGAGTTCCAGGACAGCCAAGGCTACACAGAGAAACCCTGTCTTGAAAAACAAACAGTCAGGCTGAGGGCTGGGATTGTAGTCGGGGTTGACTATAACGTACAGAGGCCACAGGGGTTGATCCACAGTACGGCACAAAGCAGGAATAATGGTACATACCTATAACCCCAGCACCCAAGAGGTGAAGGCAGGAAGATTAGACTTTCAGGGTCACAGCCTCAGTTACGAAGTGAGTTCGAGGCCAGCCTGGCTTACATGAGACTTAGTCTAAAAAATAAAATAAAACAGCCAGGTTCAGAGTCTTACAAAGACCTTAGGTGGAAGTGGGGAAGAACGGAAACCCAGCTGCAGGGACCTGGAGGCAGGGCTTTTAAGTGTCATTCAACATTCCTGCCAAGAGTAAGCACTAACCCTCAGACATGCAGGTTGCATTTGGACATCTCCCCAAGGCTTTCCTGATTCTCCACCCCTGGTGTCTTAGTTAGGGTTTCTATTGCTGTAAAGAGACACCATGGCCACTTATAAAGGAAAACATTTACTTGAGGTGGCTTGCTTACAATTTAGGAGTTTGGTCCATTATCATCATGGTGGGGAGTATGGCGGCATGCAGGCAGACATGGTGCTGGAGAAAGAGTTGAAAGTGAGTCCTACATCTTGCAGGAAACAGGAAGTGAATTATCTCACTGGGCGTGGCTTGGGCATTTATGAGCCCTCAAAGCCTGCCCACACAGTGACATGCTTCCTCCAACAAGACCACACCTACTCCAACAAGGCCACACCTACTCCAACACGGCCACACCTACTCCAACACGGCCACACCTACTCCAACAAGGCCACACCTACTCCAACAAGGCCACACCTCCTAGTAGTGCCACTCCCTTTGGGGGACCATTTTCTTTCAAACTAGCACCCTGGGTTCTTTTTCCTGGCAATCAAGGGTTTGCTGTGGTTTGTGCAGACCTTGGTCACATGATGAGGTCATGCTCAGCTTAGTAAGACAGAAGCTCCTGTCACCTGGCTCTGCCAACACCCACAACATTTCTGTCCTTTGTGATCCCAGGAAAGACATGGACTGCTCAGCCCCGTTCTGTGCCAATATGAGCTGGCTGGCATTTCCCATTCTTCCTCTAAATCCATGCCTTCCGTTTAATAGGTCATTAGTATGATAATGACTGCATTGCTGGCCGGGGGATATGGTTGTGGGTTAAAAATCCAGAGAAGTCCAGTTGGGTGCTGGAAACTGTGGGTGTTGTATAAGGACAACTGCTGATCACAGTGAGCCCCTGTTGATCATTTTTAAAAGCAGGTGAGGAGCAAGAGGAAAAAGCCTTTCATTGGGCAAACGCTAACAGAGCCCGCAGGCTACTGCACCATCCTGCTGGTCTTGGCCGCTCTTCCCCCAGAACATCATTACTTTCTTGGACCAGCTTTGAAATTGAGTTATTTCTCCCCATTTCTTCATAAGGTGCAACATACATCCTGATCTGTCCTCAGCTGCACAAAAAGGTCCCAGCACAGCCTCGTTTATTCTCTGGAGGCTGAAGGGAGGCCTGGATAGCCCGCGGCTCCAGAGAAAGCTGGAAATCGCCACCTTGATTCTCAAGGGCGTACCTGGCCCCAGTCACTCCAGCATGGTATTCGGGTACTCTGAACCCCCTCAGGCCAGACTGGAACAATGCACACACAGGCTCTTGGGAAAGCCAGGCCCTTCCTGTTGCACAAACCATGTCAGAGCCCCTTCATAGGAAGAAATAACTCTTCCAGAGTCTGTGTCCCACACTGCTAAAGACCGAGGCTTGGTCAGTGGCTCTGCTGGCTGGGTTCACCGTTTCCCACGTCAATTTCCTCAACCATTAATTTGCCAAGGTTACTTCTCTCCTAGTCAATGTAAAAGGGGCACCCAAATGCAGCTCACTGCAAAAGCCTTAAATTACTGGGGTCTAAACCAGTAAAAAAAAACCCATTCTCACAGGCTTTATTCTTAGCCATGCAGCCTAGGTCCAGCTCCAATAAGATCCCACCACACTCCCCTTGGAGGAGGCCCATGGGAGTCAGAGCAACCACATCTGGACCACAAGAGAGCATTGACTGGAGGTTTTATTTATTTATTTGTGTGTTTGTTTATTATGTATATGCTGTCCTGCCTGTATACCATAAGAGGGCACCAGAACTCAATACAGATGGTTGTGAGACATCATGTAGTTGCTGGGAATTGAACTCAGGACCTCTGGAAGAGCAGCCAGTACTCTTAACCTCTGAGCCATCCATCTCTCAAGCCCTTAACTGAAATTCTTATCCAGTTGGAGCCTAGCTGGAGTTGCATTAGCCTGAAACATATAGTCACTGCTTACATGGCTGTCACCAGGTCACCACCCTGCTTGGTTTTAGACCCTGGTTTTGGCACCTTCACCTGGGTGCTGAAGTTAGCAGAGTTGAACAGCCTCTGGCCTCCTGGCACAGTAGCCACATTGGCCTCGTGTAGTCCTCACCTACATGAGACCTGGGTTTTGTCCCAGCTTTACCGCCAACTCCCTGGAAATTCCCTTAACTTCTCAGACCTCGGAGTTTTGTCTGTTTATTTTTTGTCTATAAAAGTGGGGTGGTGGCAAGGGAGTCTATACCAAGTGACTTTCAGGTCCTCTGGCTGTTTCTGTGTGACATCTTTCTACTGTACCTCTGGGGGACTGTGTCGTACTTGCTGTTGTCGGCACAGAAACACACCTTCTGTGTCAGAGTCACCCTGGGTCTATTTGCTCTGTAGGCTAACCCTGAGGGTGGAGTCTGAGGCGGACCAGAAAGACACGGAAAATTAAAAGGGAAGTGAAAAGGGAAAGAAGCTGCTCACTCAGGAGTCTGGTTGAAGCTTCACAGGAGCTGAGAATCAAGAATGTGGCAGGCATGGCACACACCTCTAGTTCTGAGGAAGGCAGAGGCAGGAGGATCTCTGTGAGTTCAAGGACAGCCTGGTCTATAGTAAGTTTCAGGGCTGTGTACCCAGCCAGGGCTGTACAGTAAGATCTCTTCTCAAGACAAACAAACAAACAAACAAAACAACAGCAAAAAAAAGAAAGGAGAGAGAAAAAGTTAGAGGAAGGGAGGAGCCCCTAGAGACCAGACGAATGATGAGATTCCAGTTTCCAAATCCCTCAGGTCACCCCTGGGACAACACAGTGCGCTTTTCCTTTGAGACACGATAACCAGCTCTTGGGTAGTCTCGTTCTTCTCCTGGGTGCCTCTCTTTTTACTAACCTTTCTGCTTAAAGTCTACATTTCAAACACCTTTTAAATGACCGGAGAGATGGCTCTGTGGTTAAGAGCAATTGTTGTTATTGTAGAGGACCTAAGTTTGATTCCCAGCACCCACACGGTGCACCACAACCACCTGTAACTCCAGTCCCGGGATATCTGATGTCCTCTTCTGACCTCAGGCACTAGGCATGCAGGTGCTGCACAGACATATATGACCTTCATGCAAAACACCGATACACATAAAATAAATCTAAGAGACATTTCAAATGTCTTTTAATAAAACTCCAATTCCACTTCATAGTGATTTGTCTTTAAATGCTTTTCTTCAGCAAAGCCAAGAATTTGGCTCTACCTAGACGGAAGCTACTAAAAGTTTAAGGGAAGACTTTAGGCTACTACTGGTGGAGTTCTGGGCTGTCTCCTGTCGCACTACCACTGATTGAGTCTGTTTGTTTTAATATTATCTTTCCTTGTGTTTGTGTGTGTGTGATATGTATGTGTTTCTGTATGCAGGCAAGCAGGAGTGTGGGCATGCATGTGTGGAGGATAGAAGTCAATTCCGGATGTTTTCCTCAGTTATGATCCACCACACACATATATGTGCATACATGTATACACACACATATATATATTGTTTTATTTTATGTGTATGGGTATTTTGCCTGCATGAATGTGTACCATGTGCATGTGTGACACCTGGAGAGAGAGACCGAAAGAGGGTGCTGGACCCTGGAGGACTGGATGGAGTTACAGATGGTTGTGAGCCACCATGTGGTTGCTGGGAATCGAACTCAGGACCTCTGGAAGAGCAGCCAGTGCTCTTAACCACTGAGCCAGCTCTTGAGTCCCCGCCTTAGTTTTGGAAAGGTGCTTTCTCACTGAACCTGGAGCTCACTCTTGACTAGACTGGCTGGCTAGCCAGCTGCAGAGATCTTCCGCCTGTCCCCACCTGCTCAGTGCTGGGGTCATAGGTACAATCCACCACGACTGTCTTTCTACCTAGCTTGTTCAGGATCGAACTCAAGTCCTCAAGCACATGCAGCGAGTGTGCCACTCACTGAGCCATCTCGTCACCCCACCCCCATGCCCCTCTGACTTTTTTGAGACAAGGTCTCAAGTAGCCAAGGCTGCCCTCGTACTCGCTATTTAGCCAAGGCTGACCTCGAATTTCTGATCCTCCTGCCTCTACCTTCTGAGTGTTAAGATTACAGGTGTGTGCAACTCTATCTGGTTTTATTCGATGCTGGGGTCAAACCCAGGGTCTTTGCATACTAGGCAAGCACTCTAACAACTGAGCCGTGCCCCCAGCCTCAGACTCTGTTTCTCATTTACCTCCTTATCACTAGCACCCAGCCGCAGGGCCTGCCCATGTCTGCCAAGAAGAGCGTGTACAATAGACATGGGTCTGGTGAATGAATGAATGGGTTGTGCATGAGGGGCATCAGCTGGAAGAATGAAGAATTCTGCTGTGACCGGCCTATCCCACTCACCTGGCAATAGCAATAGCCCTGAAGTCCTTATACCCTTCTGAGATGGCCTTCTGGATGGCAGTCCGCTCCGCACACACACCCAGTGGGTAGCAGGCGTTTTCAATGTTGCAGCCTGAGGAGAGAGAAAAGACCAATGGTAAGGACAACAGAAGCACCTCCTGATGTGGATGTTGTAAGAGCTTCCTTGTCCCTTTTGTATATCAATTTGGCACAAGATAAGAGTCATTTGGGAAAAGGGAACCTCAGTTGAGAAAATGCCCACACCCGCAAGCAAAGCCCATGGGGGCATTTTCTTGATTGATGATTAATTTGGGTGGTGCAAGCTATGAGGAGGAACCACCCACCCCCCAGCACCCCACCCGCGGCTTCTCCATTTCCTGTTCCGGCTTCCTTCAGTGAGTGATAGACTATGATGGGAAACTGTGGGCCAAGTGGGCCCTTTCCTCCCCAAGTCGCTTTTGCTTCTGGTCTTTATCACAGCAATAGAAACCCTAAGAAGGACACTTTCCCAGTTCAGGCCAAGGTGGAGCCCACTGTTCAACAAAGCTGGAAAGGAGGGGGGCGGTGTGTTCAGAAGCAGTGAGGGACATGAGGGCCCACTGTACTGTGGATTTATGAGAATGCTCAGGTCTTTGTTTCCCTAATGCTAAGACTGGCTCCCAAGCAGAAGACATTGCGACTGGGCAGGTGAGCAGCCGCAGCACCCCTAAGGTCAAGCACAAGACAAAGAGAGATGCTGAGGCTTGACCAAGTCAACAGAGAGCTAACCGTGGCAGAGTGCTTGCCTAGTGTGAAGACACGGGTTGCCTTCCAGTGTGCAGAGGGAGCAAACGGATAGAAGACTCAGATTTGGCTCTAAGAGATGAAAGTGGCAGCGAAGGCCATCATGGGTCTGAATGCTTTTGTTTTTTAAGTTTTATTCATTTTTATGTGTATGTTTTGCTGGTATATATGAACCCCGCAAGTGTGCCTGGTGCCTACAGAGGCCAGAAGAGGGTGCTGGATTCACTGGAACTGGAGTTACAGATGGTTGTGAGCCATCATATGGGTGCTGAAGACTGAACCAGGGTCCTCTATGAGAGCAGCCGGTATTCTTTTTTTTTTTTTTTTTTTTTTTTTGGTTTTTCAGACATGGTTTCTCTGTAACTTTGGAGCCTGTCCTGGAACTATCTCTTGTAGGCCAAGCTGGCCTCGAACTCATAGAGATCCACCTGCCTCTGCCTCCCAAGTACTGGGATTAAAGGCGTGCGCCACCACCGCCCGGCGTGCAGCCGGTATTCTTAATTTATGAACCATCACACTAGCTCCCCAATGCTCCCAACAAATGTGTCACAGTGATGACATGACCAAGGAAGAGGTTCCCAAATAGCTAAGCTAGAGACCCCAGCAGACAACGGACAAGGGATGTTGCCAGGACACAAAAACCTCACAGTTCCTGTCTGAGGGTTCATTGGCTGCCATGGCTGGTGACTGTGTGTCCCCTCTTTTTTTCTTTTACTTAATGGGAGATTTCATTGTCATTCACCATTTGTAACTCCACATTGCATTGTGGGAAAGGATGGGAGGTGGGGACAGAAAAGTGTTGAATTCATTAGCCACTGATCCAGTAGAGCTACATCCAGACCCAAGAAGAACCAAGTGGGGCAGCTGTGTGACTCTGAACTCAGAGGCCTCCCTTAGCCAGGTGGTAGGTGGGTGTTTTGTGTATGGGAAAAAGAATGTGTACAGATCCTTGCAGGGAGGCCTAGGGACAGAGGCTGCTTATTGCTTCCCACTTGAGTTTAGCTGGGCACAGAGCTACCCAGCTGGAAACCACCTTTTCCAGCCCCCCGTGGAGCTTCCTGAAGTCCTGCAGTTTGGCTGGCTTGAATGTGTGCCTGAGACATGCACATGCCTCTGTGCGTTCTGTGGAGGCCAAAGGATACTGGATGCTGGCTATATCCTTCCCTGATTTATCTGACTGAGAGAGGGAACCGAGAGCTAGGCTGACAGCCAGCTCCAAGCAGCCTCTTGTCTCCCTACAATATCCCAACAGCACTGGGATTAGAGGCAAATGTGACCACACCCAGCTTTTTACATGAATGGGTGTTTGAGATTTGAACTCAGGTCCTTGATGCTTACACAGCTAAGCCATCACCCCAGCTCAGGAATGCAGTTTACGCCAATGAGCATGAACAGAAGCAGTACGAGCAATGGGTGACTTATGGTGACCTTTCTAGAAACTCACTGCTGGTCCTCGACTTCCTCTTTCCCTTCCTAGGGCTTGACACTGGATTTTCTTTTGTATTGCTGAGACAGACCTCAGGATGTAGCCCTAGCTGGCTTGCACCTTGTTCTTGCAGATCAAGCTGACCTCAGACTCAGAGATCTACCGGCCTGTGTCTCCTGGAATTAAGGGCATGTACCACCTTGTCCAGCAAAGGGCTAAACCTTGGATGAGACACTGTGCCAGTCTGACCCTGTGCAGGAGGGCACACTCTAGTGTGTATGGTGGGACACCTGGACAGGGTTCTTATTTCCAGAACAGAGCAAGGCAGTTCACATGCCTGGACTGCAGCCCGTTCCTGGTCTGCCAGAGAAGAGTGTGCTAGGCACCATCTTCCTGCGGTTACTGGATTTGTAGCAACAACAACTTTGTTCTTGCTTGTTGCACTCCCTGCGTCCACGTCTGAGTGCTCATTATGATTCTGCGGTATTTTGTTCCCAGGTAGTCATCAGATGTGGAAGCTATAAACAGAGTTCACTGAATGTACAGCTGTTGCCAGAGTCAGTGTCTTCTCTTGGATTTTCTTGTTTCTTCATGATCTATGTTAGAATGCTGGGAGAGAATACTTTTATTATGTAGCTCATCACTCCCGACCTCAAAAATCCACTGTTGCTAGGCGTTCAGTGGGAAGCCATAGCTGTAAGTGCACTGGGAGGACAGCCAGTGTGTCTCATGGCCAGGCTGGGGCTGGCTTGGAGCTGCCGGGTAGTGACAGGCTCCTCCATTGGGGAAGGGCAGGTTACACTGTGGCACCAGGGGTGGACTGCAGTGAGCATTGACTGTTTTGACATCTCAATATCTCTTCCTCCTTTTTAATCTGTTAGCATATATGTGTGTGTATACATGTCTGTATATATGTATGCATGTATGTGCATGTGTGTGCACACATGTTCAGAAGCTGATGTTGGGAGTCTTCCCCAATCACTTCCCACCTTATTTATGATTATGTGTATAGATGTGTGTGGAGGGTGTCTGTGCACATGTGAGTGCTGGTGCCTGTGGAATTTAGAACAGGTGTGTGCTCCCCTAGAGCTGGAGTTACACACGGTTGTGAACTTCTCGACACGGGAGCTGGGTACCACGCTCTGGTCCTCTGCAAGAGTGGTATGTGCTCTTAACTGCTGAGCCTTCTCTCCAGTCCTTGCCTTTATTTATTTATTGACCATTGTTATTATTATTTTTTTAAGACGGGAATCTCTCACTAGACCCGGAGCTCATCAATTCATCTAGTCTGGGTGGCCAACAAGCCCCAGGGATCCCACCAGCCTGTCTTTGCCTGTGCCCTGATTGGGGATAACAGGTACACAGCTTTTTACATGAGTGCTGGAGAGGTGAACTCGGGTCTATGGCAAACACTTTACAGACTCCCTCTCTGGCTCTTCTTCCTCCATTTTATAAAGGGTCACCTCAATTCCAGCAGGTAATTCAAGCAGATGCTGCCATCTTTTCTCATATGGCCTTCCTATTGGCTGGCCTACAGATGAGCATCTGACCCCAAACCCAATCAGGGTTCTTCTCTGTGTAACCATCTGTTCTGCCCTGAGACTGGTCATATGTCCGTTTGTTCAGGAAGGAACCATTAGAGGTCCTTTGCACAGATGAGAGCTGAGGACATGCCTGTGCCTAGACAGGTGTCCCCGAGGCCCGGATAGCCTCCAGTTCCTTCCCTGGTGAGGTTGTGTGAGCTCGTGCTCTGCTCAGTGTACAGCAGACAATGTGTATCTCTGTCACTGCAGCCAGGGTTCGACATCTGTAACGCTCAGGACAAGGCAACCCAAGAACAGTCCTAAAACTAGCCCCCAAGGTCTCTTCCCTTATTTGGCCACTTCCTCCTCCTGCAGCTGATGACCAAGGTCCAGCTATTAAAGTACGGAAGTACAGTTAGCCCCCCAATTAACATGCTCAATTAGGGGGCTGGAGAGATGGCTCAGCGGTTAAGAGCACTGACTGCTCTTCTAGAAGACCCGGGTTCAATCCCCAGCACCCAAATGGCAGCTCACACTGTCTGTAACTCCAGGATCCAGCACCCTCACACATTTATACATATAGGGCTAAAACACCAATAAAATAAATAACTAAAAAAAATGCTCAATTAAAATTAAACACCTCATCCTAACACAGGGTTTCTGATTTTACCCGTATAAACAGCCAGTTGCCTACGGGCCACATCTGTCCTCGCTCTATCCAGAAGCAGTCCTTTGTCTCTCTGGGACAAACATCCCTGCCCCCCTCCCTTATCCTCTTCCCCCTATCTTCTGTACCACTGCATCCTAGCCCACGCCCATTCTAACCTCCCAAAATGACACTGGCAAGGTCATTCGCTGCTGTTTTTCTGCCAGAGACAGAAAGCAGCCACTTTAGATTTTCTTCCCTACTTAATAAAGAATCTCTCTGTGAAAACAGGTATTTGGGGGGTGGTCTGTGCCTAATCTGGGGTCTTGGAGGGAGCCCCCGCTGTGTGGGAGTCCCCTTCAGGCACTGGACCTCAAATGACGTCACCCATGCTGCGACGTTCCCTGTCACCAAATCGAAACTGAGCTCTCCCTTGACCTTCCCAAAAAGAGAGACAGATAGGGAAGTTCATGCACACCTGTAATTCCAGAAAGTGACAGATGGAGGCAAGAGGATCAGCAAGGCCAGCCTTAGCTACATATTGAGTTGGAGGCTAGCCCGGGCTTCATGAGACCCTCTCTCAAAAAAAGAAAAAAAAATCAGACTTGGAGTAACTTTATCTTTTTTGTTTTATTTTTCTGTTGTCTATTGTCTTGATCTTTACCCGCTATGGTTTAGATACTGAGTGTTTCCTCAAAACCCGAGTGCTCCCCAGGGTGGGAGCACTGGGAGGTTCTGTGCCCCTGCAGAGGTGGAACCTTGTGAGGGCTTCCTAGGTCAGTGGAGGAGGAGCCTCACTGGGGATTATGGGCAACCAGCTGCTTCTCTGGCTGCTACTGGACTGTGGGGGAGCCTCTGTGCTGTGTGTGCAGCTCTGGTCAGAGGCCCAGAGCACGGGGCTGCTGGACCTTGGACAGGGACCTGCAGAACTAGGAGCCAAAGCAAACCTTCACCGAATCACAGTTCTCATCGGAAAAATAGCAGAATAGTGAAATTTTAGGACTAGTAACTCCTTTTTCCCAGCTAACCTGAGGATAAAATGTGAACTCAACAAACAAACCTTCACTCAGCTGCCTGAGGTATTTCATTACAGTGAGGCAAGGCTGGGAAGTAACTGAAAAGGTCTAGCCAGGCCTTGCCTTTGTTTCTGCTTTGGCCTTCCTCTGCCTATAGAGCCAGCCACCTCTGCTCTGCTCACCTACATACGCTCTTTCCTTCTTTTTGAAACAATATCTGTTGTAGCTAAGGATGACCCAGAAGTAGCTAAGGATGACCCAGAAGCAGCTAAGGATAACCCAGAAGCAGCAGAAGCCTGCCTCCACCTAAGCGGTGTAGCCATTTCCTCCCAGACTGAAACATTCCATGCTCCTGGAAAGCTCTTTAGGACAGCAAGTAACCAATTCAGAACAGCTTCAGGAAGTCCCTGAAACTGACCAGATTCACTAGACCCTTCCCTCCCCAAAAGCAAAGGGCAAGGAATGTCCAGAGTCATCACTCTCAAGACAAGTGGAGCAGCCTGGAAGAGGTTTAGACCAGCTGGACCACCTGAAAAGGACACTCTTCAGCTTGCTGAGTCCTGTACAAGACGTGCAGAGTGTTCCAGCTTCCCAGCTTTGTGACCTGTCACCCACGCTGGGGTGGGCTTCAGTGATGCAGCTGTCTTTGAGTCATTTCTGCTCCTGTAAGTAACTCCTCACCCATATTCCTATAAGTAACCCCAATTAAACTCATTGACTCATCAAGTTAGACTTTGATGGTACTGTTGTGGGATAATGCTCTTGTACACTGTAAAGATTTGTCACTCGTATTGGTTTAAGAAAATGCTGATTGGCCAGTAGCCAGGCAGGAAGTATAGGCAGAGCAACCAGACTAGGAGAATTCTAGGAAGAGGAAAGGTGGAAACGCAGCCACCAGCCAGATGCAGGGAAGCGAGGTGAGAGTACCTTACTGAGAAAAGGTACCAAGTCACAGGGCTAAACATAGATAAGAATTATGAGTTAATTTAAGTTATAAGGGCAGTTAATAATAAGCCTGAGCTAATAGACCAAACAGTTTATTGGTGTGGGAGGTCCTTCTGTCTATGTGTTGCTTTTCTTGGTTAATGAATAAAGAAACTGCCTTGGTCTGTTGATAGGGCAGAACTTAGGTAGGCATTGAGGACTGGACTGAATACTGGAAGAAAGAAGGGCGGAGTCAGGGAGACGCCATGGAGCCGAAGCGGAGATAGACGTGCTGAAACTTTGCTGGTAGGCCACAACCTCATGGTGATATACAGATTAATGGAAATGGGTTAAATTAATATATAAGAGTTAGCAAATAAGAAGATAGAGCTAATGGGCCAAGCAGTGATTTAATTAATACAGTTTCTGTGTGATTATTTCGGTTCTGGGTGGCCAGGACAAACAAGCGCTCCCTGCAACAGTTTATAATATAAACCTCTGTGTGTTTCTTTGGGACTGAATGGCTACGGGACCCGGAGAGACAGAAACTTCCATCAACATGGTATCTGTACTTTGGTCTGCCATGGGCTCCCTATCTGGGGTCAGTAGAATATGTGTTATATTTTCCCACAAAAGTGTCACATAACCACCTTTCTCCTGAGTTTTGTTTTTAGGGAGAGTATATGCATGGTGCTGGGGATCAAACCCAGGGCTTGATGTACGCTAGACAAACAAGCCCTCTACTAACCACGCAACACCTGGCCCACTTCTGTCATCAGGAAAGAGATCCAGTGCTTCTGCTCGTATCTTCCATTTGTTTACCTCTGACCAAAATTCTGTTTCTTCAGAGACAGTTAGAGGAGCCTAGGTCACTGGGACAAGGCTAAATACTTTTAATGTCTGAGAAGATGGTTTGGTGCCTAAAGACGGCATAAGTGCAGGCATGAGGACCAGAGTTTGAATCCCAGGTGGACAGCCTATCTGCAATCCCAGCACTCACTCAGAAGGTAGACACAGGCTCTCCAGAGCAAGCTAGCTAGCTAGACTAGAATGTGGTGAATCTGGGTTCGGTGAGCTCTGGGTTCAAGTGCAAGACCCTGCCCCCAGTAAGTAAGGAGGACAAGAATGGAGAAAGACCCCTGCTGTCTGCCTCAGGCCTCCACATGCACCTGAACACTCAAATAAACATTCAGACACACCACACATACACACTTTTTGCTGGTGTTTTATTTTTGTTTTTCAAGACAGGATTTTCTGTGTAGCCCTGGCTACCCTGGAACTCACTATGTAGACCAGGCTGGCTTCAAACACAGAGATTCATCTGCCTCTTCCTTGCTAGTGCTGGGATTAAAGGCGTGCACCACTATACCCCCACTAAAGAATCTGCTTTTTGAGAAAGGATTCTCACTATGTAGCCCTGGCTGTCCTGGAATTCACTCTGTAGATCAGACTGATCTTGAACCCACAGAGATCAGTGGCCTCTGTCTGAGTGCTGGGATTAAAGGTGTACACCTCTATGCCCAGTTCTCTCTCTCTCTCTCACACACACACACACACACACACACGCGCACACACACACACACACACACACACACACACTTTTTTAAAGCACTGTTGAGATTGCTAGGTTTGTCCTGAGATTAAGTCTTTTCTGGGAGCCTGCTGCGATGCTCTTCTGTGAAGAGTGGAGCTATCAGGAACGCTCACCAGTCAACAGACCTTCCCTTCTTCCTGGCAGTCTTGGGCAGGAACCCTTCAGAGAAAAGGGCACCCTAGCTGCAAAGCCTCTCCTAACCACGCCCATCGGAGGATTGGCTCCTGCTTCAGGTCATGTCCCTCAGCTACAAACCTTTATTCCAGCTGAGACACGCCTCAGTGAACTTTCAAACACATCCGACCTGCAGTCCATCCTTGCATGCAGCCAAGGATAGCTAAAACAGGGGCCCAACACAAAATTGTAGTCTTTTAAAACTTTATGAGTTTTTTTTTTTTTTTTTTGGCTGAAGCGATGGGCCAGTGGCTAAATGTACAAACCTGTGGAAAACCAGAGCTGGCAGTTCCCAGGCTCTTATAACTCCAGGTCTAGGGGATCCAATGCCTTCCAGCCTCTTTGGGCACTTGTGTTCACATGCTCATACTCACACACAGACTGGTAGACACACAAAAGACACAGACAGACAGACACATACACACAGTTAAAAACAAATCTTTGAAAATCATTTCTTTTTGCCAGGTGGTGGTGGCACATGCCTTTAATCCAGCACTCAGGAGGCAGAGGTGGGCGGATCTCTGTGAGTTCGAGGCCATCTTGATCTACAGAGTGAGTTCCAGGACAGCCAGGGCTGCACAATGAAACCCTGTCTTGAAAAACCAAAACACACACACACACACACACACACACACACAGAGATATTTATGTGTTTTGTTATGTGAATGACAACATCCATTTGTCACGTCAAAAGGTTAGACACACCTGCCCCCTGACCCCCATCTAAAGCTACTTCAATGACCCACCTCTGCCTGCTTTGGACCCTGTAGAGGCTCTCACACTTCAAGTCCAAAAGAGGGACACTCCCTTGATGACTCAGGAAGGCTTGTGATTGTCAGAGGTGGGCAGGCTGAAGTGGCATGGTTGGCACATTTCAATTTGCATATCACACCTATGAAATACCCACCTCCCCCGGCCTCCCGGCTCTGTCGTAAAAGGCTCAGGTGAAGGACTTCTTCTTCTTCTTTTTTTTTTTTTTTTAACTATTTGCAATCTTTATGGACGGTAAAGACTCTTGCTATCATGGGTAGAGCAAGATGAGCTGGGAATGCAAAGCGGAGACAGCAAAAATGTTGGTGGCAGTGACACTAGGGACAAAAAGGTGGGTAGAGGGTTTCAGAGAGTAGTCAGGGGACACAGACAAGGAGGAGAAGGGTGGGAAAAGCAGAAACTTGTGAAAAGCCGGGAATGAGGTAGTGACTGCCTCAGGCTTCAGAGCTCTAGCTGGTGGACAAGCCGTAAAGGCCACGGGTGCCGCAGTGGAACTCACTGAGTACCAGCCAGGCTACTGTCAAAGCCCAGAGCCATGTACCTCCTGTGTGAGCACCTGAGACTCTATAGTCCCCGAGTTCTAGGTTGGGGAACCACAAACCTTAGTTTTCCGGACTTGGAGCGCTAAGCCCTTGCGTCAGTCTGTCCTGTGTCAGTCTGGCCACACCGCAAGCTTTGAGCACTAGAGGCCCAGCACTATCAAGCTAAAAGAGTATCCCAGCGTCCTTGTGGTTTCCACCCCAGTAGACAAAAGGACCCTCGCTCAGTTCAGTGGTAACGTTTCTGCGCGTCCACCCGGCAGCAAGAATCTGCCCAAAGAGCTTGAGCTTGGAATGAGATCTAAAGTGGGGTGCAGCGGCCGTGGGGGATGAAGAACAGAGGCTGCCTGCATCCTTGTCCCCTAATGGGTAGAGAAGACCCACCTGCCAGGTAACAGAAAGCAAGCACCCGTCATAAGAAAGACATGTGGTAACCAGGCGATGGTAGTGCGTGCCTTTAATCCCAGCACTTGGGAGGCAGAGGCAGGCGGATCTCTGTGAGTTCAAGGCCAGCCTGGTCTACAAGAGCTAGTTCCAGGACAGCCAGGGCTACACAGAGAAACCCTGTCTTGAAAAACAAAGAGCAGCATGGCACTGAGCTCCTGAGCCAGCCCACCCTGAAATTGGAGCTACCCTGTAGGTTTGTCACTGACGAGAGAAACCTTCCTGACTAATGCACAGGACACTCACCTGCCTCCCTTCTGCACTGGCTGTGAGATTTCAAGAGCCCGCCCATACATAGGGTTCACAGAGCACTCCTCATTGTATTGTAGCTGCTAACTTTGCTCTTGGTCCCTGCCTGCCTCGTCCCCAGCACAACCCAGCTCTGCCTTTGGCCATTTATCTTATTATTCCCCTGCTCCACCTGGCTGAAAAATCCATGGCCAAAGCCTTCCCTTTCATTCCATCCTGTATCTCTCAGAAAACACCACGGCTGCCTCCTCTTCTTTCTCTCTCTCTCTCTCTCTCTCTCTCTCTCTCTCTCTCTCTGTGTGTGTGTGTGTGTGTACAGAGGCCAGACTGGGTCAACTTCCGGTATCGTTCTCAGACCCCATCCACCTTGTTCTTTGAGACAGTCTCTCACTAGCCTGGCACTTGCCAATTAGGCTAGGCTATCTGGCCAGAGCACCCCCAAACCTATTTGTCTCCATCTGCCTCACAAGTGAGTGCCACCAAACCTGGCCTTTTATGTGGGTTCTGGAGATCAGTACTTTACTGACTGGCAGATCACCCCAGGTCTCTTTCCTCCTCTTCCTGTTCCCACAGTCCTGGGGTCATATACTCAAGTACTCCATTAACCCCATCAGAAAATGAACTCACAATAACTTCAGGAAGTTCCTGAAACTGACCAGATTAACTAAGCCCCTCCCTGCCAGAGTAAACAGTAAAAACTGAGACTCTCTCAGATGAAGGGAGCTGAGTTGCAAAGAAGACTGAGACCACATGAAAAGGACACTCTCCAACCTGTGGAGCAGCCTGCAGGCTGTGCAAATGCTCCAGGTTCCCAGCTTTGTGAGCTGTCAGCCAGGCTCGGGTGGACCTTGGTGATGCAGCCCTTGAGTCATTTCTGTTCCTGTAAGTGACCACTCACCCGTACTTCTGTAAGTAGCACCAGTAAAGCTCATTGGTTCACCAAGTTGGACTTTGGAGGCGTCTGTGCTGGTCTGTCGCCAGCTCCCTATCTGGGGTGAATAGATGGGTTGCGTCTCCCCAGGAAAAGTGTCACACAACACCCGGGTGATTCAGGAAACCACAGAACCTCAGTCAACAAGACATACAACAAAGGGGCACTGTAGTCACCTCCTGTCGTGACATATCCCAACTGGAGCGTTCTCAAGTTTACCAAGACTCTTCCCTCCCTTCCTCTCACCCTTCCTTCCTTCTCTTTCCTCTCTTCTTGCCCCCCGCCCATTCAGACCCTTGTGCCTATGGGCAAGCACCCCACCACCAGCTGCAGCCCACTCTGGCCTAGGTGAGCGTCTACAGAACCAGAAGCTAAAGAACATGAGCTCTTCCATGTTAAACTCAGTGCAGACAGCTGGACACCCACACCATGCCTGGATCCTCTCCTCCAAGCAGCTGTCTGCCAGATCCCTCATCAGCTAGTCTCAGCACCCCAGTGTGCAGGAAGAAGGTGAGGCTTTGGGGGGCTCCAGCCCTGAGTGCCATCACCAGGGCCTCCTGTGACTCAGCTTCTTCATCTGAAAATGGGTCTAACCTAGGTCAGGAGGCCAGAGGAAGAATTTACAGATGAGCAGCTGAATGTCAGGCATACAGGACATTCTGGAAGCCTTAATTGGCTCCTGCCCTGTGGGTCGCGGGTGGTCCTGATTTTGGCCACTCTATCCAGCCTCACCTGCGAACTCCCTTCGCCACCCCAGACTTCTAAAAACAGAGAACCACTGTGTAGAACAACAGTTGAGTTGCCCCTCAGCCTGGGCAGGAGGCCAGAGAGGCCCAGTGAGGAAGGAACAGCGTTGCTCTCCTCTCCACGTGGACCTGGGCCCCATCCAGGATGCCAGGGACGGGACCACGGCGCCAGTCCTTACCAGAGAAGATCCTCCCGTCCCCGGTGAGCAGGGCAGCCCCAACAGGGAAGCGGCTGTAGGGGCAGTAGGCTGACTTCTTGGCTTCACGAGAGGACAGCACCAGTCGCTGGACGTGCTCGGGTTCCACGGCACAGGAGGGGCGTTCCTGGGCCATGTCGGTCCGGAGTGAGTGAGCCAGCTGCAGCGGAGAGGAAACCGATGCTGGCTGTCTGCCTGCACTGGCCAGGAGAGGTGACTCCTCCCCCGGGGTGTGTCCGTGCGCGAGACCAGAGACCTAGAGGCTCCCAAACTGGGTGCTGGCCAGGACTTGGCAGCGGAGGCTTCTAGGGCTGGAGCCCCGAGGACATGGCGTTTGTGACTGAGCTAGGGAGTCCCAGGGTGGACCGATGTGTGGTGCCCACGAGTGAGTCAGTCTCCTTAAGGACTTCTCTCACTGCCAACACAGATCATGAGTGGGTCACAGGGCTGTTGCCACTTCAGTGGATGGCTGTCGACACACCGTTCAAGGGAGGAGGATTCTGGGTGGCTCTGTGGCCTGAGGTCAAAGCTCAAAGGGTCCAGAGCCCTTGGAACAGCTAATCACTTTGTTTTTTTTAATTTATTTTTTATTTTTATTTTTTAACGGAAAGAAGGGCTGAGAGTGAAGGGCAGTGTGCCAAGTCAGAAGGTCTGCAAAGCCTGAGAAACGTCTCTATTTTCAGTGGTTTGCCTTTATTTTCTCCCTGTCCTAACCCAGCATTTAAAAGCATGTCAGCTAGAGGGAAGCAGGCCTCTTCCTTCCTTCCTTCCTTCCTTCCTTCCTTCCTTCCTTCTTTTCTTTCTTTCTCTTCATGTAAATTGGGTTAGTGGTACCGGAAATGGATTTATACCCCAGTTGTTCCTTTTTCCCCTCATATAAATGTTAGCTGGTTCCTTGCTGAATGTTGGCGGTTTCCTCTGTCTACAGTAGGTATAGCAACAAACACGGGAACTTTGGATTAAAGTGGGCTCCGGCTTGGACTCCAGGTCTCTGTTAGCTGTCTCCATGACCAGGGGAGAGCCGCAATGCCTCCTGAGCCTCGGTTTCCCTTATCTACAAAATGGGTGCACAGTTGCCATCTCCTGTCAATGCTTGTAAACCTGATGATAATGCCGTACAGGGAGCCTGATGGGAGGATCTAGAAATGGCACACGTGAACACTTTGAACAAACCTGGTTATTGTCTCCAAGTGGCTTGGCCAAGATCGTATAGAATGGGCCGAATTCCAGGCAGTGTAGCCAGACACGTCCAAGTGTCCCCAGATGGCCAGCCTTACAGGAATGAATCAGCAAAACGTCTCTGTGTGGGGGATTTGCGTGGTGCTTAGGGTGGGGAGAAAAGAAGGCAGGGGAGAGAAGAGGAGAAGGGGGCAGCATCTCCCCCTGCACACAGGAACATTAGCTCTGCATCCAGGAACATTAGCTCTAAGCCATGCACAGATGAGGCCACACCTGGCAGTGCCAATGCCTGGGGGGCAAGGTTTGTCTCCATTCCTATCTACGTCTCCCTCCATTAGGTTCCCCTCCCCTCCATCCACCATATCCAGATCTCAAAAGGCTCTTACCCCTCCAGCTTGGCACCCAGCATCTAACCATCCAGTTGCACATTCTCCTTGGATGGGGACTTTCAGGTCAGTGGATCCTGTTGATAAACGTTTAGGGGGCAAATGTAATCCCAGCTGGGAAAAGGGTGATGGTGTCCTTGGCACGACAGGCCTGACAGAGAATTCAATGAGTAGTCTTGTCTATGCACCCCACCCTGAGATTAAAGAGGAAAGGATCAGGCCAGATGGCTCAGCTGGTAATGTGCTTGCCCAACAAGCCTGACAACCTGAGTTAGAGCCCCAGCATGCAAAGGTGGAGGAGAGAACCTGATTGTCCAAAGCTGCCCACGGACCCCCCGCCACATGCTTGTTGTGGTAAGCATGCACCCATAGTCTCATATCACAAGCTCACACATCCGCTCATGTATGCACACAAGAGAGAGAAAATGAAGGGGGCATGTGGGACGGAAAGGAGCCCATCACTCCTGAGAACTGAGAGTAAAGAAGTTTTAAAATAGTATCCATATTCTCTCTGTCTCTCTTTTTTTTAAAGATTTATTTATTTATTATGTATACAACATTCCTTCCATGTATGCTTGCATGCCAGAAGAGGGCACCTGATCTTATTATAGATGGCTGTGAGCCACCATGTGGTTGCTGGGCCACTGAGCCATCTCTCCAGCCCCCGCTCTGTCTGCTCTTGCAGAGAACCCAGGTTTAATTCCCAATGTCCACACAGTGCTTCACAGCCAACTGTAACTCCTGTTCCCGGGGTTCTGATGCCCACTTCTGACAGCCACAGGAACTAGGCAGACACATGGTGAACAGACATGTGCAGGCAAAACATTTGTACAGTTTTAAAACAGAGATAGAAATTTTCAAAAGAGACAGAGAGAATGGGGCTGGAGAGATGGCTCAGAGGTTAAGAGCACTGACTGCTCTACCAGAGATCCTGAGTTCGATTCCCAGCAACCACATGGTGGCTCACAACCATCTGTAATGAGATCTGGCGCCCTCTTCTGGCGTGAGGGCATACATAGAGGCAGAGTGTTGTATACATAATTAAAAAAAATTTCCAAAAAAAAAAAAAGAGCAGCCAGAGCAATGTAAGCCAGGGCAGTCTCCAACCAGATCTGCACGCCTCCCAAGAGCTGGCATCAAAGGCAACTGCCTCCGCACCTGCCTAGCAAGAATCAAGAATTTTGACCCAATAACAACAAAACCTCTGAGAAGGTTGCTAACATAAAGACCAAATTTACTCTCATTCTCTCTCTCTCTTTCCTCTCCCTCAAAGAGATATCTCAAACCAAAGTGTTGAGAAATGAACCTTGCTTAAGTCAGAACAGGCCAACTTTGAATTAATTGTGCATCTCTCTTGTCTCCGAATCTGTACTTCTTCTTCCAATAACTTCACAAGCAAAATTTTGAACCTTGTTTACAGTCAAAATGGAAGCCCTAACTTCCTTGTGGCCTGTACATAGGTCCTCCAAGGTCTGGGTGTGGTAGGCATGACTTTGCTGTCAGTATTTGGGAAGCGGAGATGGATCTCTATGAGTTGGAGGCCAGCCTGGCCTACAGAGTGAGTTCCAGGTTAGAAGGGCTACATAGGGAAACTCTGTCTCAAATAAATAAATAAAATAAATAAACACATTAAAGAGCCCTTTTAGATCCACATTTTTATCTTAGAAGGCTTGTAGCCAGTTGGTGGTGGCACTTTAATCCCAGCACTAGGAAGGCAGAGTTGTAGGACAGCCAGGGCTACACAGAGAAATCCTGTATTGAAAATGCAAAACACCTTTTAAAAACAAAATGACACTTGTTGCATACTGACTTGTCCTGGCATAGATCAAATCCAGCTGCTTCTGAGGAGAATGCCCCAGAATCCATGGCTGTCCATACTGAACTGTGTCCCTTGCTATTGCTGACAAGCCTGAACCTTCCCAGGCCTACCCTTCTGGATTCCAGGGCACTAGGACCCAGATGACTTCCAGACTAGTTATAGCCTTTGATTCCTTCAAAGCTCTGAACCTGCACTTGGTTAAAGATGGGGATTGTACCCATGGCAAACTCAGCTGTGTAGAGACTGGGACCCAGCCATGACTCAATGAGTCCTTATAGAGGGATTGGTGGCTGTTGAATGGCTCTTAAGTGGACTTGGCAACTTGATTAGAGATAAATTATAAATCAATAATACTAACAGAATTTTCTAAACATGCTCTTACTTTTACTTTATACAAAATTAAGAAAAGTCCACTGTCCATCTGGAAGAATAGGAGTATCTGAGAGTCTTTTTTCTTTCCTTCCTTCTCTCTTTCTTTGGTGTGTGTGTGTGCGCGCGTGTATCTCTGTGTGTGTGTGTATATGCATGTGTGTCTGTGTGTATGAGAGAAACACATAGCAGACATTATTAGAAGAGTGGGAAGGGAGGGAAAGACATGATCATACTTTCTGTGGGTCATGGGCCATGGAAGGAGGCCTGGGAGTTTATCATCTGTCCTCTGTTTGTGTGATGTTTGCTGATTGTCACAGAACCTGGCTGTCTCTGTTAGTTTTGGCTGTCAACTTGATACAACCTAAAGTCACCTGAGAAGGGAATCTCAACTAAGGGATTAGCCCCCCTCCAATCAAATTGGCCCGTGGGGCATCTGTGGGGGAGTGCCTTGATTGTTAGATATAGCTATGGGGGAGTGCCTTGGTTGCTAATTGATACAGCTCACTGTGGGCAGCACCATTCCCTGGGTCTGTGGTCTGAGCTATATAAGAAAGCTATAGGTAAGCCAGCGAGGACCATTCATTCCTGGTTTCTGTTTTAAGCTTCTGCTTGAGTTCTTGCCCTGACTTCCCTCAGGGATGAACTGTGACACAGAAGTGTCAGTCGAATCAACCCTTTCCTCCCCAAGCTGCCTTTGGTCGGTCTTTTCTTTCTTCCTTTTCTTTCTTTCTTTCTTTCTTTCTTTCTTTCTTTCTTTCTTTCTTTCTTTCTTTCTTTTCTCCTCCTCCTCCTCTTCTTTTTTGGTTTTTCGAGACAGGGTTTCTCTGTAGTTTTAGAGCTGCCCTGGAACTAGCTCTTGTAGACCAGGCTGGCCTCGACCTCACAGAGATCCGCCTGCCTCTGCCTCCCGAGTGCTGGGATTAAAGGCGTGCGCCACCATTGCCGAGCTCTTTTTGTTTTTCAAGACAGGGTTTCTGTGTAGCCCTGGCTGCCCTGGAACTCGCTTTGTAGATCAGGCTGTCCTTGAACTCACAGAGCTCCACCTGCCTCTGTCTCCTGAGTGCTAGGATTTTAAACGTTTAGGCTTGCACCACCCAGAACACTGATTTGTTTGCCAGTGGGCTCTCAACTACCCCAGAACTTCAGAGAAGCTGACGTGTCCTGTGGCTCCGAACAATCACGCAATTCTGTTTCCGGTGTACAGCTGCTGGGTCCTAGGCAAGTGAGCCCTGTGCCCTTCTTGCTTCGCTGGAAGTTAGGATAACAGTGGTGTCCCCATGGTGAAATGGGACCCACCAGGCCACAGTTCTGCTCAGAGAGACTTTTCCACAGCTTTTGTTTTGGTTCTTCCAGGGGACAGCCCCTGGTGGGCTGCCAATCATTGTCAGGCGGTCCTGGCGGCATAAACCAATCAGAGGCCTCCCCTTTCTGCTGACTCCCGGGAATGTATTCGGCACTGTGGTTGGTAAGCTGCTGAGAGCTTGCTTGCAAA